>CM040117.1:263838608-264185633 GCA_022559845.1 Amorphophallus konjac
TCGCGATTTGGAGCCGAACGGTACGCGTATGAGCGAGTTTGGCTTCGTTTTTGGGCAAAAGCATGTTCGGGGGGTGTGAGACGAGTTCACCTCTTTCGACGATGATTTCTTGCTAGATTAGTTTCATTTGAACCCCTGGCGTGTCAGCGTTCCATTTCTGCTGGTTTCATTACGATTGGTGGTCATTTGGGACCGGTGTGGGCCCGGGAACCCTGTGACTCATTTTGGTGGTTTTTTTGGGTCGATTCAGTAGAATCGCCCGTTTCTTGTGTTTTTGATGTCGTTTGGACCCCTTCCGGTCTGTGGAAGGTTTATTTGGTCATTAGGGTTGTTTCCCCGTCGTTTATATGCGATTGGGGCGCGGAACGGCCGGATTTTGCCATTCCCCTATTTTTCCCGCCGTGACGCCCTAGTGGTCGTTCTAGCGACCGTTTGGGTGCTTCCAGCGGTCCAGTAGGTGACCGTTTGGGTCTATGTCGATTCAGGTCTTCGCAGTCACGTGATTGACCATTTGCGTTGGCTAGCGACCCAATGGAGGACGGCTAAGCTTCGTCCAGCGGTCCATTGTTAGACCGCTAGGAATGGTGTTATGTCGGTTTGGCCAAGCCGTCACGCGATAGACCGCAAGGCTAGTCCTGGCGGTTCAGTGGATGACCGCTAGGCCCTGTTTATGTCGGTTCGATGATTTTAAGTCGGTTCGGGCTAGTGGTCCTAGCCTTGACCGCATGGGGTTCTTAACGGTCCTTTGGGAGACCGCCTGGATGGTTGACTGGTTTATGTCGGTTCGGGGGTTGACTGGGTCAAGCGGTCAAGTCCATGACCACTATAGTCTTCTTGCGGCCCTGCGATAGACCGCATGCCCCTGTGTTTTTGTAGTTAGTTGGCTACCGGCCCTTTGGCTGACCGCTTGGTCTTCCTAGCGGTCATACATGTGACTGTTTAGTCCTAGTGTTTTGTTGTTTGTTGTTTTGACCTCCAATTATCTTAGCTTGACCTTGTGGTTTGCTCGCAATCCCGTGGATGTCTTGGACATCCCATGAGGGCTATGACCATGTTGTGGGATGGCCAGGAGTGCCATTACATCGAGTAGTGTTTCGTACTGTTTCAGAGTCATCATTGGTTTCTGGTCAACCCGGTGTGATCCAGTGGTTGACACGTAATTTCGTGAGTATCTCGTCTATCATGTATGGACTGAGATATGGTTTTGGACGCTGTGAGGTGATGTCTTACCTCGGTTTGTGTCCATGTATTTTGAGAGTCTTGATGATTTCTCAGGTCTCCGTGGTTTGTGTTATGCGGATGTGTGGATCCGGCTGTCCTATGCCATTTCCTTTATCAGTGTTTTATCGTGATATGGCTTAAGGACTAGGCTGATTGGCGGCGTATTACCGCTTTTGTGCGATGATCTTGACCCCGAGTCTTGTGACTCAAGGATCATTGTGTCAGCAGGTCTAGTTGTTTGTCCTGAGTCCGGTGGCAGTCTAGTATGCTACCTTGTGCCTTGTGTTTGTGCTTCGTAGGACGTGTGACAGTGCGTGCTTAGCCTGTCCGTACATCAGCACTGATATTTTGGAGTCTCTGTGTCTGTTGAGCCTCCACTAGTCGTAGCCTGACGACACTTTCCTGTATGTCGGCCCACCTAGGAGTGGTGGCAGGACGTGTTCCCAATATACGGTTTGTAAGCTAGTTCCCGTGGGCCCCCCTGCCTTGCGGTAGCGTCCTACTGGGGGGGAAAGCTAGCTAGAGGCCTGGCTCAAGGCATTGAGCTTGTGTGTGTGCACACGTGGTCAGGGGCGTTTGGATGAGCGCCGACGGGCGTGACCCTGACTAGTCACTCGTTACTGTGGTACCTTGTCTTTAGTTCTGTGGTACCGTTGCTCCTAGTACTTGGTACGGTTGTTCCTCATACTCGGATATGTGAGTGTCTCAGTTACCCCCGTTCTCGGTGTGCGAGAGATACTTGTGGCGCAGTGTAAGACGTCAGTGGATGCATCTGGCTGTTCTTCTAGTGAGGAGGTGCTCCTGTCACTTGATGCACAATCTCGTGACTCTCGTAGCTTATGTTTTGTGGCTGGTTTCCGTCATGATGGGCGTGACTCGTCGGGTAGTGTAGCGACCCAAGATCCGGATACCAGGAAAGGAACCCGATACCATTCGAATCCTGGCCCGCCGCCCACGTGCCGGGGCTCGGAAGGGCTAAAAAGGAGTGTGGAGGTACAAAGCAATAGAAAATAAAGCAGGACAATTCAACAATTAACAAAAATAAATAAACAACTACTACAACAGATTCCAGTCCAACAGAAAGTATAGTCTAAAGCAGTAACAATAGTAGGAACAACAAACCGGTGTCCGGTAGAAACTCGACACTATAGCTACTCCTACCGAAACGAAACTCAACACCCCGATCCCACAGTCGGGGACGACCAGACAATGAACCACCCTAGTCACGCTATTAGGAAAACGACCACTCGTTGGGAACTCGACGCTGTCTAGGGGAAAGCCCTCGGTGACGCTCACTGGAACCCCTAGACCTCGGCATCGGAAGACACTCGAAACTCCACGCAAAATCACGTCTCGCAGACGTGAAGCAGAACTCGACTCACGAGGAAACTCACGTCACGTGACGGGAGTACCTGCCCACCAGAAGCAAGGCCGGATGCGTCCACTGACTACTTAGTCCACAGCCTCATGTGTCTCGCTGCTGATATGGTGCTAGGCACGGATACAGAGGGGGGTGAATGTATCCTGCTACGAATAATGCCCAATTTAAAAGTCTTATGCTCACTAAAAATGCTAGTTCGCAAGCTAAACAAACTTGTAAGCTAATGAGCAGTTGCCAACTAAATAAACACATGGTGAGATCACTAGAGTGCTAATAAAAAGATAGCTCAACAAGAAGATCGCTCTCTTGACCGATAAAAACACTCAGAACAAGATCTGATTAAATCATTTAATGAACCTGTGATCAAACACTTGGAGCGCCCCTATGCAAACATCTAGCGGAAGCAAAAACATATAGAGAAATCAAACCACAGCACAGAGGATTTTTAGGTGGTTCGGTCCAGCAGACCTACATCCACCCCACACTCAACCCGAGTGTGGCTTCCACTAGCTCACGCTAGAAACCGCAGACTCAGTCTGCAACAGGTGCTGCCACACAGCTTGACCAGGGGAACAACCTCCCCTCTTCCTCCCAACCGGAGGGAACCACTAGTGACACCAGTCACTAGCAAACCAGAGACACACGGTCTCTCTTCCTCCAGACCTGGAGGGAACCTCTGGACTTGAATCCACAAGCCCAGAACCGGAGACAAGTCTCCCTTCCTCTAACCAGAGGGAACCCACAAGTAGCTCCCAGCTACTTGCAACTGGAGATCAGATCTCCCTTCCTCCAAACCGGAGGGAACCCGACCTCAGACCAGAGGATCGGAAAGCACAGCAGACCAGAAAACAAAGGAAAAAAAATAAAACGAAAATAACTTCAGCAAACAAAAGCTGAAACACGAAATACACAATGTGGCTCTCAACGGAGCTGACCGGCCTGGATTTGATCCACGGTCCAGTAGTCAGATCTTCAGGTAAGCTTCTTCCTTCTTCTCCACGATCTCTCTCGCTCACTCTCTATCTCCTTTTTTTTTCTTCTGCTCTCCTAATCTCTCACTCTCTACGGCACTTCTTCTTCTTCACTCTTTCTTTTTCTTCACACGAGCACTATCTCTCTCTCTTCTTCTCCTTCTGCTCTTCTTCTTTCTCTTTTCTTTTTCTCTGGATCGTGGCTCTCTATGTGGACATTTCTTCTCACCAACTCGATCAACCTTCTTCTGTGGAAGGAGGCTCATATATATAGCAGCAGCAGCATCAGCCCCAACGTGTGACCTCCACACTTTCAGCCCTAAGTATTCGGACCACGTGGCAGTCTCTCAGCAGGCTTCATTCCAGCCTCGGATCACGTGCTGCCCAGGTGTGTGGAATGTTCTTCCTCGGACCTGCAAGGAGATGAAAACCATTAAAGCTGAGGGCCATAGGAACTAAAGCTGCACGAAGTATGTAATATAAATACTAGATGCACTGAGAACGACACGAGATACACAAGGTGAATACAGCACGAAGTAAGGAAAGAATGACACGAGATACACTGTGACAGAACAGACACAACAAAGAGAACGACACGAAGTGAGGTTATAAAATAACACGAGGTAAAAAGAAGAACGACACGAAGAACAACATGGTGACTATAGCACGAAGTAAAAACGACATGATATAATAACCAGTAATGAGAACGGCACGAGGACAACATGGAGGTAAAACAGAAACCAACAGTAAGTGTGGTTTCAACACATGAAAGACACGATGTCTAGGAAGAACAACACGAAGAGATAATTCGAAACGACACTAAGTGAAGCAGAAACGACACGAAGTGCAACAGGAACGACACGAAGTGTAGTAGTGACAGAACACACACTACACAGAGAATGACACGAAGTTGCACAGAAAACAACACGGAGTGCTGCGATGTCCTGCACGCAATGGAACAAAAACGACACGAGGTGAAGTCACAAGGAGACAACGACACGAGGTGTAGAAAACAACACGAAGACGAAACAGTAACCGACACGAGTTGAAAACAGCATGAAGACGAAAACTGAATTCGACACGGAGTGTGGTCAAAGCGAGAAAGACACGAAGTCTAAAACGAAAGACCAACACGAAGACGAATACAAAGAAACGACTCGAAGTAAGAACGACACGGAGACAGAAGATGCCACGGCTATCATGACACGTGATGAAGCAGTGGGACCAGAAAGAAACGACACGAAGTTCCTAAACTCAACACGAAGACATAACGACTGAAATAATACGAAAGACACGGACACATCACGAAGATCAACACAAAAACCGACACGAAGTGTGGTTTCAAAAACAAACGAAATCGACACGAGATGAACAACTAAAAACAAAGGAAACGACACGAAATATAGTGGAAGCAACACGGACACACGACCTGAAGGACAGTAAACATAAACAACACGAAGTATGATAGTAAGTGACATGAAGACACAATAAAGGGAATGACACGAACACGAGAGGAACAGTGCAACGTATAGACTTGAAGTTCAAAGCAAACGGCTGTACAGACTTGAAGATGTGAAGCCACTGTGCAGACTTTGAAGAACAGTCCAATGTATGGACTTTGTCATTGAAGACCAATTATGCAGACTTGGCAGTGAATGACACGGCTGTACAGACTTCATGAACAGTGCATGATTGTACTTGACGATGTATACACTTAGCCTATGCAGACCAGTCCGATGTATAGACTTTAAGGAAATGCATGCTACAGTGCAATGTCTAGACTTGCTATATGCACAAGACGCTGTCCACTGTCTAGACTTGCGATGCCTTCGCCAAATGCACACAACAGTCCAATGTATGGACTTAGACGAAACATGCTATGCAATGTACACACTTGATGTAATGCATGCCGATGTACAGACTTCAGTTGAAGTCAACCAAAGAGTGTATATACTTTATGAATGCATATGCCAAGACCAATGTACAAACTTGATCAGAATGTCTAGACTTCGCATGAACAGTCGATGTGTATGTCCAGACAATGCTGACAGAGTTTACACTTGAACAAGTAATGCATGTGAGAGCTTTATGCAGGAGATAAACAGTCTGAACTTCAAATGCAATGACTTCCACAACAACATGACTCACAGTGATTAACATCAAACACCAATCATCAAAACCACAGCAATGAATGCTTTATGCATCAGTTTAACATGTAGCATGACTGAACATCAAATATGTTAATCTAAACTGAGCAGCAAGATGATTGAACATTTGATTAACTCACATCAACAATCAATCATCAAAACCATCATCAAAACACAGAGGCACAACAATCTCCTCCTTTTTGATGATGGCAACACTTTCAATATATTGAGTCATTCTGATGATGTGAGACATTCTGAAGACTCAAATTATTCTCCCCCTTTGACTTCATCAAAAAGAAAATAATTTGAGAAATTAAAGCATGTATAAAAGATCAGTCAAATTCTCCCCCTTGCAAGAACATGATTCTCCCCCCTGAGTATACGAATGCAAGGTCACAAATGATATGAACGACTAGGAATGCTCCCCCTGAAGAGATGCCAATTGATATGCAAGTGATGCATGACATGGAAGCTCCCCCTCAATAAATGGACTCTTATGAGATAAATGAGAAGGAGACCACAGGGGCAAACAAGGAGAAGTTCAGGTCATTGAGCCAAGGACATGAGCAGAAGAAATTCAGTTAACAGATTTTTCAAGGATGCTCCAAACATAAGAAATTCAGCCAGATTTTCAAAGAGATATCAATCTCATAAATCTAAAGCATAAGTTTTCAAAGTCTTCTATTATAAGGGCTTATGAATGACATTTATTGAACAGCATGATTTAAACATGATGTAAGCAGAGTTTATCAATAAAATTCTGTATTGATATCTAAAACCATGGTTTAATAAAAATGAACCAAGCCCATATTTATCTTGATAAGACTCCCTTTCTTTACACAATCAAATTTATTGACTTCTTTCGGAATTACATGCATCAGTATTGAAGTCAAGCAATTTTGAAGTCATATGACTTTGTCTAGGGTTGTAGCAATTTGATTTTGGCATCAATATTCAGATATTTCAATTTATTCAACAATTTTCTTGCTACAAATTTTACGTGCACTCTAGTTCAGTACACACCTTGTAACTAGAGGATATACCTTGATCAGAGGCCAATATCCCTAAGCCCTTAGTGTGACTAACTGTCATGCCTTATGTGAACAGAGTTAGCATTTACACATCATGACACACTACAACTCATTTTTAATGAGTGAATTGTATTTCTCAGTGTGCATGCCATTGCTCTGCCTGATTTTTCAATGAATTCTTACAGAGTTAACTAAGGCACCTCATGACACAATCCTTTGGACATGTGTTTCTCAGTGACCAAGGTCATTGCTCTGACAATTACTTTACCCTTTAGACAATTCAGAAACATTCATTTGCTTCAAAACAATATTGATCTCATGTACTTAACCAAATAAAGTCATGTATTCAAAGGTGCAGATTTCAGAAGTTTTTGCAAGACATTGCATGAGACAGTTGGTTAAGATTTATTAACCATGATTCAGATAGGTTAAGAGATTTTGAAGTTAAACTCCATGAATACATTAAGCTTAAACCACATGAGTTATTTCAGACATTCATAACAGCGTATAATAGAAGATTTCTAGTTCAAGATTCTTCAGATTTATGATCGAGATAGCCCATTGAAATCTTCATGAAGGATTGAAATAATTTTGATATCAAGTGATACCAATTGTTACCAATTGATAGGAGATTCTGAAACTCAGTGTTCTATGATCACGGTTTGGTCAAGAAGAATCAATGAACGGGATAAGCACACAAGGCAAGATATCAGGAGGTCAGGCAAGCTCCAGAATGTTCAAAGCTTAACATGCATTGAACTCTGACATGAATGCATGCACATGACTACCTTCATGCAATGTAATGACTCCTCCTGACACAATGCATTCAATTACCCTTTTTGTATATATATATATTTTTAAATGCAGTAGGATGCAATGCAATTTACTATATGCATGCAAAGACTCAACACTGAATTGCTATGCAAGGACATGCACTCAACTCCCCCTTGAAAGCATGCAATGATTGCACATATGATTTAGATTCATGCATATTCAGGACTGTCCTAACCAACAAGGTGACCCATGGTACTAGGCGGAGCACTTGG
The DNA here is from genome assembly GCA_022559845.1 of Amorphophallus konjac. NCBI lineage: Eukaryota > Viridiplantae > Streptophyta > Magnoliopsida > Alismatales > Araceae > Amorphophallus > Amorphophallus konjac. The sequence continues at coordinate 263,846,406 of CM040117.1, forward strand.
TCTAAAAGACCACCTCACACATAGTAAGAACCTCCAGACAGACTTCCCTGCCTGTTGGTACCTTACCATTTATATACCATTGAGGTCATGCATGATAATTCAACATGCAGTCCTATATGCAATTCAGAATGCTCAGTGAGCAATTGCAATAACCAAATTTCAAAAAAGCATTCATATTCAGTTCAGATTTTTTTTTTCAGAAATTTCAGAGTGCATGATCAGAAAGTAATTTGTTTTCCGAGATTATGCATTTCAACAATTTTCAAACAACTACAAATGGCAGATGTGCAAGAATACATCAAACCAGATATGCAATAAGTTTCAAAATGGGAATGCAGAGAAGCTTACCTGAACAGTGTGAGAGTGGGGTTTTCATTCTTGAGTGCCTTGGATCATTACCCCTTTTATTCCTCAGCTTCCAAGGCACATCTGTAGCAGATACATCATTTTGATGTAACAGGTACCCAAGAAACCTTGGGTCCTGGTTTGGCAGTGACACTCCTAGCAGGTTTTCTCAACAGATTTTTCACATGTTTATCATCACAACACATGATATGACAATTATACATGGAATGCCCTACCTGCCCACAATGATAGCAACAGATAGCAGATTTCATGTTCTTCTTGTATACATCAGCATTGGCGGTGAGCATGATATGAGTGAACATGATTAATTCTGTTATTGACATGAAAATGTTTCTTTTCATAACCGGCCAGCCAACAGTTAACAGTTCTGTGGCCTGGCTTTCCACATTCAGAGCATGCAAGAATCTTTTCTTTATAAATAGATTTATTTCTTCCAAAACATTTCTATTTGCAGGGAGTTTTATATTTTGAGAGAATGTTCTTCCCTGAGCATGCCAACAGTCCTTGACTGTATGGCCATGTTTTCCACAATGAGAACAATTTGAGAAGATTTTTCTATGAGGACCTGACCAGCATTGTGCAGCAACATGTCCTATTTTTTTCACAGTTATAACAATGAATTTTCTTATCCCAAGGAACATGCTTTCTACCCTGATCGTTTTGAGCAGCTGCTAGGTCGTCCTTTTCCATCAAATTACACTTATGCATCACATGTCCATATTTGTGACAGTAGTGACGGATCATTTTCTACCTAGATGCATGCAAGTGTGTGTGAGAGATGTGATCAATATGCACAAAAGAGTTCTTTTTATTTGTTTTCTGTTTTTCATTCTCTTCTTGATTCTTGTACTGAGGTGAGAATGAGGTAGAGGGTTTTTCTTGTTCTGAACTTTTAACAAAAACAGTCCTCAATTTATCTCCAATAGCCTTCTCAGCCTTCTTCATGGCTGGACTGTAACCCAGTCCCTCCTTCTGAAAATTCACATTCGCTCCAAGGAGCTTATTCAAATTGTCTCTTCCCTTAACAAATTTTGATAGGGAGTTTCTTAGATCTTCAATCTCTCTCTCGAGAGACACAATGTGGTCTTCACACAAGATACTTTGATTTTGCAGTTCATCATTTAGACTCTTCAGAGTTTCATTTTCCTGTGTCAATGTGAATTCATTATTCACTTCGTTTTCTTTTAAGATAGATTCCCCCCTTTTCAAATGTCAGCCATTTTTCAGAGAAGACAGTATTAAGAACCATTAGTTTTTTATTTTGATCTTTCAAGTAGACATTTTCTTCAATCAGCTTATCTTTTAATTTCTCAATTTCCTTCTTCTGAGTCAGCAGAGAATCATTTTCTTCTTTCAAGGAAGTGATTAAGTTTTCCTGTACATTATCATCAGAATGTAATTCTTCAATCAATTCCTTCAATTTGGATTTTAGATTTTCATTTTCAGCCTTTAGACATGTAATTTCAGCATTTTTCTCTTTTCTTAATTTTTTCTTTCCTGATTTGACTCTTTCATATTTATCTAAAGATGCTCATGCATGGCAACTAACTCATCATGGCTAGTATCCTCGGTCTCAGAGATTACCTGGGATGAGGACTCATCTGATTGATCACTCCTTCTTGCCATGAGACATTCTTCTCCCTGTTCCATGTGTGTTGTAGTCACTCTATCAAACATTTCCTTTGCAGTGCTACAATCTGAGAAGGAAGGAAAATCATCAGAACCGATTGCAGCCTTCATTAAATTTAGAGCTCTCACATTATCATCATTTTTCAATTTGTGAACATGAGTCCACTTGGACTTATCCTCAGGAAGTTCATGTGAACTGTGAGAGATAATCTTCCACAATTGTGGATTAATAGAGTTAACATGCTTGTGCATACGATATAGCCAGAATTTAATATTTGAACTGCTGAATAGTGGAGGATGAGCCATGAAAACACAACAGATTAATGCAACAAGAATATTGATGCACTAAAGACAAATTAGCATTGAACACTGCAAGATCGAATCTGCAGGTCGCTGGACCTTGTATGCAGACACTGCTCTGATACCAACTGATATGGTGCTAGGCACGGATACAGAGGGGGGTGAATGTATCCTGCTACGAATAATGCCCAATTTAAAAGTCTTAAGCTCACTAAAAATGCTAGTTCGCAAGCTAAACAACTTGTAAGCTAATGAGCAGTTGCCGAACTAAATAAACACATGGTGAGATCACTAGAGTGCTAATAAAAAGATAGCTCAACAAGAAGATCGCTCTCTTGTCCGATAAAAACACTCAGAACAAGATCTGATTAAATCATTTAATGAACCTGTGATCAAACACTTGGAGCGCCCCTATGCAAACATCTAGCGGAAGCAAAAACATATAGAGAAATCAAACCACAGCACAGAGGATTTTTAGGTGGTTCGGTCCAGCAGACCTACATCCACCCCACACTCAACCCGAGTGTGGCTTCCACTAGCTCACGCTAGAAACCGCAGACTCAGTCTGCAACAGGTGCTGCCACACAGCTTGACCAGGGGAACAACCTCCCCTCTTCCTCCCAACCGGAGGGAGCCACTAGTGACACCAGTCACTAGCAAACCAGAGACACACGGTCTCTCTTCCTTCAGACCTGGAGGGAACCTCTGGACTTGAATCCACAAGCCCAGAACCGGAGACAAGTCTCCCTTCCTCTAACCAGAGGGAACCCACAAGTAGCTCCCAGCTACTTGCAACTGGAGATCAGATCTCCCTTCCTCTAAACCGGAGGGAACCCGACCTCAGACCAGAGGATCGGAAAGCACAGCAGACCAGAAAACAAAGGAAAAAAACAATAAACGAAAATAACTTCAGCAAACAAAAGCTGAAACACGAAATACACAATGTGGCTCTCAACGGAGCTGACTGGCCTGGATTTGATCCACGGTCCAGTAGTCAGATCTTCAGGTAAGCTTCTTCCTTCTTCTCCACGAGCTCTCTCGCTCACTCTCTATCTCCCTTTTTTTTTCTTTCTTCTGCTCTCCTAATCTCTCACTCTCTACGGCACTTCTTCTTCTTCACTCTTTCTTTTTCTTCACACGAGCACTATCTCTCTCTCTTCTTCTCCTTCTGCTCTTCTTCTTTCTCTTTTCTTTTTCTCTGGATCGTGGCTCTCTATGTGGACATTTCTTCTCACCAACTCGATCAACCTTCTTCTGTGGAAGGAGGCTCATATATATAGCAGCAGCAGCATCAGCCCCAACGTGTGACCTCCACACTTTCAGCCCTAAGTATTCGGACCACGTGGCAGTCTCTCAGCAGGCTTCATTCCAGCCTCGGATCACGTGCTGCCCAGGTGTGTGGAATGTTCTTCCTCGGACCTGCAAGGAGATGAAACCATTAAAGCTGAGGGCCATAGGAACTAAAACTGCACGAAGTATGTAATAGAAATACTAGATGCACTGAGAATGACACGAGATACACAAGGTGAATACAACACGAAGTAAGGAAAGAATGACACGAGATACACTGTGACAGAACAGACACAACAAAGAGAACGACACGAAGTGAGGTTATAAAACAACACGAGGTAAAAAGAAGAACGACACGAAGAACAACATGGTGACTGTAGCACGAAGTAAAAACGACATGATATAATAACCAGTAATGAGAACGGCACGAGGACAACATGGAGGTAAAACAGAAACCAACAGTAAGTGTGGTTTCAACACATGAAAGACACGATGTCTAGGAAGAACAACACGAAGAGATAATTCGGAAACGACACTAAGTGAAGCAGAAACGACACGAAGTGCAACAGGAACGACACGAAGTGTAGTAGTGACAGAACACACACTACATAGAGAATGACACGAAGTTGCACAGAAAACAACACGGAGTGCTGCGATGTCCTGCACGTAATGGAACAAAAACGACACGAAGACGATGAAACGACACGAGGTGAAGTCACAAGGAGACAACGACACGAGGTGTAGAAAACAACACGAAGACGAAATAGTAACCGACACGAGTTGAAAACAGCATGAAGACGAAAACTGAATTCGACACGGAGTGTGGTCAAAGCGAGAAAGACACGAAGTCTAAAACGAAAGACCAACACGAAGACGAATACAAAGAAACGACTCGAAGTAAGAACGACACGGAGACAGAAGATGCCACGGCTATCATGACACGTGATGAAGCAGTGGGACCATAAAGAAACGACACGAAGTTCCTAAACTCAACACGAAGACATAACGACTGAAATAATACGAAAGACACGGACACATCACGAAGATCAACACAAAAATCGACACGAAGTGTGGTTTCAAAAACAAACGAAATCGACACGAGATGAACAACTAAAAACAAAGGAAACGACACGAAATATAGTGGAAGCAACACAGACACACGACCTGAAGGACAGTAAACATAAACAACATGAAGTATGATAGTAAGTGACATGAAGACACAATAAAGGGAATGACACGAACACGAGAGGAACAGTGCAACGTATAGACTTGAAGTTCAAAGCAAACGGCTGTACAGACTTGAAGATGTGAAGCCACTGTGCAGACTTTGAAGAACAGTCCAATGTATGGACTTTGTCATTGAAGACCAATTATGCAGACTTGGCAGTGAATGACACGGCTGTACAGACTTCATGAACAGTGCATGATTGTACTTGATGATGTATACACTTAGCCTATGCAGACCAGTCCGATGTATAGACTTTAAGGAAATGCATGCTACAGTGCAATGTCTAGACTTGCTATATGCACAAGACGCTGTCCACTGTCTAGACTTGCGATGCCTTCGCCAAATGCACACAACAGTCCAATGTATGGACTTAGACGAAACATGCTATGCAATGTACACACTTGATGTAATGCATGCCGATGTACAGACTTCAGTTGAAGTCAACCAAAGAGTGTATATACTTTATGAATGCATATGCCAAGACCAATGTACAAACTTGATCAGAATGTCTAGACTTCGCATGAACAGTCGATGTGTATGTCCAGACAATGCTGACAGAGTTTACACTTGAACAAGTAATGCATGTGAGAGCTTTATGCAGGAGATAAACAGTCTGAACTTCAAATGCAATGACTTCCACAACAACATGACTCACAGTGATTAACATCAAACACCAATCATCAAAATCACAGCAATGAATGCTTTATGCATCAGTTTAACATGTAGCATGACTGAACATCAAATATGATAATCTAAACTGAGCAGCAAGATGATTGAACATTTGATTAACTCACATCAACAATCAATCATCAAAACCATCATCAAAACCACAGAGGCACAACAGCTGCGACGCCCCAGGCGGAGACAAAGACACCGTACAGTAACTAGGAACACAAAATAAGGACTAGCTGGGGTCGCGCTCGTCAGCGCGGGTCCAACAGCCCCCAACTAAGTGTGCACATACAAACCATCCACTCTAGGTCGGGTCCTCTAGTTGGTTTTCCCCCTAGCCGGACTCAGGCTGCAAAGGCGAGGGGCCCTACGGTAACCAGCCTAAAAATCGTCTCTCTCGGGTAAGCCGCTCCACCATTCCCGGGTGGGTCAGCACACGCGTGCCGTAAGAAGGCTAAGACCAGTGGGAGGTCACTAAACGTGAACACAGGAAGCCACTCATGCACCCATCGTGAGTAACACGGAGTAACAGGTGGCTCGACGCCACCAAACTCTGGACAGCCCACTAGACCTACTAAATCCAACGGTCTTTGAGTCACAAGACTCGGGGTCAAGACCGTCGTACAGGGACAACTCCACGCCGTCAATATGCCCTATGCCAAGGTCAGAAATCATGGTAACATGAATACCGAGGTAGCTCACAAATCACCAAGTCGATCCCCTATCTAAGGGAAAAGCGGGAAACCTCCAGCCCCAGGCTGGTTGATTGGACCCACAGTCCAGGGCCATACACCTGGCCCACGCGAAAGCCACCTTCCGGAGAAACCCACGGCGTGCGGGAAGACCCCACCGCACTAATACCGATACACGGTGACTCAATCTAATGAAAACACGAAGGCCCAAAACACATGGGGTCACCCAGACCCTCCAACCGATGGGCACGCTAATCAAGGTAATATGGTACCTTCAAACATTGAAAAATACGGACATAGAACCCACTGGGTGTCCGGGACACTCACGAGACCGAAGATCGACCACTGGGTCACAACCGGGTCGATCGGAAGTCAACACGACACTAAACGGCATGACAACTAATAGGCGGTCCTCCCTAGACCGTCTAAACAAAGGCGGTCAAGCCCTAGGCCGCTAGGGGAATAGAACGGTCACACATGGACCGTGACTCCCAAAACTCACGGTCTACCACCAGACCGTTCGAAGAGTGACACGGTCTACTGTTAGACCGCTCCAAGCATAAAACGGTCTCTCATGGGCCGCTCTAGAATTAGGCGGTCTGGCTAGGACCAGGCAACTCTGAGCGCCTCAAGAACCTAGGCGGTCACTCCCAGACCGCTTAGGGATAAAACGGTCAGCCGATAGGCCGCCGCTAGACCCAGACGGTCTCCTAAGGACCGTAAAACATGCCGACAAAATAGTGACCAATGGCGGTCCCCTGGTGGCCGCCTGAACCTTAGGCGATCAACCCCTGGCTGCCCAGCCACAATAAACGGTCTGGCTTGGACCACTTAAACCAATGGAACAGTCTATCGCGAGACCGCACAAGGAAACACGGTGAAACGGACAGAAAACGGTCTGACTGGGGACCGCTTCACCTATAAGCGGCTTCTGTTAAGACCGTTTTTAAGCCGAAAAACCGAGAACGGCGTGAATCGTGGAAAACTCCATTCCACGCCCCGTTTGCGCCTGAGCGAAGGGGAAAATAAGGGGAACCTAGTCCCCAGCCTCTTTAGCACCGAGAGGACCCATTCAAATTACAAAAATACGGTTAAAATCTTAGATCCGGCTCACTCCCCAAAAATATGATTTTCTCCCAAATTCACAAAGAAGCCCACTCGGCTCACCACGGCCTACCAAACTCGCGGGAAATAAAGTACACAAGCTGGGGATCCATCTCCCTACCTCCACCGAAGATTTGACGCGCCGTGGACGCCGATCCACGAAGAAAACGTCGTTTAAACACTTGTCGGCTCGCGATCCCACGAACCGCCTCCACCATCGCGATCCTCGTCCCGTGCCGATCGCTCCACGCCCCACGAGCCACGGCGCCCCGCCCTCGTCGCCTCCGTCGGCCGCCCAGAGTGAGAGGGGGAGAGGAGAGAATGTGAGAGAAGAGAGAGGGAAAATGGAGAGAAATGAGAGATGGGAAGAGAGAGAAAAGGAGGTTAATATATATAGAAAAACTCAAAAATTCCAGAAATTCAGAAAAATATAAAAAATTACCTCCGCGATCCTCGGGAAGAGCACAATACACTGGTCACGTCCCAGAGTTGGAGAACGCAATGGTTCACCCTGCACAAGGTTCCACGCATATCAGGGAAAAACACACGTAAAGCACAAAACACACTCCGGGACTCACGAAAATGATCCGAAAAATATCCAAAAAATCCGGGGCATTGCAGGTAGTCCGTGTTGGCTTCACTCGAGGTCTAGTCTTGTGTAGCGTACACGATGTGATCTCGTGTATGTTCATGCCTTTGACCATGTAGGTCTTTTATAGGGCTTTTACCTGTTTCGGTAGGCTTTAGCTATGGAGCTTGTACTTGGTCGACGTATCGATAACGCCTGACTTTGTGAGATCAGGGTTCTCCTTTCTATTGCTGTTTGGAGTAGCTTAGGGAGCCGTGGTTCGATCGACTGCCGTGTTTCTGGTTAGTACAACTTTACTCTTTCCTTTAGTTGTTCTTACTCCTGCTTTTACAGCTTTACTGTTGTAGTTAGTACTACTGTTACTTATGTTCTTCCAACTTTATTGTTTAGCGTTGTTTAGCATGTTACTGCGTTATTTCCAATGGGGATCAGTGTGACCCCTACTGAGCCAGTGACACGAGGCTCACCCTTGCTTTTCAAGTGTGGCCATTCTTCTTCCTCGTGGTTCGTGACGCGGTACGTCAGTTCGAAGTTGCCAGCGTTACCTGCGTTGGGCTTCCCCCGACTTCAGTGTACGTTTTCCTTTCTGTTGGACTGTACTTGTCTTTATTTTGAACTGGACTCTGTTAATTTAAATTGTTAATTGAAAAAGTAATTTTATTTTTGCTACTTTAGCAAACCTGATTAATGAAATATTAATTGCTTACTGCTTTATCTGGGACTTCAATGTACTCCACACACGCCTTTTTATCCCTTCGGAGCTTTACCGCTCTTGGGAGGCCTCGTAGGATCCAAGTGTTATCGGGTTTACCCGGTATCCGGAGCCTGGGTCGTCACAGTTGGTATCAGAGCTGTGTTGTGTGAAAGTACATGGGAATTCGAGATATTGCAGTGTTCAAAGTCCTCAAGGTCCAGTACAGTCGACAGCTGGCATTGGTTTTGTGATTATTTGTCGCTTTGTTTCCGTGTGTGATCTTGTGCGTGCTGTGTTGGCACTGTGCGAGATGGTTTTGCTCTCATCAGGATGTGACATAGTGCTCTTCTTTTTGTCATGGTGTCTGTCTCAGTTGTGCTGTACCTGGCAGAGTTCGCCGGAAGGCGTGAATTTGTGGTGCGGTGTTCGAGATTCTTCTGTAATTTGTTCCGGTGGCTGGTGACTTTATCGTTGGTGTGATGACCGTGCACATTCCTATGTTGCTTTGGTTGTCCCAATCTGAGATTGGTTCAGCCCCTGAGGTGTTAAGCTTATGTCGAGGTGTTCGATTAGATGTCTTGTTTGGAAGAATGCTCGGGCGAACCTAGGATTTTCCTTCCTGGTGAGCTACTCTTGGTCGAGCTTGATTCTTCTCCTTTTGTTTGGTGGAGTCTTTTCGAGGTAAGCATTGGAAGTGCCATCTTGGTGAAGCCTTTGTCCTATGTCTGCTTAAGTGTGGACAGTATTACTTCTGAACTTGATTTGCCTTTGTTCGACGGTTGCTTAGCTTTGGCCCAAGTTTTATGTTTGGGGGCCGTTCTGCATCGTGTTCGATGTGCCGTGTTTGACGGCTGTTGTGCTTTGAAGGTTCAATAATCATTCCAGGACGTTAGGATGAGCTGAGACATGTGTTCTTTGTGCTTTGTGCTGAAGCTGATGCTCTTCGTGATCTGCACTATGGCGACATGTGATCGGTTGTTAGCAGGATCAGTACTCGAGGCTTGGTACATTGCAGTTTCATGAATTGCGATGGTGCCGAGTGTGTGTTGAGATGCGGGTGCCGAGTTGTTCTTGATGCCTGTGTGCATTGTATGAGTGCGCAGCGGAAGCATGTGGGCTGATAACCCACAGGTCAAGGATCATTGGTTGGAAGATTCTGGCCGGCCGAGAGGTTCGTTTTCCTCGGTGTATCTTCGTCTTGGCTATGTGTGCCTTGATGTTATTGGTTGCCGTGCCGTTGCTGGAGGCATTATGGCTGTTGGCACTGGCATGTGTGAGGATTAGGGGAATCTGTCGGCATATTTGTTGATTGAATGCCCTTTCCTTTCTCTGTAACTTTTCTTGGACGTTGTGCTCTCGAGACGTGATCGTGGTCCTTGAGATGCATTCCCCAAGGTTATTGTTGCTGTTGTTGTGGGTCCTTGTTGGTGAGTTGTTCGTGGCATGGCTTGTGCATGTTAGCCGTGTGTTCAGCTATAATTGTGCCTTGATATGACCCAGCTTGCAGTTGTGTCCTGTGGTTCTGTGTTCAGTACGGAGCCGAGATTCTGCAAGTGCTGTTGTTGTTGTTGTCGTTCGTTGGTGGTCGTGTTCAGCTTGGGAGGATTTCCCTGTGAGTCTGATTTGGCATTGTGTGGATCGGGGTCTTGTTAGTTGATTTTGTTATACTCTTTTGTTATGATAGAGTTAGCATGCGACTCGAATCAGATGTAATGTCTGAGTGAGGACTGACTTGATTGTGCTTGTGCTCCAGTGCTGTCGTTGGCGTTCTGCGTGCCAGTTTCGTTGTTATTTTTAGCGCAGAAGCTGATGTTGTCGAGCTGTCAGCTGAGAGGACTGTGTTTCCTTATTTAAGCTGATGCTTGTTGTGTTTGCCGAGTGTTTTACTGATAGCTATTTTCATAGCATAAGTCGTGTCTCCTTTCCCCGTGAGACGGAAGCGTCATTGCCTTGTTTCGGAGGTGTCGGACTTGTGTTCACTTTGGTGCCGTGCTTGTTCCTTGGATCGATTTGTCTTGAGATCCAGAACGTGTGTGTGTGATTGTGGTCAGACAGTGTTCCTCTGAATTGTGTTTTTCGTGATTTATGTTGCCGTGTTCTATGTGTTGGTGTTGGCTGATGCTTGGAGAGCGTAGACAATGTTTGGGTTTGTTCTTCCCTGCTCTTTCTTGTTAGTTCTTTTAATTTCGAGGATGAAATTCCTGTAAGGGGGGGAGGCTGTAATGCCCCGAGTCTTACGGATCCTTATCGGAGAGCTTTCGGATCGCTTTTGTGAGTCCTGCGTTATGTTTTACGATCCACGTGAGTTTTTCTCTCGTACTAGTTACGGAACCCAGTGGAGAGTTTATTGTTGAGTTCATTGACTCGAGGACGCTACAGTTGCGTTACATTCTTTCCGAGGATCGTTTTGACTATTTTTCTATATTTTTCTGAATTAATGCATTTTCGGGCTAAAAATCAGATTTTATGAAAATTGTAAAATTTCATAATTTTCTATTTTATTCTTAACCCTTTCTTTCCTTCCTCTCTCCTCCCTCACGCTCACTTTCACTCTCTCGTTCTCTCTCCTCCCTTCTCCTCTCTCCGCGGGGCGCGCGACCGTGGCGAGACGGGCGAGGCAGGGACATCGTGGAGTTGACCTGGAGCATGATGGTGTGACGGATGGAGCGTGGCGTTGGCGCGATCCCTTGATGGATTCAAAGCCGACGTGTTCGGTTCGTTTGATTGATTTTGGCATGGTTTAGTCGCTTCGGTGTGCTAGAACTTCGGTGGATATAGGGAGATGGACGCCCTACTCTTCTTCTGTGTTTCCTCACGATTTGGAGCCGAACGGCGCGCGTATAAGCGGGATTGGCTTCATTTTGGGCAAAAGCATGTTCGGGGGGTGTGAGACGAGTTCGCCTCTTTCGGCAACGGTTTCTTGCTAGATTAGTTTCATTTGAACCCCTGGCGTGTCAGCGTTCCATTTCCGCTAGTTTCATTGCGATTGGTGGTCATTTGGGACCGGTGTGAGCCTGGGAACCCATGTGACTCATTTTGGGTCGATTCGGTAGAATCCCCTGTTTCTTATGTTTTTGATGTCGTTTGGACCCCTTCCGGTCTGTGGAAGGTTTATTTGGTCTTTAGGGTCGTTTCCCCATCGTTTAGACGCGATTGGGGCGTGGAACGGCCGGATTTGGCCATTCGCCTGTTTTTCCCGCCGTGACGCCCTAGCGGTCGTTCCAGCGACCGTTTGGGTGCTTCAAGCGGTCCAGTAGGTGACCATTTGGGTCTATGTCGGTTCAGGTCTTCGAGGTCAATCGATTGACCGTTTGCGTTGGCTAGCGGCCCAATGGAGGACCGCTAAGCTTCGTCCAGCGGTCCATTGTTAGACTGCTAGGAATGGTGTTATGTCGGTTTGGCCAAGCGGTCACGTGATAGACCGCAAGGCTAGTCCTGGTGGTTCAGTGGATGACTGCTAGGCTCTGTTTATGTCGGTTCGATGATTTTAAGTCGGTTCGGGCTAGCGGTCCTAGCCTTAACCGCATGGGGTTCTTGACGGTCCTTTGGGAGACCGCCTGGATGTTTGACTGGTTTATGTCGGTTCGGGGGTTGACTAGGTCAAGCGGTCAAGTCCATGACCGCTACAGTCTTCTTGCGACCCTGCGCTAGACCGCATGTCCCTGTGTTTTTGTAGTTAGTTGGCTAGCGGCCCTTTGGCTGACCGCTTGGTCTTCCTGGCGGTCAGACATGTGACCGTTTAGTCCTAGTGTTCTGTTGTCCGTTGTTTTGACATCCAATTATCATGGCTTGACCTTGTGGTTTGCCCGCAATCCCGTGGATGTCTTGGACATCCCATGAGGGCTGTGTCCATGTTGTGGGATGGCCGGGAGTGCCATTACATCGAGTAGTGTTTCGTACTACTTCAGAGTCATCATTAGTTTCTGGTCAACCCGGTGTGATCCAGTGGTTGACACGTAATTTTGTGAGTATCTCGTCTATCCTGTATGGACTGAGATATGGTTTTGGATGCCGTGAGGTGCTGTCTTACCTCGGTTTACGTGTCCATATATTTTGAGGGTCTTGATGATCTCTCAGGTTTCCATGATTTATGTTATGAAGATGTGTGGATCCGGTTGTCCTATGCTGTTTCCTTTATCAGTGTTTTATCGTAATATGGCTTAAGGACTAGGCTGATTGGCGGCGTATTATCGCTTTTGTGCGACGATCTTGACCCCGAGTCTTGTGACTCAAAGATCGTTGTGTCAGCATGTCTAGTTGTTTATCCTGAGTCCGGTGACAGCCTGGTATGCTACCGTGTGCCTTGTGTTTGTGCTCCATAGTACGTGTGATAGTGCATGCTTAGCCTGTCCGTACTTCAACACTGATATTTTGGAGTCTCTGTGTCTGGTGAGCCTCCACTAGTCGTAGTCTGACGACACTTTCATGTGTGTCGGCCCACCTAGGAGTGGTGGCAGGACGTGTTCCCGATATACGGTTTGTAAGCTAGTTCCCGTGGGCCCCCTTGCCTTCCGGTAGCGTCCTACTCGGGGGGAAAGCTAGCTAGAGGCATGGCTCAAGGCATTGAGCTTGTGTGTGTGCACACGTGGTCAGGGGCGTTTGGACGAGCGCCGACGGGCATGACCCTGACTAGTCACTCGTTACTGTGGTACCTTGTCTTTAGTTCTGTGGTACCATTACTCCTAGTACTTAGTACGGTTGTTCCTCGTACTCGGGTTTGTGAGTGTCTCTGTTACCACCGTTCTCGGTGTGTGGGAGATACTTGTGGCGCAGTGTAAGACGTCAGTGGACGCATCTGGCAGTTCTTCTAGTGAGGAGGTGCTCCTGTCACTTGACGCACAATCTCGTGACTCTCATATCTTGTGTTTTGTGGCTGGTTTCCGTCATGATGGGCGTGACTCGTCGGGTAGTCCGTGTTGGCTTCACTCGAGGTCCAGTCTTGTGTAGCGTACACGACGTGAGCTCGTGTATGTTCGTGCCTTTGACCATGTAGGTCTTTTATAGGGCTTTTACCTGTTTCGGTAGGCTTCAGTTATGGAGCTTGTGCTTGGTCGACGGATCGGTAACGCCTTACTTTGTGAGATCAGGGTTCGCCTTTCTATTGCTATTTGGAGTAGCTTAGGGAGCCATGGTTCGATCGGCTGCCGTGTTTCTAGTTAGTACGGCTTTACTCTTTCCTTTAGTTGTTCTTACTCCTGCTTTTACAGCTTTACTGTTGTAGTTAGTACTGCGGTTACTTATGTTCTTCCTGCTGTATTGTTTAGTGCGGTTTAGCGTGTTACTGCTTCGACGACCCAAGATCCGGATACTGGGAAAGGAACCCGATACCATTCGAATCCTGGCTCGCAGCCCACGAGCCGAGACTCGGAAGGGCTAAAAAGGAGTGTGGAGGTACAAAGCAATAGGAAATAAAGCAGGATAATTCAACAATTAACAGAATTAAATAACAAATACAACACCAGAGTCCAGTCTAACAGAAAGTACAGTCTAAGATAGGAAACATACAAAATGTCGAGTGAACACTCGGCCCGACGAGTTGGCAACTAAGAACCCGCACGCAACGCCCTCAAACCCCAAAGAAGAACCGTCGCACCTGAAAAGCAGGGGTGAACCTTTTGTCACTGGCTCAGTAGGGGTCCCGCAGAAGACCAACCGAAAATAATGGCGGCAACGGAAAGCAGCAACGACAGTTGGAATAGCAAACCGGTGGCCGGTAGAAACTCGGAACTATAGATACCCCTACCGAAACGAAACTCAACACCCCGATCTCACAGTCGGGGACGACCAGACAACGAACCACCCTAGTCACGCTACTAGGAAAATGACCACCCGTCAGGAACTCGACGCTGTCTAGGGGAAAGCCCTCGGTGACGCTCACTGGAACCCCTAGACCTCGGCATCGGAAGACACTCGGAACTCCACGCAAAATCACGTCTCGCAGACGTGAAGCAGAACTCGACTCACTAGGAAACTCACGTCACATGACGGGAGTACCTGCCCACCAGAAGCAAGGCCGGATGTGTCCACTGATGACTTAGTCCGCGCCTTAGGTGTCTCGCTGCGACGCCCCAGGCGGAGACAGAGACACACAGTAACCAGTACCACGAACAAGGACTAGCAGGGGTTGTGCTCGTCAGCGCGGGTCCGACAGCCCCCAACTAAGTGTGCACACACAGACCATCCGCTCTAGGTCGGGTCCTCTAGCTTGTTTTCCCCCCAGTCGGACTTAGGTTGCAAAGGCGAGGGGCCCTACGGAAACCAGCCTAAAAATCGTCTCTCTCGGGTAAGCCGCTCCACCAATCCCGGGTGGGTCAGCACACGCGTGTCGTAAGAAGGCTACGACTAGTGGGAGGTCACTAACGTGAACACGGAAAGCCACTCATGCACCCATCACGAGTAACATGGGTAACAGGTGGCACGACGCCACCAGACCCTGGATAGCCCACTAGACCTACTAAATCCAACGGTCTTTAAGTCACAAGACTCAGGGTCAGACCGTCGTACAAGAACATCTCCACACCGTCAATCTGGCCAATCCCTAGGTCTAAAACCACGATAACACGGTTCCCAAGGTAGCCCATAAGCCGCCGGTTTACTCCCTCACCCAAGGGACCCGCGGGAAACCTCCAGCCCCAGGCTGGTTGATTGGACCCACAGTCCAAGGCCATACACCTGGCCCACGCGGAAACCACCTTCCGGAGAAACCCACGACGTGCGAGAAGACCCCACCACACTCATACCGATACACGGTGACTCGATCTAACAAGAACACGAAGGGCCGGAACACATGGGGTCACCCAGACCCTCCAACTCATGGGCACGCTAATCGAGATAACACGGTGCGTCCAAACATCCCAGAAACACGCTCACGGAACTCAAGGGATGTCCGAAACACTCACGAGGCCGATGGTCAACCACTGGGTCATAACCGGGTTGACCGGAGATCAACACAACGCAACAGAAACGCGTTAAGCACTAGAAATAGAGTGGCGATTTTCCCTGGACCGTCACAGAGATAGGTGGTCGGGCTGGGACCGCATAACTCCAGTAAGCGGTCCTTCCTGGACTGTAAAATCCATAACAACGGTCCCCATTAGATTGCTACTAACCGGGAACAAGTGGTCAAAGGGGCGGTGTGGACGCACTTTTTATCGCTTGGTGTTCTCTCGTTAGTTTATTCGTTTATTGAGTGCGTGGGCGTGCCAGTCACCGAAGTGACAATTTATTCGGGCTCCGAAGAGCCCATGGTGCGCTCGATCTGACTTCGTCAGACGATTGTGTGGTTCGTGTCGGGACCAAATCCCGTCGTGCCATAAAGGTCACGACGTCATTTACATCCCCCATACGAAGGAACACCCTTGATTAATTACCGAAATTAGGGGCCCCGCGGCCGAAAAGAATAGTACTAATTGTGCGAGAAAGAGATAGGAGAAAATCACACCAAAGTACGCATTAGGATGCGAGCCACTGGCCATGTCGGTCACTCGTGGACCTTTTATATTCGGACACGGGTCCGTGATGGAAACGCAACAGGAAAAGCCGAGACAAATCCGTTCAAGTGTCTACCGAGCACCCGGCAATTTCAGTGATGACTCGGAGGGCATCCGGAACGAGAAACAAATCCGGTCCGATTAGGATGTCGGCCCGAGATTAGGCCAGAACTCGGCTATATCGGGATAATTCCCAAGACTCGAGTTCGACCTGAAAGGGCGGCGTCGTTGTTCCTTTTGTCCCGTGTCCCGGGGAGAGATAGGGCTGCAGTGTGGGCCCCGGCATCTTTTATCTGGAATTCTCTTAGTTATATGTTCCAATTTCTGGCCTACGGTTTATTACTTCTTTAGGTGTTTGTTCCGGATGATTCCTTTTCCTTTACTCACTGTTATCATTATTATTATTATTTATTTATTATTTATCTTCTTATTGCCCCTCCCGCCTCTTTTATTATGATTAGTATTGCGCATTCGAAGTCCTTTAATGAGCACATTTTTTTCATTGATTTATTTGCCATTTGTTGAGGCCATTATCATGTTGTATATATGCATAGGTGTAGTGTGCCGGCGAAGGGAAGGTAAGAGTATACCGCTGAGAGGCCCAGAAGGGAGTGTGCCGGCGAAGGGTGACAAAGGCGTACCGCTGAGGGCACAAAAAGGGGGTGTCGGTGGAGGTTACGAAAAAGGGGTGTGCCGCTGAGGGGAGTGTACCGCTGAAGGTGGGGGATAGGGTGTACCGCTGGGGGCAACAAGGTGTGCCGGCCAAGGGAATTGGGGTGTACCGCTGGAGGGTGAAAGCAGTGTGCTGGCGAAGGAGTTAGGTGAGTGTGCCGCTGAAAGGTGAGAGAAGTGTGCCGGCGAAGGGGCCAATCAGAGTCTGTACGTTCCCCAGGCTCGAAGTCTATACACTGGCCGTCATGAAGTCTATACGTTGGCTGGCCCAAGTCTACACACTGGCCATTATGAAGTCTATACGTTGGCTGGCCCAAGTCTATACATGGGCCGGCCTAAAGTCTATACATTGGCCAGCATTCATCAGCTCAAAGCCTGTACATTGACCAGCATAAAGTCTACACATTACAGCCCAAAGCCTATACATTGGCCAAGTCCATACGCTGCAGCGTGAAGTCTGTACGTTGGCTGGCCCAAAGTCTGTACGCTGCCGCACAAAGTCCTTACGTTGCAGCATGAAGTCTATACATTGGCTGGCCCAAAGTCTGTACGTTGTAACGTGAAGTCTGTACATTGGCCCTTTGACCACAGCTCGAAGTCTATACGTTGCCAAGCCCAAAGTCTGTACGTTGTAACATGAGGTCTGTACGTTGGCTGGCCCAAAGTCTATACACTGGATCCCGTTGAGACGGTGGCTGAGGGTGTACCGGCGAAGGGAGGGAGCGTGCCGCTGAAAGGGCCAAGGGGAGTGTGCCGCTGAAGGCCAATGGAAACGTGCTGCTGAGGGCCAATAGAAGCGTGCCGCTGAGGGCCAATAGAAGCGCGCCGCCAAGGGCCAGTGGGGGGTGTACCGGCGAAGGGCCAATTGAGGTGTGATGGTGGAGGTCCAGTCAATTTTCAATTTCCTATTTTTATGGCTTTTCTTTTCTCCTTGTCTTAATTTGTATGCCGTTTTATATAAACTTTTCCCCTGCTTTGTTCGGTTCGGCCTCTCTGCCGTCAGTCGGAAGTTCGGGTTGCCAGGCAGTTAATCAGTTCGGTTCAGTTCTCGTTAGGGTACCGGCAGTGGTTTGATTAGTTGGAAGGTTTCATTAATTATCCCGTTCGTTTGTTGCTTCCTTTTGCCTCGTTTAATGTTTTATTATTTTTTTCACAAAAATTCGGCAGCATCTCCCCTTGACCCGGGGGCGTAAGGGAGATAAAGGGAACGCGCCCACATGGAGTGGCGGAACCCGACAACTGGAGGTGGGCCCCCCGGGGGAGCAACACCTTTATAGAGCCTCGAAAAACGTGAAGGAAAGGGCTCGGGGGCAAGGCCGAGAAGGGGGCTGCTGAGGGAATGAAGGGTGTGCCACTGAAGGCCATAAGGGGGGGGGGGTGTACCGGCCAAAGGCCAATCGGGGCGTGCCGGCCAAGGCCAATCGGGTGTATCGGCCAAGGAGTGTGCCGGCCAGGGGTGACAGGGTGTGTGCGTGTGCCGCTGAGGGCAGGAAGGGGTGTACCGCTGAGGGCCAGAAATGCGTGTGCCGCTGAGGGCCAGAACGGATGTGCCGCCCAGGGGCCAAAAGGGTGCATCGCTGGGGGCTCAAACAGAGTGTACAGGCTGGGAGACTTGGAGGCCATTCAGGAAAAGAGGGGGGATTTAAGGCCAAGGTAGGGCTGCTGGAAATGAGTGAAAGGCTCACAAAGTCAGGCTTCACAGGGGAGGCATCACGTCGATGTAGTGGCTCGAAAGAAACCGGAGGAACGGAGAAAACGGGCAACACACTACATGCATTGTGAAGGCGGGAGCAAACCAACAGAAATAGCAGGAAAGACCCAAGGAGGGCGATTGTTTTCATTCATGGGAAGCAAAAGGGCGTGGCCCTTCATACACCTTACAAGGGAAAAATGCCCAGGACGAGGCCATGGGCAAGGGAACAACCAAAGAAAGATAGAACATAGACAAAAGGGGAAAATGGAATACAAGAAGACAGGGAGCGTTGGGGACTTGGACGCCGGCCACTGCCCCCAACTCTCTCCCCCATCACATCAAGCTCTCTCTCCCTTACTCTTGCTTCTTCCCGGTGGTCGTCGGAGGGGGGCTCACGCCGGGAGGGCCTCCCCTTCTCTTTTCTCTTCCCCTCTTTCTCCTGTGTGTGTGTGTCTTCTACTCTCGGAGCCTCTCCCCCTCCGTTTTTCTGTCTTTTTTTTCCTCTCCCCTTTTTTGTTGAACGGGAGGCTTTTTATACCACCAGCCCCTGGGGACTTCGAGCATGGCTGTCGAAGGCGGGAAGTGGATCGTGATGATGGCGGTTGACCTGCCCTGTCCTGGGTGTCAGTGGGGTAGGCTACGGGGCCCAACGATCGGCCGCCACCTCAGACGGCTTCACTGTGCGCCAAGGATGCATAGGGCATGGGCTTCACGTCGTCTTGCCGTTGAAAATCTTCACCGCTGTGCCGCTGGAGAGTTGAAAAGGCGTGCTGCTGGAGAGCCAAAACGGCGTGCCGTTGAAGCCCCTAAAGGCGTGCTGCTGAACGGCCTGAAGGGCGTGCCGCTGAGGCCCCTGCAGGGCGTGCCGCTGAAGGCCTGCTGAGGGCGTGCCGCTGAGGCTCCTGCAGGGCGTGCCACTGAAGGCCTGCTGAGGGCGTGCCGCTGAGGCCGAAGCCCCCCCGAGGGGGGTGTGCCGTTGAATGTCCATTGGGGCGTGCCGCTGGGAGGCCCCCCCAGGGGGTGTACAGCTGGAGCCGCCCCCGGGGTGTGCCGCTGAACACCCCATGAGGTGTGCCGCTGAACACCCCATGGGGTGTGCCGCTGGGACCCTGAAGGGGCGTGCCGCTGGAGCTCCACCAGGGCGTGCCGTTGAGGCCCCTTGGAGGCTGGGCGTGCCGTTGAAGGGCTCCCCACGGGGCGTGTATTCGGGGACCGTTCTGAGCCCGTTGCGAGCACGAGTCACGGCCCATTTGATTTCCTTTGGGGCCCATGGACTGTGGGCCCCTTTGTGCTTGATTTCTCCGGGGTTTCTTCACTCGGCGTCGTTGCTAATGCGGGGCCGAGCGGGATACCCAGGTACGCATTTTTTTTTGGTGTCCACAAATGCCCCCCACCCATGGGTAGCGCGGGCGAATGATGAGCCGGGCGGTGCCCGTGGGTGTACTTGTCTCTTTTCTCTTCGTCAGTGCCGACGGGGTGTTGAGAGCCGAAGCGACATATTGATCTCTCTATCAGTGCCGTCAGGGCGTCGGGAACTGAAATAGTATGTTGGTCTCTTCATCAGTGCTGACGTGGTGTCGGGAACTGAGGCAGTTTGTTGTCTCTTTGTCTCTTCATCAGTGCCGACGGGGTGTCGGGAACTGAAGCAGTATGTTGGTCTCTTTGTCTCTTCATCAGTGCCGACGGGGTGTCGGGAACTGAAGCAGTTTGTTGTCTCTTTGTCTCTTCGTCAGTGCCGACGTGGTGCCGGGAGCTGACCTGATTTGTTGATCTCTTTGTCTCTTTGTCTCTTCGTCAGTGCCGATAGGGTGTCGGGAGCTGACCTGGTTTGTTGATCTCTTGGTCTCTTCATCAGTGCTGACAGGATGTCGCGAGCTGACCTGGTTTATTGTCTCTTGGTCTCTTCGTCAGTGCCGACAGGGAGTCGGGAGCTGACCTGGTTTGTTGATCTCTTTGTTCTTTCCTTTTCTCCCCCTTTTTTTTGAACCACATTACCGATACAAGCGCCCTTTCGGGTTTTTACCGGTACCGGCCCCCTCTTGCTTTTACCCACGCGCCCTTTTAGGTTTTCATGTGGTGGGGTACCTAATTTTTCCTGTAGCGCCCTTTCGGGTTTTCGCCACAGCCGGGTTGTTGCCATTTTTACCCTTGCCCTCGTGCAGGGGCAAGTCCGGCGAGGTATCTCTATTTTTAACCCCATTTTCTTTGGTGGAGTATTTCCACACGGGCTTCTCCGGGAACTGACCTGCTTTGTGGTCTCTTTATCTCTTTGTCAGTGCCGACAGGATGCCGGGAACTGACCTGGTTTGTTGATCTCTTGGTCTTTTCACCAGTGCCGACAGGATGCCGGGAACTGACATGCTTTGTGGGTCTCTTGATCTCTTCGCCAGTGCCGACAGGATGCCGGGAACTGACCTGGTTTGTTGGTCTCTTGGTCTCTTCGCCAGTGCCGACAGGATGCCGGGAACTGACATACTTTGTTGGTCTCTTCGCCAGTGCCGACAGGATGCCGGGAACTGACATGCTTTGTTGGTCTCTTGGTCTCTTCGCCAGTACCGACAGGATGCCGGGAACTGAAGTAGTTTGTTGGGTCTATTTGTCTCCTCATCAGTGCCGACAGGGTGCCGGGAACTGAAGCAGTTTTTTGTCTCTTTGTCTCTTCATCAGTGCCGACGGGGTGTCGGGAACTGAAGCAGTATGTTGGTCTCTTTGTCTCTTCATCAGTGCCGATGGGGTGTCGGGAACTGAAGCAGTTTGTTGTCTCTTTGTCTCTTCGTCAGTGCCGACAGGGTGCCGGGAGCTGACCTGATTTGTTGATCTCTTTGTCTCTTTGTCTCTTCGTCAGTGCCGACAGGGTGTCGAGAGCTGACCTGGTTTGTTGATCTCTTGGTCTCTTCGTCAGTGCCGACAGGATGTCGCGAGCTGACCTGGTTTATTGTCTCTTGGTCTCTTCGTCAGTGCCGACGGGGAGTCGGGACCTGACCTGGTTTGTTGATCCCTTTGTTCTTTCCTTTTCTCCCCCTTTTTTTTGAACCACATTACTGATACAAGCACCCTTTCGGGTTTTCACCGGTACCGGCCCCCTCTTGCTTTTACCCACGCGCCCTTTCGGGTTTTCACGTGGTGGGGTACCCAATTTTACCTGTAGCGCCCTTTCGGGTTTTCCCCACAGCCGGGTTGTTGCCATTTTTACCCTTACCCTTGTGCAGGGGCAAGTCCGGCGGGGTATCTCTATTTTTAACCCCATTTTCTTTCCTTCCTTTTTTTTTGAAGTTGAGTGATATGCGAGTATAGGCTAGGGCACGAAGCCTTGTGCCATGAGTTAAGGCTTATTCGTCGGCAAGAAGAAAATGCCGGCGCAATGGGAGAATTCGTGCCGATTCGGACGTAGGGTCCATAATGGCAATATTGTGCGGAGTGGGTGGCTAGGGCACGGGGCCTTGCGCCGGGAAGGGACTTATTCGTTGGCAAGAAGACAATGCCAGCGCAACGGGAGAATTCATGCCGATTCGGACGTAGGGTCCGTGATGGCGATTTTGTATGATGGGAGGTAGCCGAGGCACGAAGCTGCGTGCCGGGGGAGGACTTACTTGTTGGCGGGGTAGTGGTGTGATAAGCGCGTTGCGGGCAGGAACGGGACGTTCCCTGGAGACAACTGTTGTATGTCATTAACTCACACTTCCACGCACATGAGTAGACCCGTGCGACGGTATACGTATATATATATATACATATATATGTATACACATATTTATTTAATACTATATATACATACCCTCTTTTTTTTCTTTTTTTTCTCCTTTTATTTCTTTTCTTCTTTATCCCCTCCTCTTTTATTTTCTTTTCCCCATTCTGCTCATTCCCCCCTTTCCTTCTTCTCTTTTTTTTTCTCTTTTTTTTATTTATCTTCTTTCTTCTCCCTTTTTTTTCTTTTCTCTTTTTTTTTTATTTCCCCGTCCGCTTTTTCGTGTCCTCTCTCCTTCTCTTTTTTTTCTTTTCCTTTATCTCCCTTCTTTTTCTCTATTTCTTTGCCATATAAAAGGGGCGGGGGCGGTTCATTCGAACCACCCCCGTTCAAATTCCCCCTCCCTCCTCTCTCTCTTCATCGGGCGCCCCCCCCTCTTTCGTCTTCCTTCTCCATCTTCTCCGTCGCCGAGCACCGCGACCGCCGCCGTCGCCGTCATCACCGTGGTGAGGGCCCGCCGTGGAGGCGTTCCCCCTCCGTCTCTCTCTTCCTCTTCCCTTCTCTCCCTTCTCTTCTCTTTTCTCTTTCTTTCCCCCCCTTCTTCTTCGTTCGGGAACGGCAGAGCTCTCCCCCCCCTCTCTCTCTTCCCCCTTTTCTTCCTTCTTCCCCCTTCCTCTTTTCCCTCTTCTCTTCCCCGTCTCCGGCGCAGCATGTGCAGAGGAGGGCAGTCACTGACGGTGACGGGGTGCGGTCGTTGGGCCCGTTGACGTGAGGGCCGGGCGTGCCGACGAGGGTGGTTATGGGTGTGTCGGGGAGGGTTTAACCGGGCGTGTCGGGGAGCTGCTCAACCGAGCGTGTCGGGGAAGGACGCCTGAGAGCGTGCCGGGGAACGGTCCCCATGGGCATGTGCCGGGGAAGACACCGGGGAGTGTGTCGGCGGGGGCTCCTTGGGCGCGTCGGCGAAGCGGGGGTCGCGAGCGTGTCGGGGAAGAGGCCTTAGGCCATGTCGAAGAAGACAGCCGTAGGTGTGCCGGGGAGCACGGGGCACGAGTGTGTCGGGGAGTGCCTGCTGGGGTGCGTGCCGGGGAAGGCACTCGGGGCGCGCCGGGGAGCACGGGGCACGAGTGTGCCGGGGAGCGCTCGGGGCGTGCCGGGGGGCAGTTGCTGGAGTGCACCGGGGGAGCCAACAAGGGCGTGCCGGTGAGCAGTCTTCGGAGTGTGCCGGTGAAGCGGCCAACGAGTGTGCCGGGGAAGCCAAGCACGCATGTGCCGGGGAAGCACCAAGGGCATGCCGGGGAGGCCTCGAAGGGCTGTGCCGGCGAAGGGGGCACTGGGGTGTGCCGGTGAGGGCCTGTAGGGGAAGTTGTACCGGCCAAGGGGCCAAGGGGGAGTTTTAGCTAAGGAAGAGGACTCCTTCGACCGGCGGACTTCTGGTGTTGCCTCTCGGGGCCCACCATGCTTTGTTGGGGCCGTCACTCCTTGTGGGCGCGCACCCGTGTTTTCCCTTACGCCTCTGGCCTAGGGGAAACTCTGCCGAAATTTCGTCAGAAGTTGGCAATACTTTATTCATTTGACTTGTAGTAAAGCCTCTTTGCAGTCTTTCATTTCCTTTTGCATGTGGCTTATTCTGATCTTCTATTTGTGTATCTTTGCAGATAAATGGCTGCCCCAAGTGGTTCTTCTGCCCCTGCTGCTGCCGTCGGTGCCGACCTCATTCCGCGGGGTCCAGTGTCGGCAGTCACATGGCTCAATGTGGAGGACCTAGACCGAGAGCACGCGGAGATTGCCGCCTTGGCTGAGTCATCGGGGTCTGACCATGAAAGCATGGACGTCCGCAGACTCATCAGGGTTGAAAGCGGCTTCACATTCGATCGGGCCACCGAGGAATACATGAATGATTTCCCGAAGGATAGGCACCTCGTTCGATTTCTGAAGCATTTGCGCTCTCGAGAGGGGCAAGATTATCGCGTCATAAAGGCGGCCGAGCGGGCGATCCTGCATGCCCGAGACAGTCTGCTATACAGCGTCCCCAGGAGCATTCCAATGTACCTGGTGGGAGAGGCCCGGGAGTGGAAGCCGGTCCTGGGGATTGAAGGGGTGCTGCCGGCTGAAGATAAACTGGTGCGAGCTCCTCAATTCACGCCAGCAAGGTGGGACATGTCTGCGGGGAAGGTGCAAGGCGAGTCGCCCCAATTTGGCTTATTCTTGGCTCCCCTAAAATGGGGTTATAGGGAGGAGCCGTTCATATTGGACTGTTTGGCCATCAGGTTCAAATATGAACTATCACTGGGCTGGTTCGGGGAGCTGAAGCTTCAAGACGCCCACAGCTTCCGAGAAGGGGCGGTGGAGTTCACTGAATATGTACTGTTCAACTATGCCCCATTGCTGGTCCGGGTTGGCATCTACCACATCGTGTACGCCTCCCGGTACGGTTATCCCATCTCCAAGGGTCTCTGTTGCGGCATGATAGAGGTATTCAGCGCGGAGACCAATACCTTCTACACGGCTGAGGGAGAGACTTCACTTGATTTGTGGAGCCTAAGCCAGCTGAGCGGCTTGCCCATTGACGGGGAGCCTTATGAAGAAGTATGCCTCCCGGACTTGATCAAGGACGAGACTAACGGGGACGGCTATTATTCTCTGGGGTATTCATACCGGTACCTGATGAAGGCGTACCGGGAGCTGTACCAGTTGTCGCACAAGGGGAAGCAACCCGCCCGTGGGGACAGAAAACGGGTGCGTATGGCAGTATGGCTGGAATATTTCTACGATGGGCTGAAGCAGTATGAAGATTTTCCCTGCGTTGGCACCGCCGTTGCTCGCAAGAAGCGTGCGAAGCCCAAGCATGATGTGAAGATCCCCTCCAAGGGGCGTCGGGGTGGACCCAACTCGATGGGCGTCGACCCGCAGACTCACTGCGCCGCCTATCTCACGTACTGGCTGTGTTCATTTGTCATGCCGTATGGGGACGAGACGGTGATTCGGCCAGATGCCATCTACCCGGCGTGCCAGATGGCATGGGGTGTCAAACTTTCTCTGTGCCCGGCGGCGCTCTGTTTGATTTATAAGGCCCTGGGAGACATCAGCACGCACCAGTTCCCGAGGCAGGCCCGGTACGTGTGCCCGCTGCATTTCTTCAACGCGTGGGTTTGTTCACTGTTTCCGGAGTTTGTCCCGCGAGTCCTTCAAGATTGGAGGCTGGTACCGAGGATGCTGGAATTCGCGACTGCAGAGCCGGCTTCTACTTCCATGCGGATGTATGATATTCGGGGCCGGTTGACCACGGTTCCCCGGGGTGCAGCCGGTACCATTCATTTCTGGACGCTGGCCGCACATTCAAGCCCCCTTGTGAATAATAAGAGAGAGTGCAAGGATGACCAGGTGGAGAGGTATGTCCACCCTATCAGCCAGGAAAACGTGGTGCGCCCGTTGCTGGAGCCCGAGCTGAGGGATTGGGTGCTGTCCATTCGCCCCAGCGTGTTGGTGTTCCGGAAGGGAGATAATGTGCTGCTGGAGCCGTACCACCCCTTCCGATTTGGCCGCAACTTTGGATATAATCAGCATATCCCTGCTTATCATGCGCAATTCGGCTTGCCTTCGCGGAACGTCCGGGGAAGTTCGGTTGTCGAGCACGCCAAAAGCTGGTGGGACTTCTTCCACCGGGCGGACTCTGCCTCCTTTAGGGTGCCAGCCCCGGGTCGCGTGCCCCGAGTGACCGAAGACTATATAAAGTGGTGGAACGCCCGGACGGCTTTCTATCGGTTGCACAAAACCGATTGTTGGGATGGTGCCGAAAGGAGGTTCCTTAGCCGGCAACCAGTGCCAGTACTTGATATTGAGCCAGATCATCTTCTTCGGCTCAAGAACAGGCAGGAGAAGGAGGTGGCGGCATATATGGCAGCTCGTCGGGAAGCCCGGGAGAGGAGGCCGACGCCGAAAGTGGAGCTGCCTCCAATGGCGAAGGACAGCTATCAGAAGACGCTGAGGGATCTGTGCCGGGTGGGGAGCGACCGCCTGGACCTCATCAATTATCCATTCCCCATAGAGGAAGAGGGGACTCCCACTAAGAGCTGGCATCCGGAGAGAGATGCGCTCTGCCCATACCGCACATTCATGAGGCGGGAGGAGAGGAAACCCGAGAATTATAGGGACACCACATGGCTATATGTCCTTCTCCGGGTGAACGGGCTGAAGATCGAAGATCAGAGGGCCTCCATCCTAGGCAAGCGCCTGCACATCCCGTACTATTATGCTGACGGGTGGGGCATAGACCACTTCAGCCTCTTCTGCCATCTCTCCTTGAAGAAGCACGCGGATCTGGCCAGTCTTACGGACTGGTGTCAGAAGATCGAGGATGTGTGCTGGCTCGTTTGAGAGGCGGCGCGTCGGGACAAAGAGCCATCCCTGAGCTACTGGCCGATTACACTGTGACTGTATACTGGCCCTCACGGTACTTGATCTCTTTTTCTTCTCTTGTTTTCGTCTCTTATCATTGCGGCCTTTTGCCGATAGTTGGATGCTAATCATGGGTGCGTGTCTGTCCTTTCTCTTTTCCTTTCTGACAGACCGCCCTGATAGCACGCAAGTGGCCACGTACCGGAATCTCCTTCGGCTTGTGCAGAAGCCTGCATATTTTGAAGCCGCGCCACTAGCCCCGACTGCGGCTCCTCTGCCCAAGGCAGCGAAGAGGCCCCGGGCAAAATCTCCGGTGAAGAAAGCAGTGGGCGCCGCTAAGGTGGCCAAGCAGCGGGACACGAAGCGGAGAAAAACAGAGGCGGCCAAGGCCCCGACCGTCGTTCCTTCGGTGCCACGGGTCCCCTCTTTTGAGGAATTCGAGGCTGCCCGACCCGAGCCCGGCCAACCTGCCGGTCAGTAGCGCCGCGTCTTTTAAGTCTCCCCCCTTTTTTATTTTCATCCTGGAGCAGATCCCTGACACTTGAATATTTCTTTTGTCTCAGCCCCTGTGGAAAAGCCCGTGTTCACACCTGTTCCTCACGCGGGGGAGCCTGTTCCCGTGCCCGCGCCTGACATGGGTGAAGCCGCGGCCATAGCAAAGTCGCCTGTTAAGGAGGCGTTGGCTGCTGCCAAGGTGGCCGGGCCATAAGCGGCAAAGCGGAGGCGGGCGGAGGAATTCCCGGCTCCGACGGTAGCCCCTCCGGTGGCCCCTGTCCTATCTTTTGAGGAATTTGAGGCTACCCAGACCGGGCCGAGTTACGAAGCTGGTGAGGTTCATCGGCCGCCTGCGTCGTCCGTGATCGATTTGCCTCCTGGGTTGGCCTCACACTCGCGTATGGTGACGATGCGTTTCTTCTCCGCGGGTGGCGCAATGGAACCGGCGCCCGTGTCAGTCCCGGGCGAGGGCAGGGCTACAACTCCCGAGAAGGCTCTGCCCGTCGAGGAAGCCCGCGGGTCATCTCGGGCTGTAGGGACCGAAGAGGGTATTTGTCTTTAGTCGGCCTGAACGACTTATTTGTTCTCGGGGAGCCGACCGGATTTGATGTAGTCCACCCTTTTCTTCTTCGTGACAGGCACAACAGAGGCAGTCGCTGGACTATTCGGGACCCGCGTGCAACTCCCGACGACTCTTTTATATGTGAGGAGGAGGCCGAAGTCCGGTGTACCAGCCTCATCTAGCCCGAGGGAGGGTGCGCCAGCCATTGACCTGGAGGCGGAGACCCCTTTGCCGGCAAGGGGAGAGCCTGCGGTAGTCGGGTCGTCGTCGGGCGAAGAGGTAGACTACAATTATTCCTCCGATGAAGTGGCTCCTGACGAGGACTTGCCCGGGGCATCGGGGCCGCCCGAGCCGGTCTTTGGGGCCCCCTTACTTGTTGGCTCCCCGAGCTTTGTGGGGAAGACCACTGTAAGTGTGAGCTTGCTTGGGCCGGCTCCTTCCTGGTTACCTAATGACCTCTTCTTGTCAATTCCGGGTTTCAGGGGCTTAACTTGCCGGAGGCTATGGAAAAGGGTACCCCAGTTGCGCCGATCGACCGTCAGGCAGGGGTCGATGTGGGCTCGGGCAAACTAGCCCTTCTATTCGAGGCTCTTGATCGAGAGTCGGCCGCAGGGGCTTCAAGTGTTTCCGAGGCGGCGGCCGAGCCTCTAGAGGAAGGAGAGATCGCGCCCGCTGACCGCGTCCTCACGGTGGCCGAGGTAAGCAGGGTTTTATGGCTCTTCCCACTTCTCGTCCTTGCGTAATTTATTCCTGGCAACGGGCGGCTAACCGTATTTTGGTGTGGACACCCGAGCAGTTTAGCGGCGTGATACGCCGAGCCACCGGTACCGCACACGGAGCACGACTCGAGCCACCTCAGCGTCCATCTGGCTCGGAGACAGCCTGGAGACTCCGCCTTGAGCCTCCCCATTTATCATATTTAGTTAGCCTTTATGTGTGTGTAATTTGTGTTTATTTCGTTGTATTCGGTTTGCTATTTTGATTGTAAGAGGGGCTTTACAATTTGGACCCCGTGGGCCCCACGGGCCCCCCAGGCCCCATCCCATTGAGCCACCTCAGCCAAGGGCCCCATGTGGGGTCAGTCAATATGTCAAATGAAGGCTTCTAGATAGGTGGGCCAAGTGGGGGACAAGTGGCTTGGAAAGTCCACATTTTGGCCACCCACCCCACCTACCAAGTCAAGCCACTCTCCTTGGTCCAAGGGCCGCCCCTCCCCTTGTATTTTTTAATTATTTTTGTGTGTGTGTGTCTCATGCCATCCCAGCCCTTCATCTCCCACATCTAGATCCTACGGTTGTGGATGGATGTGAGATGTAACCTATTTAAGCTTGTATTTTCCATTTTAGTAGAATTAATGTATTTGAATTGGAAGAAAATCCCCTTGAGCAAGGCCTAGGCCGCCCCTCTCTCCTCCTTGCAGCTGGAAAGACTGTATTCTGGTGGTGTGACTCCACCCCTATCAGCTCCGGTCACCGCCGCCGCCGCCACGTGCCGCCATCGTGCCTCCACCATCACCGCCGGTGTTCTGTCCATCCAGGATAGAGGTGTCTTCTCCGAATTCTTTCTCTCCACCCCGTCGTGTTTTTGAGCTGGGATTTTGAGGGGATGTTCCAGAGGTGTTCCTCACGATCCAAAAAAATTGGTTTGTCATGAATCTTCCATTTGATATTTTTTTAATTTTCATCCAACCTTAATTTCCAGATCTATCTGCTTGCTGTTTCAATTTCCACCCGCCCTGTGTTTCAAATGTTCGGACCACATTCCGATTTTTTTTAGAGCTCTTAATTTTACTGGGAGTTCTGTCCATCAACCCCACCGTCCACAAATTTTCTTGATGTTTTCTGAGGCCATCTCATATTTTATAAAAATCAAGTTCTTCTACAGCTACAGTAATTTCTGCTAGTTCCTAGATCCGACCACCCTCCAGTAAACAAATCATAACAAATCACACACACCTCCAATCAGTCCAAACAAAATAACCCCGTTTTTCTGGTTCAATTTCTCATAACTTTGATGAAGAACTCAGGAGCTGAATCAGAAGTCTACTAGGCGGTCAACGGTATTTCTCATACAAGTTCCCTGCAGATCTGAGACTTCGGTTACTGTACAACATGGACTTGTAAATTCAATAAAGTTCTGATCCGACCTGATCCAGCAGATCTCTCTGGGTCTAGATTGAAGCACTTGAAGAGAGCTTTCCAACGATAGCTCATGCGTCCCGATCCGACGTCGGGATTGATCGCAGCGGCCATTTTTGCCGGAGCGCGCGCCGGAAAACAGAAATCAAAATCCGTGGGCAGCTAGTTCAACAATTGGGAATCGGGGCCGATCGACCCCCGATCGGTGTTCCTGGCCGACCGCCGTCCGTGGAGGCGCGCCACCAAGGGTACCCATCACAGTGGGTCCCACTCCTGCAGATCCGGAGGCCAGCGCCACCCGTGGGCCCCACGGGCCCGCAGAACCCACCGTTCGGAAAGCACGAAAATGCGGTGTTCGGCACCGCCGGGCGACATCAAGATGCTGCCCGTCAACCCGAGTTGCGTGATTCCCGGGCTCCACATGTGACCTTTTACCTCCCTGCGTGGAGTGGGTCAAATCTTTGTATTGCTGTGATATTGTTTAACCGGGAGTCTGTGATTCGGCCGGGGTTGTCTTCGTCACGCCGGGTGCGTGGAGGTAAAGGTCTTAACTCCTTGGCGTTACATTGCTTAGCTAGTATACGGTCTTAGGCCACTGCCGAGAGCGTAGGTACTAGCCCGTGTGTCCATGTCACCGCTGTGAGAGTGAGAGTGACCCGTCCCGCGACTCGATCCGAGTCCGAAAGTTGAATCGGACTACCCTTGACCTCCGTCGGTTCCTTAACCGCGCACGGTCCGCGCTTTCCCTCACATGGGACGACGAGTGAGGTTACACTTCTGTTAGCGACGTTTCGCCACTAGGAGCTCGTAGTGTCGGGCTTAGTGTCTCCCTGGTGTATGTTGCTGGTCGTGTCTTCATCTAGAGTCCGAGGGTGGCACCATATAGTGTCGTCTCCCGTGTCCGTCCCGCATCAGTTTGGTATCAGAGCGAGTCGAGTCTAGGGTAGTCGTTGCATATGTCTTGCATAGTATAAGTCGAGTCTAGGATCATCATTTCAAAACAACAAAAAAAAGAGTGTTTCAAATTGCATTTCACCCAATAGCCCGGTATATTAAAAGGCGTTGCCCGAACATTAGGTTATGCCTATCGGGAAGGTAGCGTACTTGCGCGAGTGATCTTCGGGTCGCTTATCTCCGCCACGTACTGGATATTGGTTAGGTCTAAGTGCATCCTTTTGTGAGTGTTTGCATCAGTTTGTGTCTCCTAGTTCATGTGTAGTCCAATAAGAGTCAGTCGGTCTTGTCCAAGAGTCGGCATGTTCAACATGTAGTTCCCCCCAATTTCCCATGGATTCCCAATCACCCGGGCCATATGGCCGTTGGTCCACTCATGGGCTTGGCAACCATCCTCTCCCCTTTCGTAGGCCCGAAGCCTCTGATTTTTATGGCACTGATGATCCGGGCGACTACCTCAATTGGGAGGCCGCCATGGACAAATATATTGAATGTTACACCATGTCCGATGCCATGCAAGTTTGTTTTGCCCGAGAGAGGCTTGTCAACAAAGCCGCCTGGAAATGGGATAGCATTGAGCGCATGAGAGAGGTTAGGAGGCAAAGGCCCATTGAGTCGTGGCATGAGATGAAGGACGAACTTAGGAAGGTCTACCTACCCGGCCCGGTCACCTCCAACCAACCCCACCCAATCACCACCACCCAAGTGGGCCATAATCGGAGGCAACGCGCCGCGCATGTAGAAGAGCCTAGGTCCACGACTAGGCCGACTTCATATGGGGGAGTCCATCACATCGCTCCTACTCCAAACCCCACCATTGCCAAACTCTTCCAAATCATTTTGGATAAGGTGCATAGGAAGTGTGATTATATTGAGTTCCTGCTTCCCCCTTGCCTACCTCCTAGCCGAGATAGAACCAAGCATGACCCTAAGGAGGTAGCAACCGGTAGTCCCAATCCAGTGTCATCTAGAGTGCCATCCCGAGGTCCTCTCCCCATCTTGGTGGATCCTCTTCCCCCACCCATGAGAGCTCCATTGCCTACACCCCCTGTCCGTCAAGAGGATAAGGGTAAGGGTCCACTTATCAAGGAGCGTAGAGGATCACGACAACAGTGTTATCGCTGCCAGGGGTTTGGCCACTTTGCCGGACAGTGTCCCACTCGAACATCTCTAGCCCTAGGGGATAAAGGGGTTGGAGAAACCTCACTCTCCGATCTTTATTCGGAGCCACCTCAGCCACAGCTACCCGTGTTTCTAACGGGAAAGCTACTTATAGCCGAGCCACTCCTTAGCTGGCTTAAGAATGGCCTGGCCCCATCTCCCCTCCCATCTATGGACCCTATCCTACCTTTGGTGCCAATCAATTCATTTCACACCACTTTTCGGTCTAGTCACTATGTGGATACATTGGATGACCTTCTTAAAGGGTTAGACCGACAGTGGACATTTACGCACTTGTTGGCTCCAGGCTTTGACCGACCCACAGGTCGTAGTTTCACTCATCCCGCTTTAGGGTCCATCACCTCTGTGTACACCGTGGGTCATGTTACCACGGAGGTTCTTCTACTCCTCCCTATGCCGGCCGAGCCCGATTTCATTCCCATTTGCCCAAGGGAGGAATCTTACTTTCTACCTATGACTGCGATCCCACCTCTCACAATGAATGAAGGTGATCATTTACACCTCCAAGATTTCCCAATGTGGGACAGTGAATTGTGGAAGCCTAGTCCGAGGGGTCATATCTTCTATGATCCCTTCGACCCATTCTCTTGTGGACCCCGTGACCCACCATATTTACTCCACCTTTTCGAGAGAGTCCACTATCATACCCCCACCGTCTCATCTCCCTTCACGGATGAAGGTGACCATCAACACCTTCTAGAATTCCACACATGGGACCTTGAAATGAGGGAATCCATATCGAGGGGTCACACATTCTTTGATCCCTTTCTTCATGGGCCCTTTGGCCAACAACCTCCATTCCACCTCTTTAAGGAAGTCCACTATCACACCCCTCCTACTCGGGCCTGGCAACCTTTACATGGCAATAGGTCCGAACCGTCATTTGGGGGTAATGAAGACTTTGGTTTCCCCGGCCCACCTAAACCACCCAAACCTCCCGGACTTCCTACATCCAAACCCAATGTTCATGATTGGTGCATCGTAGGATGTCTAGGAATCCACCATGCCATTAACCTCCGGTTATGTCAAATGCATGCATGGCACACATTCGGATGTCCTGGACCACCTTGCATATGATTGTGTCGGACAAGCATTAGGTTTGTGTAGGGTCGTGTGTGCATCTGTGTGTTTTTCTTTTGTTAGGCATGTTAGGAGTCTACATGACGACGTCCGTCGTCACAGTAAGGCCAGCAATGCACGGTACAAGGAGTTAGCCGGTGCCCATAGACACCACCGAGAGTTCCAAGAGGGCGAATATGTCATGATTAGGGTAAGACCTGAACGGTTTCCCTCTGGAACCGTTAAGAAGTAGCAAGCTCACGGAGCCGGTCCATTTAGAGTGTTGAAACGCGTTGGATCCAATGCGTATGTTGTGGACCTGCCCGAGGAATATGGTATAAGCTCTACCTTCAATGTATCAGATCTTGTTGCATATAGGGACCCAGCGGTGATCCCTAGTGAGCCTTTTGAGCCATCTCCTCCCCTTGAGAGTGATCCCACACCTGAGTGTCCACTTCCACCTCCAGACCCTTTTTCACGGCAGCGTGAGCTTATAGATCATATACTGGACGAGCAAGTGACAGTTACCAGGAGTGGATCTTACCCGCGCTACCTAGTGCGATGGAGAGGACGGCCCGCTACTGAGGACACATGGATCACACATGGAGAGTTGCAGCGGATCGATCCGGACCTTCTGGAGCGATACAGGAGCGATGCAGACCCTTACTCGACAGGGTCGAGTTTCTCCCACCCGGGGAGAATTGGTGCGGACACCCGAGCAGTTGAGCGGCGTGATACGCCGAGCCACCGGTACCGCACACGGAGCACGACTCGAGCCACCTCAGCGTCCATCTGGCTCGGAGACAGCTTGGAGACTCCACCTTGAGCCTCCCCATTTATCATATTTAGTTAGCCTTTATGTGTGTGTAATTTGTGTTTATTTCGTTGTATTCGGTTTGCTATTTTGATTGTAAGAGGGGCTTTACAATTTGGACCCCGTGGGCCCCACGGGCCCCCCAGGCCCCATCCCATTGAGCCACCTCAGCCAAGGGCCCCATGTGGGGTCAGTCAACATGTCAAATGGAGGCTTCTAGATAGGTGGGCCAAGTGGGGGACAAGTGGCTTGGAAAGTCCACATTTTGGCCACCCACCCCACCTACTAAGTCAAGCCACTCTCCTTGGTCCAAGGGCCGCCCCTCCCCTTGTATTTTTTAATTATTTTTGTGTGTGTGTATCTCATGCCATCCCAGCCCTTCATCTCCCACTCCTAGATCCTACGGTTGTGGATGGATGTGAGATGTAACCTATTTAAGCTTGTATTTTCCATTTTAGTAGAATTAATGCATTTGAATTGGAAGAAAATCCCCTTGAGCAAGGCCTAGGCCGCCCCTCTCTCCTCCTTGCAGCTGGGAAGGCTGTATTCTGGTGGTGTGACTCCACCCCTATCAGCTCCGGTCGCCGCCGCCGCCGCCACGTGCCGCCATCGTGCCTCCACCATCACCGCCGGTGTTCTGTCCATCCAGGATAGAGGTGTCTTCTCTGAATTCTTGCTCTCCACCCCGTCGTGTTTTTGAGCTGGGATTTTGAGGGGATGTTCCAGAGGTGTTCGTCACGATCCAAAAAAATTGGTTGGTCATGAATCTTCCATTTGATATTTTTTTAATTTTTGTCCAACCTTAATTTTCAGATCTGTCTGCTTGCTATTTCAATTTCCACCCACCCTGTGTTTCAAATGTTCAGACCACATTCCGATTTTTTTTAGAGCTCTTAATTTTACTGGGAGTTCTGTCCATCAACCCCACCGTCCACAAATTTTCTTGATTTTTTCTGAGGCCATCTCATATTTTATAAAAATTGAGTTCTTCTCCAGCTACAGTAATTTCTGCCAGTTCCCAGATCCGACCACCCTCCAGTAAACAAATCATAACAAATCACACACACTCCAATGAGTCCAAACAAAATAACCCTGTTTTCCTGGTTCAATTTCTCATAACTTTGATGAAGAACTCAGGAGCTGAATCGGAAGTCTACTAGGCGGTCAACGGTAGTTCTCATACAAGTTCCCTGCAGATCTGAGACTTCAGTTACTGTACAACATGGACTTGTAAATTCAATAAAGTTCTGATCCGACCTGATCCAGCAGATCTCTCTGGGTCTAGATTGAAGCACTTGAAGAGAGCTTTCCAACGATAGCTCATGCGTCCCGATCCGACCTCGGGATTGATCGCAGCGGCCGTTTTTGCCGGAGCGCGCGCCGGAAAATAGAAATCAAAATCCGTGGGCAGCTAGTTCAACAATTGGGAATCAGGGCCGATCGACCCCCGATCGGTGTTCCTGGCCGACCGCCGTCCGTGGAGGCGCGCCACCAAGGGTACCCATCACAGTGGGTCCCACTCCTGCAGATCCGGAGGCCAGCGCCACCCGTGGGCCCCACGGGCCCGCAGAACCCGCCGTTCGGAAAGCACGAAAACGCGGTGTTCGGCACCGCCAGGCGACATCAAGATGCTGCCCGTCAACCCGAGTTGCGTGATTCCCGGGCTCCACATGTGACCTTTTACCTCCCTGCGTGGAGTGGGTCAAATCTTTGTATTGCTGTGATATTGTTTAACCGGGAGTCCGTGATTCGGCCGGGGTTATCTTCGCCACGCCGGGTGCGTGGAGGTAAAGGTCTTAACTCCTTGGCGTTACATTGCTTAGCTAGTATACGGTCTTAGGCCGCTGTCGAGAGCGTAGGTACTAGCCCGTGTGTCCATGTCACCGCTGTGAGAGTGAGAGTGACCCGTCCCGCGACTCGATCCGAGTCCGGAAGTTGAATCGGACTACCCTTGACCTCCGCCGGTTCCTTAACCGCGCACGGTCCGCGCTTTCCCTCGCATGGGACGACGAGTGAGGTTACACTTCTGTTAGCGACGTTTCGCCACTAGGAGCTCGTAGTGTCGGGCTTAGTGTCTCCCTGGTGTATGTTGCTGGTCGTGTCTTCATCTAGAGTCCGAGGGTGGCACCATATAGTGTCGTCTCCCGTGTCCGTCCCGCATCATATTTCATGTGGGCAGGCGGTGTTGCCTACCGGGAAGATGTCTGGCCGCTCTCGCAAGGTAACCGCCAAGCGGAGGCCGATTACCAGTCAGCCACCAGCGGGGGGACCGATTCCGGCATCTATTCCGGAGGTGAAGACTCTTGCCGTGCTCGTGCAGGCAGGAAGCG
This sequence comes from Amorphophallus konjac, assembly GCA_022559845.1. Lineage (NCBI taxonomy): Eukaryota > Viridiplantae > Streptophyta > Magnoliopsida > Alismatales > Araceae > Amorphophallus > Amorphophallus konjac. The sequence goes on from CM040117.1 coordinate 263,882,439, forward strand.
TTCCCCGCCTATTAGTCCCCCTTCCACCTCTTCAGAAGCTGCCGGCCCAGATGGAGGACCCGTTCGTGAGACAAATATTCGCGGGGCTCCGTGCACATCTGGAGGGGTCCCAGCCGCGAAGGAGAAGTTCATGGGTGACTACTTCGGGCCCAGCCTTACTTGAAGCCCCTCCTCTAGCCGGAGCAGCGACAGCCACACCCCTGCCGCTTGGAGTGGCCGAAGCGAGTCAGGCGGAGGCAGAGGAGGCAGGGGAGCTCCAAATAACGGGAGTACCAGAGGCTTCGGCAATGGTCTCGTCCACTCCCCGGGCAGTGGCTGGCCAAGGGTCTCTGGTTGAGCTACACCGACCAGGCGGTTTGACCCTTGCCCTTCCTTCCTCTTCAGCGGCAGTGGACGCTGACCTGTGGGCAGAAGTGGACAGCACCGTGGAATTCACTCCTCCGGTCGTGCCCTCAGTCAGCCATATGTCATCAGAAGCGCCAGTCCGCCAAATGCTGATCACTCTACGGACCATGCTCCTCGTCGACCCTCCTTTGTCGTATCGGGAGGTGCACACCATAGTGACGCAGTTGACTGGGGCGTTGCAAGTGCTCAGCTGCCCGCTGGAGGAATGGTCGCGGCGGGTTCTGCTGTTGCTGAAGTATGTCAGGCGCCGCGAGTTCCTGGAGAGCCAGGCTCCCGACGAACGTACCGCCCTTGATGCTCAGGCAGACGAGTACCTGCAGACCTTGGAGGCCCGACGCCATAATAGAGAACGCCACGGAAAGGCCTTGGAGGAAGGCGAAGGCAGCGTCCGTTCCTTCAAGAACCGGATCGAGAAGCTGGAGGGCTACCTCGCTGCGGCTAAACTTGGCCTTGCCGAGGCGGAAAGGAGGGTGGCGGAAGAGAGGGAAGCTCTTGCCGTCGCCGACGTTGAAATGGTGTCCGTCGAAGCGGAGCTCGCCCGTCTTGAGGAATTGAGGGGCCGACTGCGCGATATGATGAACTTCCCTTGCGTCGAGATCCTCCCTCTCGAGGACATCTTCAGGGACATCGACTAAGCGTTGCATCCCTTAATTCCTTTTTCTTTTCTTTCGAATGTAACACAGGGTATGCCCCGCAGCACATGTAGTCTGGTCCCTTTTCTGAGTAGAGCAGAGCATTTATGATTCCACGCGTTCTTTGTGTATGCATTCGTCCCAGATGGAGCTTTCTTACCCTTCTTTCTCTTCTGTGCATATTGTTTCCTTCTTCCTCTTCCCTTGCTCTTGTATCTTTCCGCCCTTTTTGTGTTGAGACCCATTGGCAGGGTATGAGTCTTTGCGAGGATTCACTTCGGAAGGACCAGGCAGGGACCCATGTCAGGGTACAGAAGAGTGCTCGCCTTCCCAGGGGGAGGACGAGGGGACCACTCCACCATACCGAACGGGCAACTCCCTGGTTTTGCCGCAATATTAGAAGCGCGTGCTGGCCTTAAGCGGGGGCCTCGGTCAGAGGCCGGACTTCTCGTCGTCCAGAGGGGACGGAGAGAAGAGTTTGTTTAGTCAATGACCTGGACGGGGGGTTGTTGTGTAGTGGACAGCGGATCTAGAGGGGAGGGGTGAATAGATCAGCCCCACTTTTCGCAATGCGGCCCTCTAAACAGCTAGTTAAAATGAATTGCAGCGGAATAGAAACTAGCTTCCAAGAATGCTATGATTCACTTAGCAAGATAAGCAAGATATATAATAATTCGATCCTAAGCATGCATCTAGAATGAATCAATCACACAAGCAAACCACACTAGACAGGATTTTTAAGGTGGTTCGGACTGAATCCTCAGCCCTACGTCCACCCCTCACCAAAACCCGGTGAGGCTTCACTTGTGCAGCGCACCAACTCGCAAATCGGAAACCACCGATTGCCTTCCTACTAACCAACGGTAGGGACGTCAACACCGCAGATCGGAAACACCTCCGATTGCCTTCCTACTAACCAACGGTAGGGACGAATCACAACTTCAATGTTTAACAATATTGAAAGGAAAACAATTATGAATGAACTAAGACAAGAGATTGAGTTATGAGTAGAAATGAATTGGCCCTTGTATGAAATGTTGATCAGCAACAAGGATCCTCTTGGCTTCAACTCAATCTTCTTGATTCACCCTTGATTGGATGAATGTTCTTCACAGAGTACTATTCACGTGAACAGTACCTCTTCCTTCAATTCTTCTCTCTTGTTCTTCTCTTTGAACTTCTTTGAATGAATGAAGGAGATGATGAAGCTACCTTGAACCTTGATTGCTTCTTTAGCTTCTAGGAATTTGAATGCTTGAAATATCACCTTGGATGAGCTTGAAAGAGCTTGAATGGATGAAGATGATTTCCTTTAAAGAACTTGAATCAAACTGGCTTCCTTTGATCACCCTTCATGCCCTTGATTGCTTCTTACTTTGTAGGAGGTTGCTTGGCTTCAGATCTGAGCTTGAATCACCTTGGATGGATGAAGAACTTCCTCCCGAAACACTGTTCACGGAGGTGCTACAGTACTTCGAAAATGGGCTCCCTTGAAGGCTTGAAGCATTAGGGTTTTCATCCCCTCATATGTTGGTTTTATAGATCTTGAATGGTCTATAGACAAGCCTCAGACCAGATCCACAATTTGTGGGTGATTAGGTGACTTTAGGATTAAACAAATCAAGGTTGAATGGCTCTTTTCGAAGTTGGAAACAAAGTCAAAAATGAAGGCTCGGGGCTGGCGGTCGACCGGCAGCTCCTGGCGGTCGACCGCCACTGTAAAAGGCTGTAGACGAATGGCCCCTGGGAATTCCGGTCGACCGCCACTGGCTGGCGGTCGACCGCCAGCTGCCAGACCTGCAGCTGGGCGGTCCCTGGCTGGGGCGGTCGACCGCCCCTGTGCTGGCGGTCGACCGCCAGCTGGGCAGAGCCCGGGTCACCCCGGGTTGGTCCGTTGGCCGCACCAGATCCATCGCTTGAGTCCGTTAGCCGCCCGTTCATGTCTGTGGCATCGACCTTGATTGTCTTGAAGTTTTATTACTGAGTCTTCAAGCAAATTTTTGTTCCGGGGGCTCCGCCCCCGGAAACCCCCGCAAGGGGCGCTGCCCCCTTGACCCCCGCGACCTGACCGCGCAGGTCGATCCGCGTGCGAGGGCGCAACATTGAGCTTTCATGTGCATATATGTCATAAGCACAACAGAACATATGTCAGTCATATAAGAGTGAAAAGCAACAATGACGAATGGTGTTTAGCCATTATCAAAACCAAGAATATTACAAAACACATATGACCATAGAATGATGTCGAATGACCCAAGTGACCATATGAAACTCAAATAACCACAGGGGCACAACAGGGGTCCGAGCCAAAGGGGTACTCACCGCCCGGGAAGGACGGGGAGAAGAGTTTATTTAGTCAATGACCCGGACGGGAGGTCCGAGCCAAAGGGGTACTCACCGCCCGGGAAGGACGGAGAGAAGAGGTCCGAGCCAAAGGGGTACTCACCGCCCGGGAAGGACGGAGAGAAGAGTTTGTTTTTTTTTGTGTGTTTTTTTTTAGTAAAATTTTTAGTACCTCCGCTGATGCGGGGCAGTGACTGGAAATGGGGGGCGTTCCCCTTTTCTGGTTCTTTCTTTTTCTTTTTCTCTTTCTTTTTTTTTGCTTTCCTTCCTTTTTTTTTCTTTTTCCTCTTTTTTTTCTCTTTCTATGCTTTTCTTTCTCTTTTTTTGCTTCTTCCCTCTTTCTCTTTCTATTCCTTTTTTTCTTCTCTTTCTATTCTTTTCTTTCTCTTTTTTTTTTTGCTTCTTCCCTCTTTCTCTTTCTATTCTTTTTTTGCTTCTTCTTCCTCTTTTTTTTCCTTTTTTTCTTTTCTCTCTTCTCTTCTTATTATTCCTCTTCCCCTTTTTTGGAACACGGCTGGTGGTCACATCATTTGGACATTTAATGAGCAAATCCACCCCAAAATGGGGCGGAGAGTAATATTATTACCTGAATGGGGGCGCCGGAGCGTGGTACAGTCTCAAGTGCCTTCCATTAAGAGGCGGGAACTGAACTTCCCCGCGATGGTTGACAATTACATAGGCCCCACCCTCGTAGACATTTTGGACTACGTAGGGTCCGAGCCAGTTCTCGTTCAGCTTACCCTTGGGGTTGGTAGCCATGAGATCTCTTCTCTTGACCATGACAAGGTCACCTTTCTTGAATTCGTGCTCCTTGACTAGCTTGTCAAAGGCGCGTGCAATTCGGGCCTGGTAGACCTGAGTATTCTGTTGGGCTTGAAGCCGCTTTCCTTCCAGACTGGAGAGTTCTTCGAGTCTTCGCTCGGCGTTGGTCTGCCCTTCGGGGACAAGCCTATGCTGAATGGCGACCCTGAGGGACGGTATCTCCAGTTCGACGGGGACGATTACTTCCGAGCCGTACACGAGAGAGAAGGGCGAGCTGTCCGTTGGGGTCTTATATACAGTTTGGTACGCCCAAAGCGCTTCGTACATTCTTTCTTCCCAGTCCCTTTTGTTGGAGCTAACAGTTTTGGCCAGGAGAGTGCAAAGTGTCTTATTGAAAGCTTCGGCCAGCCCATTAGCTTGTGGACTGTAAGGAGTTGAGGTCCTCCAATCAATTTTGTATTTTTCTGCTAGCCGGTAAACCTTCTAGTTGCGGAAGTGGCTGCCGTTGTCTGACACAATCCGGTCGGGCACGCCAAACCGGAATATAATGTTGCGGCGGACGAACCGGACCACGATTTCTCCGGTGATCTCCCGCAAGGCAACGGCCTCTGCCCAGCGGGAGAAGTAGTCGGTCGCCGCCAGAATGTATTTGCAGCCTGTGGAAGATGCGGGTAAGGAGCCCACAACGTCTGTTCCCCATTGGGTGAACGGCCAACTGGGCGCAGTTGGGTGCAATTACACGGGAGGCCTCCTGGGTATGGTGGCATGCTCCTGGCACCTCTGGCACAACTTAGCGTACTCGCAACAGTCGTTGAACATTGCAGGCCAATAGTAGCCAAGTTTCTTGATTTCAATTTTCATCTTCGGCCCCGCCTGGTGCGCGCCAGCTGTGCCGGCATGGACCTCCTTCATAACCCTCCAAGCTTCTTCAATGGACAAGCATCGGAGGAGTAGCTTCTGTTTGGCATCCGCCACAGTCCGGAATAATATTCCGTTTCAGAGCTCATAAGAGTCCTTGGTTCTGACTAGCTTGATTTTCTCTTCCCTGTGCTTGGGTAGTTGCTGGTACTTGAACCACTACATCAGGGGGTCTCTCCAGTCAGGTAGACTGGCGGCTTCTGCTGTAGCGACCTCTAGGTCTTCTTCTTCTAGCCCTTCTTCTATCATGCTGGGCATCTGGCGCTGGTTTATTACCTGGATATGGAGAGATCCATCTGGAGGCACTGCCAGTGAGCTTGCCAATTTTGCCAATGCGTCGGCTTGTGCGTTCTCCCCTCTGGCGACATGGCCTATCTCGAGGAGGTAGAACCGCTCCATGAGCCCTTTTGCCTTAGTGTGATAAGGGAGCAGCTCAGGTTTTCAGACATCAAACTGCCCCTGGATTTGCTTGACGACCAGCAGCGAGTCGCCGAACACTTGGAGCATTTTGATCTCCATTTGGAGGGCGACCTGGAGGCCGATGATCAGAGCTTCATACTCTGCTTCATTATTGGTGCAGGGTTTGCTAATGCAGCAGGAAGTGTGCATCACTTCTCCATCTGGCGACTTGAGGACGATGCCTGCTCCGGCTCGTACCTTGGCGCGCCCAGACGGGGTCGCTTCTGTCCTCGAGGCTCCATCAAAATAAAGCTGCCAGATGGCTTGTTGTATTTGGTCTACCTCCAGTGTTTCATCCTCGGGCAGCTCTGTGGCCAACGGGAAGTCTTCGGGCACAGGGTGTGCTGCGAAGAAATCCGCGACGGCTTGCCCCTTAACGGCCTTCTGCGGCACGTAGGTGATATCAAACTCCATGAGCAGCACGGCCCACTTGCCAAGGCGTCCCTTCGGGACATGCTGGAGGAGAATGTGCTTGATAGGTTCAGCTCTGGATATTAGACTTACTTCATGGGACAGCATGTAGTGCCTCATCTTCTTGACTGCGAAGACCAGAGCAAGGCAGACTTTCTCTATCGGAGTGTACTTGGCCTCCGCACCCACCAGCCTCCGACTGAGGTAGTAGAGAGCCCGCTCTTTCCCCTCATCATTGTTCTGGGCAAGCATTGCCCCCAGTGAGTATTCGGTAGCCGCTATGTAGAGAATGAGCGGTCTGCCTTTGACAGGTGCCCCCAGGACAGGCGGGGTCTTCAGGTATTCCTTCAGCTGGTCGAACGCGTCCTGACATTCATGGCCCCAGCTGAAGGGTGCGTTCTTCATCATTAGTTTGTAGAAGGGTTGGCAATGCCCCGACAGGTTGGAGATGAACCTGCGGATGTAAGCTAACTGGCCCTGTAGGGACCTCAGCTCTCCCAGACTCTTCGGAGGGGGCAACTCCTGGATGGCCTTTATCTTGAAGGGGTCGATCTCGATCCCTCTGTGCCGGACAATGAAGCCGAGGAACTTTCCGCTGGACAGGCCAAAGGCGCACTTCATGGGGTTCATTTTCAGCCCGTATAGCCGGAGCCTTTGGAAGATGACCCTGAGGTCATTTAAATGTTCATCTCTCTTCTTAGTCTTGACGATCAGATCGTCGATGTAGCATTCGACCTTATTGTACAGCAGCTCATCGAAGATCTTGGTCATCGCCCGCTGATATGTGGCACCAGCGTTCTTGAGGCCGAAGGGCATCCTATTGTAGTGGAATATCCCCTTGGGTGATCTGAAGGCTGTGTGATTCCGGTCGTGGTCGGCTATCCAAATCTGGTTATAGCCGGACGAGCCGTCCATGAAAGACAGGGTCTCGTGGCCGGTAGTTGCATCGATCATCACTTCGCTGATAGGCACCGGGAAGTCATCTTTTGGGCAGGCTTTGTTCAGGTCGCGGAAGTCCACGCAAATCCTGATCTGTCCATTCTTCTTTTTCACTGGTACAATGTTGGCCAACCATGTGGTATATTGGTTTTCTGCCACGAAACTGACATCTATGAGCTTGTCGACCTCCTTGCAGATCTGGCTGGTCAATTCCGGCCTCATGCGCCGGGGAGACTGTTTCACTGGCTCCACCTTAGGATCGATGGACAAGATGTGCTGAGTCACCTCGGGGCTGAGTCCGGGCATTTCTTTGTAGTTCCAGGCAAAACAATCCCGGAACTCTTGTAGCAGCTTCATGTATTGTTCTCTCTCACGAGGGGATATGAGAGCACTTAGAAAGGTCGGCCTGGGATCACCTTCTGTGCCGAGGTTGATCTTAATCAATTCGTCGACTGTGGTCTGACCGCCATTTTCAATTTCCGGTGGGGCTGGCGACAAATCGACGAAGTCTTGGCTTTCATTGTCTTCGGGCTCGAGGATGGCATCCTCGTCTTCTTGCTCCTCCTGGCTGGGTGTGGGTGCTGGATTTGCCGGGCAGTCCTCTTGGATCGTAGCCGCCGGGTCTGTGAGGTCCGCTGGTGCAGAAGGGCACAGGGCCACCTCGGGGTCCTCTATGTACTCATCGTAGACAGCTTGGACGGGGGCCGGGGCAGCCGCATCTTCAGGGGCCTGGTAGTGGATGGACACGGTGTAGGCTCCTGCTCTGGGGCTATCCGCCACGTGGGGGCGTGGCGGGGCTACCACATAATCCCCCATCCTGAGCTCGTCCCTGTCAATGAGGTCTTGAGCAATGTCTTTGAAGACATAGCAGTCTTCAATGGCGTGACCCAGCATCTGGTGGTATGGGCAAAATAGTGGGTCCCCGCTTCTTCGGGTGTCTTGCGGCCTCTTGGACCGTGGGAGGGAGACCTTGCCGTAATGGCAGGCCCAGTCGAAACCGGGTCTTCTCTCTCGGGAAGGAGTAGGGCTTCTGCAGCTTCTCTTGGAGTGTTAGGCCTTGCCTGGTTGGCCGCCCGATCAGCAGGCTTGCCGTGTCTCTCAATTCCCTTCTTGACCAGACGGGGGTGTCAGGACTGGCATCTCGGGGCCGAGGCATGCGGCCACCCCGCGGGGGGAGAGAACCCTGGATCAGGCTGGCAACTAGCGAGGTCAACTCAGCCAGTCGTACTTTTAGCATCTCGATCTCCCGTTGCTGCCTATGGTACAAGGCGTACATGACGGGGTCGTATCGAGGGGATTTCGGAGCCTGGCCCATGCTTCTGCTCCTTGTTTCGCCGGCCGGCTGGGGTGGAGGTGCCTCGCTGGTGTGCCCTCTCAAGGTCGACACTTCGGAGAAGGAGGGGGTCTTCTCCAGGCAGCGGCGGCGGGGAGGTTTCCAAAGGAAAACCTCTTCGTCTTGTGCCTCCTGAACCGGGGGCCCAGGATATGCATCTTGACAGGCTTCCCGCGAATCTGTAGCTTCTGCGGGGTCGTCGCCAGACCATGTCGAGACTGATATGACGTCAGTCTCGTAATATTCCTCTAGTGAAAAGCCCAGACCGGGGTGCTTGGTGATTTTCAGCAACCGTCGATCCAGGTTTGGTGGGTTCCACATTCTTTCAAACATTTCCTTCCGGCTAGAGGGCTGGTAGGGAGGAATCTTCTGCTTTCTGACCATTCTGGCTGCTTGGTCAGTCATGTAGGGAAGTCCCGTAATGGGGACGTGCGGGTCATGTAGCTCATCAGGGAATCGGCAATCATCATCTTCCCTGACTGGCTTCTCCCCAGCAACATAAAAGATAGTGGGCGGCCCTTCGGGGTTAGGTACCTCGAAGGTCCTCAGCTGCTCGGCTGCTTGGCATTCTATCTCTATTACAGGCTTGACGATCCCTGGCGGGACCCTGACGTCTTCTAGCAGGTCTTCGAGGTAAGGCGCCCCTGGTGTAGGGTAGATGGCGAGAGGAGCCGCCTTGAATACCCCTTCTTCTTGTGCAATAAATGGTACATGTGGAGGAGCCACATAACCCGGGGGTGGCGGAGGGAACCAGCCACCTGACTCTGCTTTCTCCTTTCCCTTGTCTCGGGCAGCTTGAGGAGCTTGCTTCGCCTTTTCCAAGTACAGATTAGCATCTGATAAGTGACACTCGAACACCTCGAACGGGTGGAGGTCGGCGAAGATTCTGATTTCCTTTCCTTCGCAGGGGTACTTGATGCATTGATGCAGAGTGGAGGGTACCACCCTATTCTGGTGTAGCCAAGGCCGGCCAAGCAACGCCTTGTAGGAGGTGCGGGAGTTGATGACGTGGAACTGGACCTTGGTGGTGAAGTCATCAAAGGTCAAGTTGAACTCTGCAACCCCCATGGGCACCTCACATTTCTGGTTAAAGCCAGCTATCTTGACATTTTTAACCTCAACCAAGTGTACGTCGAAATAGTGTTTCTGGTACACCCGGTAAGGGAGTATATTCACTGCTGCCCCTGGGTCGATCAGGACCCTGTTGATGGGCTGGCCATTCAATTGCCCCTTCATGTAGAGGGGTCTGTTGTGACTGCAGGTCGACAGGAGCATGTCATCTTCTGTGAAGGCCACGGCCACTTCAGGTGACATCTCTGCCAGGCAAGCTTCAAGATGTGCTGGCCTCTGGAGGGCGGCTATGATGGCTTGCCGTGTTTCCTCGTTCAAGGACAACATCTCCCATACGGTGAACCGGGTCGGGATCTTCTTGAGGTGTCTGACTATCCGTTCGGCGGCCCGCACCTTGAGTAATTTCATCTCCTCAGGTTTGGCACGCCTGCCCCCATCCTGAAGTTGGGGTGCCTGATCGGGGGATGCCTGCTCTGTGGGTTCTGTCGCAGCCTACCGAGCCGGCGGGGCCTGCTGTGCTTCCTCTGTTTCCCGCATGAATTCGGCGAGGTTTGGGATGCCGTTGAATTCTCCTTCTGGCTGGGGAGGAGTAGCCGCCGGTAGAGCTCGGGGACTGCTTGCTTTCCTGGTGGAGGGAGGCACTGGGGAGCGCGCCTACTTGCCTGCTCGGGCTGACAGGAATTCGGTGAATGAAGGGGTTCCTTGGCTCCTGGCCCCTCTGGGATAGAGACCCGATGGAGGAGGGATCTCGGTGCCTCGGACCTCAGGGCCGGGGATCTGGTATGGTTGTTCCCCCCTGAGCATGATGTTGAGGTTGTCCTGAGGAGGGCGCCCCCACTTCCTTCCTGACCTGGTAGCATGTTGGGAGGTGGACGCCTCAGCTTGATTCACCTCTGTCGGTTCATGGGGTGGCTCTTCTTCTTTCTCTTCCAGGGAGAGAGCGGTGTCGAACAACGCCGAGAGGGTGTTGCAGGCGAAGACGACCTCCTTCTTCTTCTTGCCCCTAGGTCTTCTCTTCTTCTTCTTCTTGCCTGCTGCAGCGGATGGCTGCACTTGAGGAGGTTCACCCCACAGGGGAGGCTCTTTGTCTGCATCAGCTTCTGTTCCCATAGCCAGCTCGAGTGATTCGAACTCCTTCCAGGGGACATACTCCTTCAGCTCCACAGGCTGGATCTCGGGCTGTTCATAATCTTCGAGCCCATCAATAATAGCCTGGAGTCTTTCAACCACCGGGCTAGTCTTCTTGTGCATCCGCAGCGGGACGGAACTCTTTTTATTATGGGTGGGCCGTCTCATGACTAGCCGAGGGGCTGTGTCAAGGCAAACTGGGCTTGCCGGGGGCGGTGCAGGCAGGGGCGCTGCCACCCTCGGGTGAATTCCTGGGGTGGGCCGGGAGGCGCGTGCCTTTCTAGTTTTTCTGGGTATAGTCTGCCACCCTTCTTGGTCTTGAGCTGGGGCCATGATGAAGGTCTCATAAGTGACGCGGGCGCAGGCCTCCGCCCACTCCTCTGGCAGCTCCTGGTACAATGAGACCATGTTGACGGAGGAGGTTATGCTGGGCAGCTCATGCGGCTGCGGGGGGTCCACTTTATGCTCCCCCATGTCCAGCTCCCCGGTCCTGATTAGGGACTCAACAACATCCTTGAAGACGTAGCAGTCTTCAATGGTATGCCCGAGCATCTGGTGGTATAAGCAGAAGCGCGGGTCATCTTTCTTCTTCAGGTCACCGGGCCTCTTCGACTCTGGCAGTGTAATTTTGCTGTAACTAGTTGCCCATTCGAACAGGAGTTTAGATTTGTCCCGGGAGAAGGAATACGGCTTGTTTCTCATCTTCTCTCTCAGTGAGGGGCCTTCCCGCCGTTCTGTGGTTCTGGGCGGAGGAAGGTTGGCGGTCCCCTTGGCTTTCTCTTTCTGCTTCTGGAAAGCCTGGAAGTCTAGTGTGTGTACCTCGGGAGGAGCTGGCTTCTTCTCGGCCTGTCTGGCTCTCTGGCTTGACATGGCTGGGGTGGAGGAGTATCGGGCCAAAAATGCCTCGATCTCTGCTACCACGTTGTTCAGGCGGTCAAATATTTTGACATTGGTGCTGATCATCCTCTCCAGGATTTCTTTCTTCAAGTTTTGTTTGTAGATCTGCACCGCGTCCTCCTGGTGCGGGGGACGCCTGCACCTCATGCTGAGGTTCCTCCATCTCTTGATGTATTCGAGGGCAGACTCATCGTTCTTCTGTCTCGTAGCATAGAGCTCTGCTACGGTGACTTCCCGTTCTGCAACATAAAATCTTTCCTTGAACTTCTTTTGCATGTCAGGCCAGTCAGCAACGGACCCGAGCGGCAGGCTGGAGTACCACTCGAAGGCGAGTCCGGTAAGTGTCGAGCCGAAGAACTTCAGGAGATAGGCTTCATCAGCAGCTAGATCTCCCATGATGTTCACATAGTAAGCAATGTGTTCCCTGGGGGACCCTTGCCCGTTGAATTTTTCAAACTTCGGCGGCTTGGTGATGCCGACCGGCAGCTTCCTTGCGGCATAGTGGGCCGGGTAGGGTACCCGGTAGACGTCAAACAGCGTCTGATCCCCTTCGCCCCTCTCGTCCAATTTCATATCTATCATCTGTTCCAGCATCAACCGGCTAACCGTTGCCGGGTCGACCGGATTCGGGTAAAAGTGAGCGGGCTGCGCGCTCGGGGTGGCCACCACGGTCGCCCGGGGGGCCATAGGGGACCCTTGTGAAGGCGGAGCCTGTGGCAAGGCCATTGCTGTGTAATGTGTTTACTGTGGGGGCGCGTCCCCGAGAGGGTTGAGGGTTACTGGAAGAGCTGCCTCTGAAGACTGCCCCCTGTCCCTGGGTACTTCGGGTATAACCTCGGTCTGCCAGGACATCGGGGGCGGTGCATTCCGCTCACTTAGCTGCTTCTTGAGTGACTCGATTTCCTGCTGGAATCGTTGTATCATGAGCAGCATTGTAGGGTCAGCTGTGGGGAGATTGGGCACGCCCCCTCTCTCTTCGGCCGGGGCATCCTCGGATGATGTCGAGGGTCCGCCACTCGTGTCGCCGGTGGTGACCACATTGGCCGTGAGGGCCGCAAGGGGCTCTTCAGGTAGGGCCCCTTCGGCGCCTGTGGGTGTCGCGCCGCCTGCCGCTCTCCCTCTTCTAGTAAGGAGTCTGATGGTCGCTCGACAGTCGTTATTAAAATTGCCGTGCCACACAAATTTCAAATATTTATAACCGCACTCACTCACTTATGGATTTGAAAACATGAGTATAGTGGTAAGTACGGGTCGATCCCACGGGGAAGGAATTTTGGTTATTTTTCTTAGTTGGAAAATATTCTTGTGTTTTGAAAAATCATTTGTTGGAATTTGGAGTGCGATTATGAAAACTAATTGGAAAACATAACAGAATTCAAGTGAAAATAGGGGTTGGAAGAAATGAAATAATTTGAAATCTGAATGGAATTAGAAAAAGTTGAAAACATGAAAGTTATAGAGAATTGAAAAAGGAAGAACTTTTATGAAGAACACAGAAACAGAAAATGAAAGGAAGATAAGGAAAAACTTGAAAAACTATGACCTATTGGGTCGGATGAACAGTAACTGACAGAAAAATAGTACCTAGAAAACTTAATTCTAGAGCTCAAAAGAAGAGGAATTTGACAAAGTACAAGAAGAAGAAAACTTAGAGATACAAGAGGGGAACAACTCTTATGAAGAATTCAGAGTGATTTGAGGACTAGAAAGACTTCAAATGAATGAATGGAAGAAGGTATCACCACGGATGAACAGTAAATACATAGGACAGCACTTAAGAAAGTGGGTATTAACTCTATGAATTTGGACGAATTTGAGGAAATAATGAACATAGAAGTTGAAGAAAACTTAAAACCGAACAACTTTTATGAAGAACTCAAATTGAAATAAAGACTACAACCATGCCAAATAAGGCTAAGAACATGCTGAATTCACAAATGAAACTTTTATTGAAATAAGAACAACTTACAACTTTGACTTCAAAAGCCTTGAAAATACAACTTGATGCATTCAACAACTTCAGAAATGTAAATAACAACTTACATTATAAGTGACCAAAGTTAGCTCTCTCTCCTTTGCAACCTTGCCATCTTGCTAATTCTACTTGCTAACTCACTTGCTAACCCTTCATTCAAGACCAATGCACCCTTTATATAGGGGTTACAAAAACACTCCAAACAAGTGTACCCAATTTTAGCCTAAAATGGTAGGCAGGTAGGTTCTGCCCACTTTTCCATTTTTTTCGGATTTTTCTGAATTTGTTTGGCATTTATTTGGCCTTTTCTTCTCTCTTTCTCTCATTTTCTTTCTCTGCCGGCGCGTTGCGCCGACCGGCCGACCGGTTAGGCGGCCGGCCCGTGGGCCCGCCGTGCGCCCGCCGCTCCGCCATCGCCACGCGTCGCACGCGGCGCACGCGCCCGCGTGCGACGCGTGTGCCGCCCGCCTGCTGCCGCGTGTCCGGCCCCGCGTCGCCCTCTGCGGCCGTCGCCTCCCGCCACGAGCCCCCCCCCGCCCCTTTCGCCTTCACGCCTCGTCGCCCGTGCGGGCGGCGAAGGCGGGAAGGGGGGCGGGGGGGTTTGAATATATTTTTTTTTAGTTTTTTTTAATATAAATATATATATAAATAATATATATATATATATATATAGTATATATATCTTAGAAAATTCTAAAAAATATCAAATAATTTTATTTTTTTTTCTATTTTTTTTCTTTTCTTTTTGAACAACTTCCTGGGCTTTTGGCCCATTTTCACATATAACTTTATTTTCTTTTTTTTTATTTTTCTTGGAGCTTTCCTCGTACTATGTGCCTGCATAAATACATAAAAATGTAATTAAAATTTATTTAATTTCAGAAAAATAAACATTTGATACAAAATCAACAATAAGTGTGAGAAGTGTATATTGATCATAATTTAAGCTTATAAAAATATGAATAATTATGAATTAACAAGGAAAAATACACACTTATCACCCCCCCCAACTTACTCATTGCTAGTCCCTTAGCAATGCACATAATGAAAAATTTAGGACTAACAACAGTTTAAAGATATTCAGGCCTCATTTCCAGTTCATCTTTTATAGAGTTAACTAAAGATCAGGACTCTGGAGTAATTACCACAGACTAGCCTTATGTCGGAAATTCAGGTACATGATCAAGAATCTAATCAAAATTCAGTAGCACTTGTGCATGTGTAATGCTAAGTCCACAGTGAAGACAATTGCATCCTCCACTTGCTATTCTGAACAAATGCCTTTCAATTCTGCACTTCTTACTTAGAGCGTTCAATGCACACTAGCTTTTTGTCTGCCTTATTGATATGTCCCTTTTGGGATCACTATATATATATTTTTTTCTTTTCTGTTTCCCTATTTTTTTCTTTACACACATGATGCTGCACTACCCTTCACTGTTTTACGCGAACCTCAACACGTCTTAGGTGAAATAGGCCCGGTTCCACAGATCCAAGTTCCCTTTTCCTTTTGACGCGAACCTCAACACGTCTCAGGTGAAGTAGGCCCGGTTACTCAGAATCGGAGCATTTTTCATGGTGTTTGTTTTTTTTTTCTCATATTTTTGTATGGCAGAAAGCTTCTAAAAGATCTCTTTTTCAAAAGTGCAGAATATCAGACAGTATATCTAAAATAGCAGAAGACTTGTCCTTCTTGTTTCATTAGCGTGCATCGTGATTTTATTTTATTTTTTTTGAAAGTGCATCTGAACTTTAAAGAGATTCTTTAAATCAGTTTTCCATGGCTAGAGTAAATAAATTATCCAGCATCCTTTTCCCAGTTGTTTCTATTCAGAATCACGTTTCATGCGACATGAATCAAGAAATTCAACTCGGGGAAAACTGGTGTTTAACATGACAATTTCAAGAAAGTAAGAAAAAATTTTTGTTGAAAATTTTTAAAAATTTTGAAATTTATCTCCCCCCCCCCCAACTTAAATGACATTGTCCTCAATGGCATAAACAGTAGAAAGATCAGAGGACATGTAAAGAGATAATATAGTTGAGATGGAAGGATACAACCTGATGGCGGGGTAAAATGACGAGGGCGTCGGTGCAGCTTGGCCTGACAACTGAAAAATAAACATACTAAAACAAGAAATCACATCAGAAGCCAGGAATTAACACAAGGAGTGGGACCCAATGTTCATGCATTTCAAAAGGAATCGACCAATGATGGCAACGTGAGTTACGGAGCCGGATTTCTCGTAGAAATGTCCCCTCAATGCGTGTGTTATGTGAAAGGTGGCCACAACGGGACAATAAACATAACGAATCTTTGGACCAAAAAGAGAGAGAAAGTCAATAAAGCACGTCTCCGACTTGACCACTCCACATGGTAGAGTGGGTGCGAGATTAACGGGAGGATGACTTGTCGCAAAGGCTATGGCTAGATGTGATGGTGCGAGATGCAGATCACTCCTCGTCAATCTTATAAATACCCCCCCCTTTCCACTCGACCGGAGAACATCGAAGTTGTGAGAGTAGAGTCGAGTGAAAGGGAAGTAGTGAGTGTTGCTCAAAGTTCAGAATGGAGGGTGAATCAAGCATCAGAGCTGAAGGGGAGTCGTCTCGCTCCTCGAAGAGGAGTAGATCGGGCAGTAGTGCCAGGAGATTCTCTGAAGTTGAAGGACTTTTGAGTGAAAGGACTCTACCACAGCTTGTAAGTGATGCCTTTCATTCCTTTCTTCTTCTCTGTTCTTTCTTTGGAAAGCTTCCCATTTCTCACTTCTGGTGTATGTGCAGAGTGTGATGAAGTCACACATCTCGTGGGAGCTGGTCGTGGCTGCATATCGAGGGCTCCCGGACTTCCAGAAAGCGAGGTTGGACGTGATGGGATTCGGGCCCTTTCTCAGAATTGAGCCAATCAAGATCGACCTTGCCCTGATCCAAGCTCTACGTGAAAGATGGGACCCGATAAGTAGGGCATTCTGATGCCGTGGGGGCATATGGTGCCCAGCTTGGAAGATGTGGTCCGAATCACGGGCCTCAAAGTGGATGGGGAAGCAGTGACTGGTGTCACCTACGCGGATTACCGTGAAGGTGCCCATAACTTGTTGGGGATGGACTTAGATAGTCGGAAGAACAGGTCAGTAGCCAGGGCATCGATCATGGAGGCTTTAGGGCTTACTGACATGCGTCCGCGTGATGATGAGTCCATAGAAGAATTTATGGAAAGGGCAGAAAGAAGTGCCCGTGCTATGTATTGTATGGATACCAGCAATTGGGAGCGGACCAATATGGATCTGAGGAGGTTCCTCCTCTTTCTATTAGGCAAGTTGTTGCTGGGGTCGAAGGGAGACAGTATCCACTGTCATTTCTTAGAACTGCTTGTAGACTTGGAAAGAGTAGGACAATACGCCTGGGGAGCTGCTGTGCTGGCACATCTGTTTACAAGTCTGTCGCAAAGGACAGACAAAGAGATGACACTAAATGGGTTTACGCCTTTAATCCAGGTAATGAAAATTTTTGTGTTGTTTTTATTTTCTGATTTTTGTTTATGTTTTCATCAATGACACATGATGGTGTAGCTGTGGAGCTACTATTACCTTCCAATGGGGAGGGCTCGACACTGTCGACCATTGACGGTCCCTCTAGCGAGACGGTGGCAACCCATCATGAGCACTGCACCTTTACCCTACCAACTGATGGTATTCAGGCGAGAGTTGCAAGAGTTCCCTGCAACGATGGTAGGATAATTGTTTTCTCAATTTTTTTTTATTTTGTCATTTATTTCATTTTTTTAACTAAGAAGATACGTGCAACCCATTAAAGGTGAACTGGAGGCCTTTTATGAACATGGTCGATGTTGACCAGCCTTGGGTAGTTGGAAGCCGCGCCCGATTCGGACGGGACCTCTGGCTCCATTGCTTAAATGAAATCGAGCCCCTCAGACTGCGATTAGCTATGCGGACCCTAGGGCTGGCTCAAGAATGGGTAGATATGACCATGTCACCTAGCGTCGGAAGGCAGACGCGTGGACCAGCCACCTGTGTTGATTGGAGAGTGCGCTTCCCCGAACAATATGAAGATTGGCAACGGGGAGGCACACTCGTGGAATCTCAAGCACAAGATAGCGATGATTACCTACGCCTCTACAGAGCAATGTATGCAGAAAGGCTCCAGCCTGGAGGGCTTGTAGAGGTAAGGAAACCATGCTTGTATCTTCTACATTTTGTTGTTTTTAAATTTTTTTGTTCTTTGTTTGTGAACTCAAAAGCCATAACTGTAGGATGTTCGTGATACTATAATAACGAACTTACGAGCTCGTCTGGCGGACACGGAGCAAGAGCTGAGTGATACCAGAGCGGCGCTAGGTTCATCAGTAAGTATTTCAGTACATATTCTGAGTAGGCTTTGAGATTCGGGACGCTAACCACTTAATGTTACCACATGTGCAGCGTGCTCAGCTTGATGCAGTTTCTTCGGCGATGGGAGTAGATGGTGTTTCTTCCAGTCTATGGATTCCCACATCCGAGCTGGATCAACTCCACGAGCAACTTGCTCATGCCACACAACGGGCTGCAGAGGCAGAAGGGATGCTTTCTGTACAGGTGAGGATTTCACCATTTAACATCCCTTATTCAAGTATTGCCCTATGCCTGAGATGATATGTGTGGCAGGAGAAAGAAACACAAGAAACACTTGCGCATGTCACTCAGAAGGAGGCTAGAATAACTGAGCTGGAAGAAGAACTACAGCGTCGTCCAGATGAGGATTCTTCAAGGGACGCTGTGGAGTTGCGGATCACACTTCAGTTAGAAAGAGAAGATAGAGAGAGAGAACGGGCTGAGAGAGAAAGGGACAGAGACAGAGATAAAGCTAAGAGATTGGCCGAGAAGGAGGAAAAGAGGGCCCTGGAGGCCCAAGTTTTTGAATTAAGGACCAGTCTCGGCCTTGCCGAGCAATGGCTGAAGGAAGGTGAAGAACGCTATCGAAGAGCACGAGAGCGTGGCTTTCGTGTCAGTAGCTTCTTTGCTGCCCCCTCAGATCGGCGTCCATAGTGCGATAGTAATACCGCTGCTCTCGGCTTGGGAATACCCCCTAGAGAATCTTGCCCCAGAGAGCGGCAAGATAAGTAATGTGAAGAAAGAAGGTGGATTCCGATGTAATCTCTTTGTTTGCTTTTGTGTGTAATAAAATATTGTTTGCTTGGCTCTCCGTTGTTCTTATCTCTCGAAGCCCTCAACACATCTAATTTCCCACAACAATTTATTACCACACAAAAATCACTTAGGTTGCCTCCTAAGAAGCGCTAACTTTTATGTCGTCAGCCAGACACCATGTAGCTCATTAGCTCATTAACCAACAAGTTGATTTTAAAATGAGCCACCAAAGAATTTTATCCTTGCCAAAATTTTCTTTATCATGCCCTACAGAAAATGAATGTGACTGGTGAGCGCAAGGGCAAAGCATGTATCTAGGTGGAGGCATCACAGACGGACCACCCCAATCAGAGAATAGAGGAGGAACATTGGGAAAAATCATGTCATCAATTATGAAATGTTCTTCCTTAGAGGCTATGGAATCATCATGTAGAGCAAGAGTAGACCAGTCGGTTGGAAGAACTTCAAAAGAATCATCGTGGTCAAGAATTGGCATAAGCTCTATCCTCTCCTCTAGATTGAAAGTATCATGCGGCATACTCGAATCATTCAATTCCTCATTGACCCCAAATTCATTATTCCAATAAATATTCAATTCTAGATCCATCTTCACTTCTTCTTCCTTCCCATCTTCAAAGATAATTTCATCAAAGTCATGTCCCATCTCCACTTCTTCTCCATTCCCATCTTCAAAGATAAGGTCATCATGATCGGGGAGAGACTTGTGATGAGGTTCAATATATTCATCCTCTCCCTCTAACTGAAGATCATCCACCTCTCTTGCATTTCCCTCATGTTGACAAGCAAGCACTGGCTCCTCAAATTCCTTTGTAGGAGGGGGAATATGATCATTTATCAGTTCATCACCTTCATCTATTGCATTTCCAATCAAGTCCGCAATCCCCTTAGAGTTCTCATGTGAATTTTGCTGACACGACCCCTCCATAATCCCGTGATCTACTAAATTAAGAGTGATAAGAGTGTGATGCTCTTGGGGAATTATAGATTGATCGTAGTCAGTGTGAAGAACTTGATGAGGATTGGGTCCAGAGGAATCAAAGAATTGCTCTCCCTCCATGGTTTTGACTTCCTCAGTAAGCCTAATGATGTGCTGTTGGAGGGATTGACTATGGAGAATGAATTGATCATCAGAGGCATTAGGTGTGGGTGGAAGAGATGAATAGTAATGATTTGTCTGTTGGGCTGGGTCATAATGGTCATCAGAGGTTTTGGCCCAAATACGATTTTCATCATTCCCTTCTTCTCCCCCCGACGACTCAAGATCATCATAATCCTCTTCACAAATGGAATGGGGTTTAGGCTCCTCAGGTTGCTCTTCCGTTACGTCCTCCGCATAAGACTCTTCCATGATTCCCTCAAAATCAACAGTGACATGAGTGGTAGATTGTGGGATCATAGGTTGAGCATATAGACTTTTATCATAACACCCAAGAAGTTGGTCCTCAAGACTTGTGGAGTTGTTAGGCATTGGATCCACGTCCGTTTCTATGATGTTTTCAGCAATCCTACTCACTTGGGCCTCAAAGTTTTGCAATTGTTCCTGCAAGGCTTGTTGTTGAGTTTGGAAGAGCCGTGTCAATTTATCAAACATCTCCTCCTTATCTGTGTATAGAGGAGATAGATAATTGGGCTGAGAGTCAGATTGTGCTAGATAGTAATTTGAAGGGCACTCAGTCTGAAAATCAGGAGGGTGTATTGGTTGCCCTCCATAATAGGGTTGATCATAAGAATGGACTTGATTGTAAGGATCATTGGAATATGAATCCCAATCTGCAAAGTGTGGATTTGAAGGACGTTGAATGGGGTCTTGGTATGGTTCCCAAGAAGAAAATTGTTGATTTTCCCATTGATTATGTGGGTTTGTGTAGGAGACAGAGGTGGAAAAATCCGATGACCATTGATATGGCTCTTGGGTGAAAGATGAATTATGAACCCCATTGTGGAAGAGTGAAGGAGTTTGTTGATAAGGGGTAAATGGAGAGTTGGAATTCACATAGCCCGCATAATGAAACATCAAAGAATCTATTATTGGGCCTGAACAAAATTAGATGTGGAAATGAAAAAGACCCAAGAAAGAGTGATGATTTTTTAATGAATTTTTTTTATGTTTTGATTTTATTGTTTTTTTTTTATGCAAAGATAAACAAGTTAGCACACAAATGACCCTAATGACCTAGATGTGACCTGGACATACAAATGTGGTTTCACAAAGGGATTAAAATGAACTTAAATTTACCCTCAGTATGTCCACCGGCCAGGTAAGGGGTGGGGAAGTGGGAGGTTCCCCCTACTTTGTAGGGACCTTATTATACAAAACCACAATCCCGCTTAAGGCGTTTGCCATCCGACCGTCTTGCCTTAGACACCAGTTTTCATAAGAGGATAAATCTAAATATCACAGGAATCACAGTGGGATCCTAGGGCCAACGTCTACTGGCTTTTATTAAGGCCTAGGTAATGCAGAGATGCAAGGAAATTGTGGTTTTCGGGCTAAGGGAGGGTGATGAAATCCCCACCTTATCTTATTAGGGGTGTTGCCCTTAAAGTATTTTGAAATGTAATGCACACCACAATTTCAAACAAGGGGTTCTTTATGCAAAAATGAATGCCAGACTGGGATCAATAGAACGTACCTTGCCCCTCGCAATCTTCAAAATGCAATGCAGAAATTAAACAAAGACAAAGTCTAAGCTAAATGATGCATGACCTAGAGCATGAAAGTGTAGTTTCTACTCTTGCAATGAGGTCTTTTATTTGGTACAAATGAAGATTTTTTTTGTTTTTGTTTTTGTTTTTAGTTAATGAACCTAACTAACCAGCATGAAAATTTTTCTTTTGTTTTGATTGTTTTTTTTTTATTTTTATAGAGTTTTCAAGAAATTTTCAGATTTTTGTAAAAAAAATTTCAGAAAGTGGAAAGATAGAACCTGTTTCTTTATTTCAGCCCTTTAGCAATGCTGCCGGGCTTTCAACAACGTTTCATATCCATAGGATTTCATGTCCGATCTTCCTCTTTCTTTGATTTTCAAATTTTTTTCGTTTTCCTGCACAAGTAAAGAAAGCAAAAATCAATATACAAATATACAAAGTAAACACAAGAGTATCCAACTATGAAAAGTATCTCCATCCCCGGCAACGGCGCCAAAAATTTGATGGTCGCTCGACAGTCGTTGTTAAAATTGCCGTGCCACACAAATTTCAAATATTTATAACCGCACTCACTCACTTATGGATTTGAAAACATGAGTATAATGGTAAGTACGGGTCGATCCCACGGGGAAGGAATTTGGTTATTTTTTCTTAGTTGGAAAATATTCTTGTGTTTTGAAAAATCATTTGTTCGGATTTTGGAGTGCGATTATGAAAACTAAATTGGAAAACATAACAGAATTCAAGTGAAAATAGGGGTTGGAAGAAATGAATAACTTCAAATCTAGACAGAATGAGAAGAAGTGAAAACATGAAAGTTGTAGAGAATTGAAAAAGGAAGAACTTTTATGAAGAACACAGAAACAGAAAATGAAAGGAAGATAAGGAAAAACTTGAAAAACTATGACCTATTGGTTCGGATGAACAGTAACTGACAGAAAAACAGTACCTAGAAAACTTAATTCTAGAGCTCAAAAGAAGAGGAATTTGACAAAGTGTAAGAAGAAGAAAACTTAGAGATACAAGAGGGGAACAACTCTTACGAAGAACTCAGAGTGATTTGAGGACTAGAAAGACTTCAAAATGAATGAATGGAAGAAGGTATCACCACGGATGAACAGTAAATGCACAGGACAGCACTTAAGAAAACGGACCAGAACTCTATGAAATAGGACGAATTTGAGGAAATGATAACATAGAAGTTGAAGAGACTTAAAACGAACAACTTTTATGAAGAAAGCAAATTGAAATAAAGACTACAACCATGCGAAATAAGGCTAAGAACATGCTGAATTCACAAATGAAACTTTTATTGAAATAAGAACAACTTACAACTTTGACTTCAAAAGCCTTGAAAATACAACTTGATGCATTCAACAACTTCAGAAATGTAAATAACAACTTACATTACAAGTGACCAAAGCTAGCTCTCTCTCCTTTGCAACCTTGCCATCTTGCTAATTCTACTTGCTAACTCACTTGCTAACTCCTCATTCAAGACCAATGCACCCTTTATATAGGGGTTACAAAAACACTCCAAATAAGTGTACCCAATTTTAGCCTAAAATGGTAGGCAGGTAGGTTCTGCCCACTTTGCTATTTTTTTCGGATTTTTCTGAATTTGTTTGGCATTTATTTGGCCTTTTCTTCTCTCTTTCTCTCATTTTCTTTCTCTGCCGGCGCGTTGCGCCGACCGGCCGACCAGTTAGGCGGCCGGCCGCTGTGGGCCCCTGGTGCGCCCGCCCCGCCTGCCGCCGCCGCGTGTCGCACGGCGGGCGCGTGCGCCGCGTGCCGCCCGCGCGTCCTCCGCTCGCCACGACACCCCCGCCTCCGCGCTGACGTGCCGCCGGCTCCGCCCGCCACGCACCCCCGCCCGTGCGTCCGCCGATCGCCACGAGCCCCCCGTCCCCATTCGCCCTCCCGCCTCGTCGCCCGTGCCCGGGCGGCGAAGGCGGGAAGGGCGGGGCGGGGCGGGTTTTTTTGAATGTTTTTTTTTCTTTTTTTTAATTTTAATATATATATATATATATTATAATCTATATAACTATATATATATCGATATATACTTAGAAAATTCCAAAAAAATAGAAAATAATTTTATTTTTTTGTTCTAAAATTTTTTCTTTTCTTTTTGAACAAATCCTTGGGCTTTTGGCCCATTCAAAATATAATTTTTATTTTTTTATTTTCTTTTTCTTGGAGTTTTTTCTCGAACTGCGTGCCTGCAAAATACGTAAAAATTATCATAAAATTTATTTAATTTCAAAAAAATAAACATTTGATACAAAATCAACAATAAGTGTGAGAAGTGTATATTGATCATAATTTAAGCTCATAAACATGTGAATAATTATGAATTAACAAGGAAAAATACACACTTATCACACCCCCCAACTTACTCATTGCTAGTCCCTTAGCAATACCCATAATGAAAAAATTAGGACTAACAAGAGTTTAAAGATATTCATGCTTCATTTCCAGATCATCTTTCCTAGAATTAACTAAAGATCAGGAATCTGGAGTAATTACTACAGACTAGCCTTATATCGGAAATTCAGGTACATGATCAAGAATTCTAATCAAAATTCAGTAGCACTTGTGCGTGTGTAATGCTAAGTCCACAGTGAAGACAATTGCATCCTCCACTTGCTATTCTGAACGAATGCCTTTCAATTCTGCATTTCTTAATCAGAGCTTTAAGCACACTAGCTTTTTGTCTGCCTTATTGCTTTTGTCCCATTTGGGATCACTATATATATATTTTTTTTCTTTTCTACTTTCTTTTTCCCCGTTTTTTTTTTTTCTTTACACACATGATGCTGCACTACCCTTCACTGTTTTACGCGAACCTCAACACGTCTTAGGTGAAGTAGGCCCGGTTCCACAGATCCAAGTTCCCTTTTCCTTTTGACGCGAACCTCAACACGTCTTAGGTGAAGTAGGCCCGGTTACTCAGAATCGGAGCATTTTTCATGGTGCTTTATTTTTTTCTCATACTTTTCTATGGCAGAAAGCTTCTAACATATTTCTTCTTCAGAAAATGCAGAATATCAGACAGTCGGTCTAAAATAACAGAAGGCTTGTCCGTCTTGTTTCATTAGCGTGCAACGTGATTTTATTTTTCTTTGAAAAGTGCATCTGAACTTTAAAGAGATTCTTTAAATCAGTTTTCCATGGCTAGAGGAATAAATTATCCATCATCCGATTCTCTAGTCATTTCCATTCTAGAATCACTTTTCATGCGACATGAATCAAGAAATTCATCTCGGGGAAAACTGTTGTTTCATATGACAATTCAAGAAAATAAGAAAAAAAAATTTTTTTTTTTTTTGAAATTTTTGAAAAGTTTTGAAAATTGAACTTTATCTCCCCCCCCAACTTAAATGACATTGTCCTCAATGGCATAATTAGTAAAAAGATCAGAGGACATGTAAAGAGGTAATAAAGGTGGGATGGAAGGATACAACCTGATGGCGGGGAAAAATGACGAGGGCGTCGGTGCAGCTTGGCCTGACAACTGAAAAAATAAACATACTAAAACAAGAAATCAGATCAGAAGCCAGGAATTAACACAAGGAATGGGACCCAATGAACATGTATTTCCAAAGGAATCGACCAATGATGGCAACGTGAGTTACGGAGCCGGATTTCCCGCAGAAATGTCCCCTCAATGCGTGTGTTATGCGAAAGGTGGCCACAACGGGACAATAAACATAACGAATCTTTGGACCAACAAGAGAGAGAAAGTCAATAAAACACGCCTCCGACTTGACCACTCCACATAGTAGAGTGGGTGCGAGATTAACGGGAGGATGACGTGTCGCTAAGGCTATGGCTGGATGTGATGGTGCGAGATGTAGATCACTTGCTCTCCAATCCTATAAATACCCCCCCTTCCCACTCGACTGGAGAACATCGACGTTGTGAGAGTAGAGTCGAGTGAAAAGGTTGCAAAGGGGAGTAGTGAGTGTTGCTCAAGGTTCAGAATGGAGGGTGAATCGAGCTTCAGAGCTGAAGGGGAGTCGTCTCGCTCCTCGAAGAGGAGTAGATCAGGCAGTAGTGCCAGGAGATTCTCTGAAGTTGAAGGTCTTGTGAGTGAAAGGACTCTACCACAGCTTGTAAGTGATTCCTTTCATTCCTTTCTTCTTCTCTGTTCTTTCTTGGGAAAGCTTCCCATTTCTCATTTCTGGCGTATGTGCAGAGTGTGATGAAGTCACACATCTCGTGGGAGCTGGTCGTGGCTGCATATCGAGGGCTCCCGGACTTCCAGAAAGCGAGGTTGGACATGATGGGATTCGGGCCCTTTCTCAGAATTGAGCCACTAAAGATCGACCTTGCCCTGATCCAAGCTCTACGTGAAAGATGGGACCCGGTAAGTAGGGCATTCCTGATGCCATGGGGGCATATGGTACCCAGCTTGGAAGATGTGGTCCGAATCACGGGCCTCAAAGTGGATGGGGAAGCAGTGACTGGTGTCACCTACGCGGATTACCGTGAAGGTGCCCATAACTTGTTGGGGATGGACTTAGATAATCGGAAAAACAGGTCAGTAGCCAGGGCATCGATCATGGAAGCTTTAGGGCTTACTGACATGCGTCCGCGTGATGATGAGTCCATAGATGAATTTATGGAAAGGGCAGAAAGAAGTGCCCGTGCTATGTATTGTATGGATACCAGCAATTGGGAGCGGACCAATATGGATCTGAGGAGGTTCCTCCTCTTTCTATTAGGCAAATTGTTGCTGGGGTCCAAGGGAGACAGTATCCACTGTCATTTCTTAGAACTGCTTGTAGACCTGGAAAGAGTAGGACAATACGCCTGGGGAGCTGCTGTGCTGGCACATCTGTTTACAAGTCTGTCGCAAAGGACAGACAAAGAGATGACACTAAATGGGTTTACGCCTTTAATCCAGGTAATGAAAATTTGTGCTTTGTTTTTTTTTATTTTCTGATTTTTGTTTGTGTTTTCATCAATGATGGTGTAGCTGTGGAGCTACTATTACCTTCCAATGGGGAGGGCTCGACACTGTCGACCACTGACGGTCCCTCTAGCGAGACGGTGGCAACCCATCATGAGCACTGCACCTTTACCCTACCAACTGATGGTATTCAGGCGAGAGTTGCAAGAGTTCCCTGCAACGATGGTAGGATAATTATTTTCTCAATTTTTTTTATTTTGTCATTTATTTCATTTTTTAACTAAGAAGATACGTGCAACCCATTAAAGGTGAACTGGAGGCCTTTTATGAACATGGTCGATGTTGACCAGCCTTGGGTAGTTGGAAGCCGCGCCCGATTCGGACGGGACCTCTGGCTCCATTGCTTAAATGAAATCGAGCCCCTCAGACTGCGATTAGCTATGCGGACCCTAGGGCTGGCTCAAGAATGGGTAGATATGACCATGTCACCTAGCGTCGGAAGGCAGACGCGTGGACCAGCCACCTGTGTTGATTGGAGAGTGCGCTTCCCCGAACAATATGAAGATTGGCAACGGGGAGGCACACTCGTGGAATCTCAAGCACAAGATAGCGATGATTACCTACGCCTCTACAGAGCAATGTATGCAGAAAGGCTCCAGCCTGGAGGGCTTGTAGAGGTAAGGAAACCATGCTTGTATCTTCTACATTTTGTTGTTTTTAAATTTTTTTTTGTTCTTTGTTTGTGAACTCAAAAGCCATAACTGTAGGATGTTCGTGATACTATAATAACGAACTTACGAGCTCGTCTGGCGGACACGGAGCAAGAGCTGAGTGATACCAGAGCGGCGCTAGGTTCATCAGTAAGTATTTCAGTACATATTCTGAGTAGGCTTTGAGATTCGGGGCGCTAACCACTTAATGTTACCACATGTGCAGCGTGCTCAGCTTGATGCAGTTTCTTCGGCGATGGGAGTAGATGGTGTTTCTTCCAGTCTATGGATTCCCACATCCGAGCTGGATCAACTCCACGAGCAACTTGCTCATGCCACACAACGGGCTGCAGAGGCAGAAGGGATGCTTTCTGTACAGGTGAGGATTTCACCATTTAACATCCCTTATTCAAGTATTGCCCTATGCCTGAGATGATATGTGTGGCAGGAGAAAGAAACACAAGAAACACTTGCGCATGTCACTCAGAAGGAGGCTAGAATAACTGCGCTGGAAGAAGAACTACAGCGTCGTCCAGATGAGGATTCTTCAAGGGACGCTGTGGAGTTGCGGATCACACTTCAGTTAGAAAGAGAAGATAGAGAGAGAGAACGGGCTGAGAGAGAAAGGGACAGAGACAGAGATAAAGCTAAGAGATTGGCCGAGAAGGAGGAAAAGAGGGCCCTAGAGGCCCAAGTTTTTGAATTAAGGACCAGTCTCGGCCTTGCCGAGCAATGGCTGAAGGAAGGTGAAGAACGCTATCGAAGAGCACGAGAGCGTGGCTTTCGTGTCAGTAGCTTCTTTGCTGCCCCCTCAGATCGGCGTCCATAGTGCGATAGTAATACTGCTGCTCTCGGCTTGGGAATACCCCCTAGAGAATCTTGCCCCAGAGAGCGGCAAGATAAGTAATGTGAAGAAAGAAGGTGGATTCCGATGTAATCTCTTTGTTTGCTTTTGTATGTAATAAAATACTTTTTGCTTGGCTCTCCGTTGTTCTTATCTCTCGAAGCCCTCAACACATCTAATTTCCCACAACAATTTATTACCACACAAAAATCACTTAGGTTGCCTCCTAAGAAGCGCTAACTTTTATGTCGTCAGCCAGACACCATGTAGCTCATTAGCTCATTAACCAACAAGTTGATTTTAAAATGAGCCACCAAAGAATTTTATCCTTGCCAAAATTTTCTTTATCATGCCCTACAGAAAATGAATGTGACTGGTGAGCGCAAGGGCAAAGCATGTATCTAGGTGGAGGCATCACAAACGGACCACCCCAATCAGAGAATAGAGGAGGAACATTGGGAAAAATCATGTCATCAATTATGAAATGTTCTTCCTTAGAGGCTATGGAATCATCATGTAGAGCAAGAGTAGACCAGTCGGTTGGAAGAACTTCAAAAGAATCACCGTGGTCAAGAATTGGCATAAGCTCTATCCTCTCCTCTAGATTGAAAGTATCATGCGGCATACTCGAATCATTCAATTCCTCATTTACCCCAACTTCATTATTCCAATAAATATTCAATTCTAGATCCATCTTCACTTCTTCTTCCTTCCCATCTTCAAAGATAATTTCATCAAAGTCATGTCCCATCTCCACTTCTTCTCCATTCCCATCTTCAAAGATAAGGTCATCATGATCGGGGAGAGACTGGTGATGCGGTTCAATATATTCATCCTCTCCCTCTAACTGAAGATCATCCACTTCTCTTGCATTTCCCTCATGTTGACAAGCAAGCACTGACTCCTTAAATTCCTTTGTAGGAGGGGGAATATGATCATTTATCAGTTCATCACCTTCATCTATTGCATTTCCAATCAAGTCCGCAATCCCCTTAGAGTTCTCATGTGAATTTTGCTGACACGACCCCTCCATAATCCCGTTATCTACTAAATTAAGAGTGATAAGAGTGTGATGCTCTTGGGAAATTATAGATTGATCGTTGTCAGTGTGAAGAACTTGATGAGGATTAGGTTCAGAGGAATCAAAGAATTGCTCTCCCTCCATGGTTTTGACTTCCTCAGTAAGCCTATTGATGTGCTGTTGGAGGGATTGACTATGGAGAAGTAACTGATTGAATTGATCATCAGAGGCATTAGGTGTGGGTGGAAGAGATGAATAGTAATGATTTGTCTGTTGGGCTGGGTCATAATGGTCATCAGAGGTTTTGGCCCAAATACGATTTTCATCATTCCCTTCTTCTCCCCCCGACGACTCAAGATCATCATAATCCTCTTCACAAATGGAATGGGATTTAGGCTCCTCAGGTTTCTCTTCCGTTACGTCCTCCGCATAAGACGCTTCCATGATTCCCTCAAAATCAATAGTGATATGAGTGGTAGATTGTGGGATCATAGGTTGAGCATATAGACTTTTATCATTATAACATCCAAGAAGTTGGTCATCAAGACTTGTGGAGTTGTTAGGCATTGGATCCACTTCCGTTTCTATGATGTTTTCAGCAATCCTACTCACTTGGGCCTCAAAGTTTTGCAGTTGTTCCTGAAAGGCTTGTTGTTGAGTTTGGAAGAGCCGTGTCAATTTATCAAACATCTCCTCCTTATGTAAATCTGTGTATAGAGGAGATAGATAAGTGGGCTGAGAGTCAGATTGTGATGGATAGTAATTTGAAGGGCACTCAGTCTGAAAATCAGGAGAGTGTGTGGGTTGTCCTCCATAATATGGTTGATCATAAGAAGCATTTGAGTATGGAGCCCAATTTGAAAAATCTTGTTCTTGAGGACTTTGGGCTTGATCCTGATAAGACTCCCAAGAAGAATTATGTTGATCTCTCCAACCAAAATGAAAGTTGTTTGGACATGAGTCAAAATAAGGTGGGGAGAGCTTTGGAGACATTTGGGTTTGCCTAGCTTGGTCCATCCAAGAGATTGTTGGTTGATCATCCCAGCTAGAGTTATGAGTATCGGAAGATGATTCATAATTGGGCGGAGAAAATCGTTGATCATATGGGGCTTGCTCCGGGATGAAAGGTAGATCATGGCCCCCAAACTGAGTGGTTGGAACATGGTCCTGGGTAAACGATGGAAACTGGGCCATCATAGGTAATGTGATCTCATTTTGGGCCGACCACGAATATGGACTGTCATAAGAGGTTGGATTGTTTGGGGTGAGAAATGAGTGTGGATTTGGGCAACCACCTACATAAGGGATCGGGTTAGCCCACATGTGATCGTTGTCCTGGCAGCGAGGTGGTATGAAATGGTTTTGATCCATGGCTAGAAATTGATCAAATTTATGAGCCAATTGGTCAAACCTATCTAAGTTGTGTGCCCAATCCATAGATGAAAGTTATGATCTCACCATTTTTTTGTAGATTTTATTTTTTTGATTGATTTTTTTTTTTAATATGCAAACACAAATAAATTAACACACAATTATCTAATGACCTAGATGTGACTTAGACATACAAGTAGGGTTTCACAAAGTGATTAACGTGAAACTTAAGTTCACCCTCAGTATGTCCACCAGCCAGGTAAGGGGTGGGGAAGTGGGAGGTTCCCCCTACTTTCGTAGGGACCTTATTATACAAAACCACAATCCCGCTTAAGGCGTTTGCCATCCGACCGTCTTGCCTTAGACACCAGTTTTCATAAGAGGATAAACCTAAATATCACAGGAATCACAGTGTGATCCTAGGGCCAACGTCTACTGGCTTTTATTAAGGCCTAGGTAATGCAGAGATGCAAGGAAATTGTGGTTTTCGGGCTAAGGGAGGGTGATGAAATCCCCACCTTATCTTGTTAGGGGTGTTGCCCTTAAAGTATTTTGAAATGAACTGCACACCACAATTTCAAACAAGGGGTTCTTTATGCAAAAATGAATGCCAGACTGGGATCAGTAGAACGTACCTTGCCCCTCGCAATCTTCAATATGCAATTGACAGGAATTGAACAAAGAAAACTTCTATACTCAATGATGCATGTCCTAACACATGATGTATGGTTTCTAATATTGAAATGCATTTTTTTTTTAGATTTTGGTGCAAGTATGTTTTTTTTTCATTTTTTTTAGTTAATGAACCTATCTAACCAGCATAAAAAAATTTCTTTTGTTTTGATTGTTTTATGATTTTTATAGAGTTTTGAAGAAGTTTTCAGATTTTTGTAAAATTTTTTTTCAGAAAGTGGAAAGATAGAACCTGTTTCTTGATTTCAGCCCTTTAGCAATGCTTCCGAGCTCTTTAACGACATTTCATATCCTTGGAATTTCAGATTCGATCTTCCTCTTTCTTTGTTTTTCAAATTTTTTTCGTTTTCCTGCACAAGTAAAGAAAGTAAAAATCAATATACAAATATACAAAGTAAACACAAGAGTATCCAACTATGAAAAGTATCTCCATCCCCGGCAACGGCGCCAAAAATTTGATGCTCGCTCGACAGTCGTTGTTAAAATTGCCGTGCCACACAAATTTCAAATATTTATAACCGCACTCACTCACTTATGGATTTGAAAACATGAGTATAATGGTAAGTACGGGTCGATCCCACGGGGAAGGAATTTGGTTATTTTTTCTTAGTTGGAAAATATTCTTGTGTTTTGAAAAATCAATTGTTCGGATTTTGGAGTGCGATTATGAAAACTTAAATTGGAAAACATAACAGAATTCAAGTGAAAATAGGGGTTGGAAGAAAATGCATAACTTCAAATATAGACAGAATGAGAAGAAGTGTAAAACATGAAAGTTGTAGAGAATTGAAAAAGGAAGAACTTTTATGAAGAACACAGAAACAGAAAATGAAAGGAAGATAAGGAAAAACTTGAAAAATTATGACCTATTGGTTCGGATGAACAGTAACTGACAGAAAAACAGTACCTAGAAAACTTAATTCTAGAGCTCAAAAGAAGAGGAATTTGACAAAGTGTAAGAAGAAGAAAACTTAGAGATACAAGAGGGGAACAACTCTTACGAAGAACTCAGAGTGATTTGAGGACTAGAAAGACTTCAAAATGAATGAATGGAAGAAGGTATCACCACGGATGAACAGTAAATGCACAGGACAGCACTTAAGAAAACGGACCAGAACTCTATGAAATAGGAAGAATTTGAGGAAATGATAAACAGAGAAGTTGAAGGAGACTTGTAAATAAACAACTTTTGTGAAGAAAGCAAATTGAAATAAAGATTACAACCATGCGAAATAAGGCTAAGAACAGGCTGAATTCAAAAATGAAACTTTTATTGAAATAAGAACAACTTACAACTTTGACTTCAAAAGCCTTGAAAATACAACTTGATGCATTCAACAACTTCAGAAATGTAAATAACAACTTACATTACAAGTGACCAAAGCTAGCTCTCTCTCCTTTGCAACCTTGCCATCTTGCTAATTCTACTTGCTAACTAACTTGCTAACTCCTCATTCAAGACCAATGCACCCTTTATATAGGGGTTACAAAAACACTCCAAATAAGTGTACCAAATTTTAGCCTAAAATGGTAGGCAGGTAGGTTCTGCCCACTTTGCTATTTTTTTCGGATTTTTCTGAATTTGTTTGGCATTTATTTGGCCTTTTCTTCTTTTTCTCTCATTTTCTCTCTCTGCCGGCGCGTTGCGCCGACCGGCCGACCAGTTAGGCGGCCGGCCGCTGTGGGCCCCTGGTGCGCCCGCCCCGCCTGCCGCCGCCGCGTGTCGCACGGCGGGCGCGTGCGCCGCGTGCCGCCCGCGCGTCCTCCGCTCGCCACGACACCCCCGCCTCCGCGCTGACGTGCCGCCGGCTCCGCCCGCCACGCACCCCCGCCCGTGCGTCCGCCGATCGCCACGAGCCCCCCGTCCCCATTCGCCCTCCCGCCTCGTCGCCCGTGCCCGGGCGGCGAAGGCGGGAAGGGCGGGGCGGGGCGGGTTTTTTTGAATGTTTTTTTTTCTTTTTTTTTTAATTTTAATATATATATATATATTATAATCTATATAACTATATATATATCGATATATACTTAGAAAATTCCAAAAAAATAGAAAATAATTTTATTTTTTTGTTCTAAAATTTTTTCTTTTCTTTTTGAACAAATCCTTGGGCTTTTGGCCCATTCAAAATATAATTTTTATTTTTTTTATTTTCTTTTTCTTGGAGTTTTTTCTCGAACTGCGTGCCTGCAAAATACGTAAAAATTATCATAAAAATTTATTTAATTTCAAAAAAATTAAATATTTGATACAAAATCAACAATAAGTGTGAGAAGTGTATATTGATCATAATTTAAGCTCATAAACATGTGAATAATGATGAATTAACAAGGAAAAATACACACTTATCAATGACCCACTCCGCAAGCTTTTGGAGATCGATCCCCTTTTGAGTACGGACCTTTCTGGCTGCGTCGGGCGGCATGAAGCTTCCAAGGACACTTTCAGAAGTCACCCGTGTCAGCATCCGCATAGCCTTCACCTTCCCGTCACTCTTGAATTTCTTCAATCCGAGCAGAAGTTCTACCTCCTCGAGGAGGATGGTTACCTCGAAGGTCGGGAAGATAAAAGTGTGGGTCTGGGGATGCCAGACCTCCACTAACGCGCCCATAGCCGCCCAGTCCATACGAATCTTCTCGTAATGCTTGGCGTGAATAAGGAGCCCCTGCAGATGCCACTTCGAGAGTATGGCCCTCATGCCAATGGAGATATTGGAAGTCAGCTTTGAAAACCATGACAGTTTGGAAAACTTCCTCGGGCCTGGGAAGAGTGGATATGGCTGGAAGAGGAAAGAAGAAGAAATGAAGGAAGTAAGAAGAAGGTTCACGTGGAGAAATTTGAAAAGAATCGGCTTACCGTACGCGACATGATCATCCCACTCAGATGACCCTCGAGGTCGGAAAGTCGCCTAATCTCGCTGCTAGGCCTGCTCCTCTTCATAACGCGGGAAGACTCTCCTTCCATCCTGAGCTCCAAATTCTCCTCTCCTTCCTCTCCTGAGCTTCCAAAATTCACCTTAGTGCATTTGAATGAACTAGCCTAAGGGGAGTTCTTATAGGAAAGGAAGGGTGCTACAGGACGGAACATGTCACATCGGTGGTCAACGTCAGGATTTCGGCAAGATCTCCTTTCCATTGTGGTGCGATTCTGCTATGATTCTGCTACTTTCTGATGTTGCTAACCTTTGCTAGTCTGTGCAGGTTTTACTAACGGACGTCTTGGTCCTATCTCATGTCCCACCTTTCATTGGTTGGTCCCACCATGTCATGCATCATAGTATATAATACCTACGCTACTAGAACATGTCAAGGACCTTGCGGCCTGAACGAATCTGGATCTGAGTTCCCCTTCAACAAAAACGGTGATGATCCCAGAGGAATTTGGGCTGTACGGATAAGCCGTTAATTTGTGGTAGCATGGGGACGACGGTTCCATTCAGTGAGTTGGTGCGTGGATAAACGGGCCCCAGCCCAGTGTCGGCTCACCGGATCGGCATCCTGACCCGTCCTTCACAAGTTGACAATATTATCCTTGGCTATTTTCTATTTTAGTTTGTTTTAAATTTTTCTTTAAACCCAGCATGCATTCATATAGGACTTTGATTTATTGCGGAAGATCATTCAAGTGATTCGATTGTGAAAGCCGTTGTGTTTCAATTCCCACAGATATGAGATATTCCACTCCGAACAAAATACTGAGTTTCCTTGAGACAGCCCTACGCTGCTCTTCCAAAGGAGACCCTTGTTTGGACAGACCCTCAGATATTCCTTTACTTTTTTGACCCACCTTGGCCGCAGCACTTCCACTTTGGCTGGTAACCGCTCCCCAAAGGTGAAACCTCCGATTTACGACCCAGGTACTTCCACACCGAGAAGTTGGTCCCTTTGTTTCGTGCCTAAGCGCACGTCTCACCCTCCCTTATTTGATCTCCGTCCAAGCAATCGTCAATATTTGAAAGACATTCTTCAAGGTCGCCTCATTGAAACTCCAGGAAAGATTCCAAACAGTAACGTCAAAAGCGTGTCTCATCACACCTTGGCATCAACTTATCAGTCCGCTCCTACTTCACTCCACTTCGATACCATTCCACTACGTATCGCTCCCTTGCAAAGCAGACGCCAAGGCGGGGCGGCTGTAGACACGCCATTCCTGACGTCTCCTGAGAAAATCTCATATTACTATACAACACCCCGCGACGGCTTACGCGTTTCGAATCACTTGAGTACTTCCTTTTCTTGAGTCTTCTTCCGCCCTTTTCGGCATCCGGAATCGTCTCGTCAGGGCATTCGGACGGCATCAGCACCAGTCAGACGTATCAATGGGTTCCGGAACCAAGATGTTGTCTGCAGGGAAGCCGCTGGCTAGGACCCGGGTGGGTCTTGATGGGGGCGTCCAGGCCCCTGGACGCCCCCATCCTTTTAATTTATTTTATTTATTTTTTTCAGGACCCAAAATTAAATAAAAAATAAAATAAAAAAAAATAAAAAATATATAATAAATTAATGGAGGCGTCCAAGCCCTTGGACGCCTCCATAAAAACAAAATATATAAAATATATAAAATGCCAGTTGGCATAAAAAACAAAAAAAATAATAAAATATATATTAATGGAGGCGTCCAGGCCCCTGGACGCCTCCATAAAAACAAATAAAAAATAAAAATGCCAGCCTTAGCATAAAAGATAAAAGAAAAAATAAAAAATAATATAATTTTGGAGGCGTCCAGGCCCCTAGACGCCTCCATCAATTCCCTCACGGGCGCCGCCCACCGAACGACGGTTTGTCGTGTGTGAAAAAAGCCAAAATATAGAGACGTCCGGTCAGCTGGACGCGCCCATTTCTGAATCACGAGGCGCCGCTCACAAAACCACGCGCTGTGCCAAACCGCGTGCGGCCGTCGTCGGTTTTCGGTGGACATGGTAGAGGCGTCCGGGGCCCTGGACGCCCCCACAAAAGTATTCAAAAAAAAATCAATAAAAATAGAATAAAATATTATTTCGGCCCTGATGGAGGTGTCCAGGGTCCTGGACGCCTCCACCCTCCGGAGCTCTATAAATAGAGCCCCACCCCCTCAGTTCTAGGGAGCTTCTAAGTGATCCGATAGGCTGCCGGAGCCCAGAGGCTACGGAGTCATTTTTCTAACCCGTGGGGTCTTTTGTAGGTGGAGGTTCTGCCGGCTTCTCGGGTGCCCACACTCGCGAGAGGAAGGTCATCTTCATCCACCGCGCTTCTACGTCGTCCCCCACGCTGCCGGAGCTCCGCCGGATTTCACCCTCGGCCCATTCAATAAGCCTTTTCTTCCCCTTTTTCTTCGTAGTTCTTTTGCATTCATCATCTCGCATCCATCATCTCATTTTCCTCCTACTCGAGTCCGAGAGGGGTTTAAAAGATAACACCAACCAGGTGTGTGTCTTGCCATCATTTCGTTATTATTATCGCAAGGATTTGAATACTACACATCCCTCTTTCTAATCCACTTGTCATTTGTTTGACGTTGTTTTGCAAGGGTAGCCGAGGAAAGCCCTCTCGTTCGGCCGGCCGGAAGGAGAGGAAGAAGCAACCCGCCATCTCCCGCTCTTGAGGTAGGCGCGATCACTTTCTTATTTTGGGGTCTTTCGGCCCCTGGCGATCACATCTTTTCATCGAGGCCGCGGCGAGTCACTTCCCCAATGGCCGTTTAAATTTCTGTTCTCATATTCTCTTTATATCTTGTTATATTTTGCTCATATCATCGAGGCCGCGGCGAGTCACTTCCCCAATGGCCGTTTAAATTTCCGCTCTTATATTCTCTCTATATTCTGTTATATTCTGCTCATATCATCGAGGCCGCGGCGAGTCACTTCCCCAATGGCCGTTTAAATTTCCGTTCTTATACTCTCTCTATATTCTGTTATAGTCTGCTCATATTCTCGAGGCCGCGACGAGTCACTTCCCCAATGGCCGTTTAAATCTCTGTTCTTATATTCCCTTTTATATTCTGCTATATTCTGCTCATATTCTCGAGGCCGCGGCGAGTCACTTCCCCAATGGCCGTTTCAATTCTTGTTATTTAATTTCTGCACCATTCCCGTCCCCCCGAGGTCGCGGCGAGTCACTTCCCGCTATGGCCGTTTGAACCCCATATCTTGCTATATTATACTTGTCCCGCTCGCCCCGCCGGAGCAATCTCCCGTGGTGGCCCCTTCTCTCTCTTCTCTCATCTCTGTGTTGCAGCAAACAACAAAACAAACAAAAAGAGGAGCCCGCGCGCTCTCCGCATCCTCTTCCCCGCTCCATCGAACTCCGAAAACCGCGTGACGTTGGCACACCCATCTTGCAAATTTGGAACTTTTTCATCATGCTTAGTAATAGGTAAATAATTTCCAATTGTCTCTATCACTATTTGACTAGTCTTGATTCTTTTCAGAGATATGTTCAGTTTGCAGACTTTCTTTTTCTGATTTTTGTGAAGAACCTTGCATAGACTCTTTATTGAAAACAACATCTTAAGTAATGACAACCTTGTTGACGGCAGGATGCCACAATCTATACCCCTTTGTGTTTGTCTCATAGTCAAGAAAAATATATCTTTTGAAATTCACATCAAGTTTGGTCTTCTTTTCTTTTGAAACCTAAGCATAATCATCACACCTCAAAACATGTAGGTTAGAGTAATCAATGAGCTCACTTATCCATACCTCTTATGGAGTTTTTAAGTCAAGAGAAATAGTGGGAACCTTGTTAACTAAATAACATGACTATTAACTGTCTCAACCCAGAAACATTTCTCCAATTTAGTAGTGCTCATCATACTCCTAGCATGCCCCATGAGAGTCATGTTCATTTTTTTAACAACACCATTCTGCTACGGTGTGGCTAGAACTATTAGGTGTCTCCTGATGCCATGTTCTCTATGAAAATTTTGAAACTCTTAAATAACATGAGTATTAATTGCCTCAACCCAAAAACATTTCTCCAATTTAGTAGTGCTCATCATACTCCTAGCATGCTCCATGAGAGTCATGTTCATTTTTTTAACAACACCATTCTGTTACGGTGTGGCTAGAACTATTAGGTGCCTCATGATGCCATGTTCTCTATGAAAATTTTGAAACTCTTAAATATAAAACTGTCCTCCATTGTTAGTTCTCAAACATTTAATTTTCGACTCCTGATTTTTCACCAGAACTTCAAAATTTTAAAATGTTCAAAAGCCTCTTATTTTCTTTTGAGTATATATACCCACATTTTTGGTGAAAAATCATTAATAAAAAGTGACAAAATAATGATTACTTCCATTGTAATGTCTCGAATCTTTCAGATCCTTCCTTTTGGGTCCCAGATCTACTTTCTCGGAGTGTCTAGTTCCGTTGTGTCTGAAATTTCGTTTCGGACATCTTTCGTGTTAGAATCGGCGCGATCCGGAGTTGTTTCGGAGGCCCGGAGTGCGTCCGCAATTTTTCCGCACGTGTTTTCCGATTTCCGGTACGGGTTTCGACAAATCCTTCGGAATCTCGTTGCGGATGAACCGGGTCGTTCACCTAGACGAGAGTGGTACCGTTATGATCGGTGCGTTCCGAGGATCGCGAAAACGTGATTTTCTATTTTTCTGTATTTTTTAGATTTTCCGAATTTTCTATAAAATCCCATTTCTTTTCTTTTTTTCTTTCCTTCTTTCTCTTTCTTCTTCTTCCTCTTTCTCCTTCTCTCCCGTGCGCACGCGACCGTGGCCCCTCCTCTTCCGGCGATGACTCCGGCGTGCTCCCCTCCGGCTACAGACGGCAGTGAGACGACGGTACGACGACACCGGTGGCGGCGTGGTGATCGTGGCGGCGTGCGGTGCTCGGTGAGATCGTGGGAGCTTGAGAGGGTTTCAAGCGTTCTTCGCGATTTGTGGACGATCTGGAGCGCCTCGAGGCGAGATCAAGATAGGGTGACGTTCCCTAGCCTCTTGCATTCTTTTCCCGTGATTTCTAGCCCGAGGGGAGGCCGAGAGATGGGTTTCCATGCCGGGTTGGGGTTTTCCATGATTTGGGGAGAGTTCGCCCGATCTATGTTTTTAGGCCGTGATTCGACGTTTTAATGGCTTAGAAGCATGCTAAGGGTCCCGGGGGAGCTTCCCCCTTGATTTCCCCCTCTCCTATGGAGGCATGGGGGCGTGGCTGGCGTTTTTAGGCGTTTCCCGTCGTTCCGCCGTCGGGACGGTGTGACGGTCCTTCCAGTGACCGTCACAGCCTGTGACGCGCCAAGGTAGGTGCGTCACAGGGTATGTTTTGCCAATTGGGTGGTTAGTGGGCCTGCCGGTCCCACAATAGACCGCCAGGGCGTGTGATGCGCCTAGGTTGGACCGTCAGGTGACGATTTGACCGTTGGCATCCGACCGTTGGGTTTTGACCGTTGGGGGTCTAGGAATGTGACGCACCTAGGGTGGGGCGTCAGAGCCCTGTGACGCCCCTGTGTGGGAGCGTCAGAGCCGACGCGTCTGTAGACACGGCCTTTTAGCATTATGCTGAGCAGATCCCGTATTACACTAAGACGCCCCAAAGCGGCTCGCACGGTTAAGTTAGTTGAGTGACCTCCAATTTTTATCTGGTAAACCTCAATTGTCGTTTCTTAATAAAACTCCTGTTAATGGGCCTGTGGCCATCCTCTTTTCTACATAAAATAATAATAATAATATGTGTGTCAATGGGCTTGGCCCATTCTTATTCTAATAATAAATAGATAAAGGGAAGCTCATCAAGTGTTAATGGGCTCATGTGATAATGGGCTTGGCCTCTTCTTATTATAAGAATAAATAAATAAATTTTAATAAACTTGACCCCATCCTTTATTACCTTTTTTACTCTCTTCCCACCTTATCCGGATCTTGCCCCCTCTCTTTAATATTCTCTCTCTCTCTCCTTCCTTCTCACCGAGAACCACCCATCTCTCTCTGGCCCACTCTCATTCTCACTCACGTAGTGAGGTTTTCTCCTCTCCTCACAACTCTTACGTAACCACCCTCTCATTCCCTGGACAACCACTTCTCCCATTTTTTCCCCTTCTCATCTCCCCTCCCACTCACGTAAGGACACACAGCCACCCTCTCTCTAACACTCATACATGCCTCCTCTCAAACCCACCTCTCCCACACCCTTTTCTCTCCCACACCTAACAACCCACGACAGAACCCACCTGATCATCGCACTCTCATCACACACCCATTTCGACTCACCCATCCCACACCTCCTTCCCCACAGGCAACCCTCTCGCCCTCTCTCTTTCTCACACCATCCATCTCTCCCGCGAACACCCCTCTGCCTGGGCCTCCCATTACCATCGTCGACCACACACTCCGGCCACCTCACATAGTCCTCCGGTCATTCGCCACGGCCCTCATCCACCTCCCTATCCCTGCTGACCTCGCCATCTTACCACTGCCTTTGCTCTCCCTCTTAAGCCCATCGCA
The DNA here is from genome assembly GCA_022559845.1 of Amorphophallus konjac. Lineage (NCBI taxonomy): Eukaryota > Viridiplantae > Streptophyta > Magnoliopsida > Alismatales > Araceae > Amorphophallus > Amorphophallus konjac. Next base: position 263,922,507 of record CM040117.1, read on the forward strand.
AGACCCCTCTTTTTTTTTCTCATTCCGATCCCGAGCCCTCCGCCTGACCATTCCCCCTCCATCTCTCTCTCTGCGGTCGTCCTCTTCCTCTTGCTCTCCCTTTCTCTCTAACACTCCCGCCTCCGTCATCTCCCGTCGGCCTCCACACTCACTCACCTCCTCCGCGTCTCTCTCCACCACACCCTCACTTCTTTCTCTCCACAACCCCCCATCTCACCCTGCTAACCAAACTCCACTGCCACCCCTCCTTCTCCCTTTCCTCCTGCTCGCAACCCACCTCCGGCCGTCGCTCACCGTCAACCACACCATCTCACCATAGCCGTAAGCCACCGTCCACCATCTCCTTCTCTCTCAAGCTCACTGCACCCCCATAACCGGACCACACTCTCCAACCCCCATATAGCCGCGACCACCCCACCGGCTACCTCCCCTCGTCGCCGTCGTTCACCACGTCGTTGCCCCTCCGGCCATCTCCTTCGTCGCCTCACCGTTCGGCCAGAAGCATCGCCACCACCACCGCATCGTCCCTCACGCTGCAACTCCCGACCGTGGGTCTCCCTCTCGCTGCCGCACCTCACGCCGTCCGAGCGCCCCCCTCCGACCGCTGCTGCACCCTCCGCAGCCACCTCCCGCGTCGCCGGCATCACCACCTCCACGCCGTCCCTACCGTCCCCGGCCGACCACACCCCCATCCCCGCCACCATGCATGCACCGTGAAGCTCTCCTCGTCAAGCCCCTCCGCCTGCACCAACGCCGCTGCGGCAGCCCACCTCGTCGACCTCGCGCAACCACCGGGAGGCCCACGTCGTCTTCGTCGCTGCGAGTCCCCCTCCGCCGCCGTGACCGTTGCGAAGCCATCATCGCCCTCCTCTGCAACTGCCGCCTGCCATCCCCCTCCCCTCGTCGCGCTGCTCTCTCTCTCTCTTTCTCTCCCTCCTTTCTCTCCCTCTCTCTGCTTCTCTCTCTCCCCCGCGGCTTCTCTTTCTCTCTCTCCTTCTCTCTCTCTCTTCTCCCGATCACGATCTCTCTCTCTCTCTTTATACATTTTCTTTCTTTTTTTAATTCATCTCTCTCTCTCCCTCTCTCGCCGCGACGCGGCTCTCTCTCTCTCTCTCCCTCTCTCTGCTTCTCACTCTCCCCCCTCTCACCGTCTCTCTCCTCCCTCTCACTCTCTCTCGATCTCCCTCTCTCTTACTTCTTTTTTTTTCTCTTTTTTTAATCCCTCTCACCGTCTCTCTGCTTCTTACTCTCACCCCCTCTCACCGTCTCTTTCCCTCTCTCCCTCTCTCTCTCTCCTTTTATTCCCTCTCTCTCTTTTACTCTCTCTCTCTCTTTCCCCCTCTCGATCTCCCTCCTCCCACTTTTTTTTTATTTTCTTACCCCCTCTGTCACATTCTCTTTCCCTCTCTCTCACTCTTTTGTTCTCTCATCTCCCTCTCTCGATCTCTCTCTCGACTCCTTTTTTTACTATTTTTTGTCTCTTTCTTTTACTCCCTCATTCTCTCTCCCTCTCTCACTCTTTCTCTCTCTCCCTCCCTCTCTCGATCTCTCACTCCCTCCATTTTCTTCCTCTCTTTCTTCTATATATATATAATTTTGTTATTATCCTTTTGTTATTCTCTTTTTTTTATTCTCTTCTCAGCTTTATATTTTCTTCCCCCTAAAACTAAGATATAAAAATTCTTTAAAAAAAAGAGAAAAATCCCTCTCTCTCTCTCTCTCCCCCTTTCTCCTTTTCAGGACGGTATCGATACCCGGAAGGCCCTGCCGAGTTCCCGGACGTCGGAGTATACGGGAACCTGTTACATCTTAGCGTACGCTCGTGCCATCCTCACCTCGGAGAAGCTCGTCCAAAGCCCGTCATCGACCTCCCCCAATAAGCTTTTCTCCCCTTTTTTTTATTTTTAATCAGTCACTTAATTACGTTACATGCATCATTTAGCATCTATGCCACGCCTCTCTCTCCGAGAGGGCCTGGTTTGTGAGCGTCTTCACGTTTGTGCATTCCATCATATCATTTACCGTCCTCTAGTCCTAAAGGGGTTTTAAACACCACCAACCAGGTCCGTATTTCCTTATGTTATTCTCAGTATCATTTTCTAAAGGATGGGTACTACATCGCCGTCATTCTCATTTAGTTGTTTTTCTCTGTTTGTTCTTTACGTAGGGATAACCAGTTAAAATAATAACAAAAGTTAAAACAAAAAAAGGGAAAGAATAACAAAATCAGGGTAACCGAAGGAAGCCCTCTTCGTCGGCCGGCCGAAAGAAGAGGAAGAGAGGACCCGCACTGCTCCCGCTCTGGCGGCGAACGTGATCGCAGCTTTCACGTGGGGTTCTCATCCCCTGGCGATCACACCCCCCCTCCCCCTTTCTTTTCTGTCACTTTTTCCTTTTGTTTAAACCCCCGTGTACGAAAGTCATTCCTCGCGGAGGTCCCTGCGACGGAAGTAATTCCTCGCGAAGCCTTTTCACTCTGTCATTTTATTTCTTTAATTTCTGTCTAAACCCTGCGACGGAAGTAATTCCTCGCGAAGGTGTACGTGACGGAAGTAATTCCTCGGGAAGCCTTTTCATTCTGTCATTTTATTTCTTTAATTTCTGCCTAAACCCTGCAACGGAAGTAATTCCTTGCGAAAGTGTACGTGACGGAAGTAATTCCTCGCGAAGCCTTTTCATTCTGTCATTTTATTTCTTTAATTTTTGCCTAAACCCTGCGACGGAAGTAATTCCTCGCGAAGGTGCACGTGACGGAAGTAATTCCTCGCGAAGCCTTTCCATTCTGTAATTTTAATTCCTTCAATTCTTGTCAAAATCACGTGACGGAAGTAATTCCTCGCGGAGGTCCCGTGACGGAAGTAATTCCTCGCGGAGCCTTTTCATTCCGCAATTTTGTTCTTTTAATCTCTGCTTAAACCCCGTGGACGGAAGTAATTCTTCGCGGTGGTTTCCATTCTGCAATTTCCTTATGTCAATTCATTTCGTTGTACATTTCCATTCCGTGGGTTTTCTCGTTCCGTATATTTCAGCCGTTCGAGCCCGGTAGAGACAACCCTCTCCGGGAGTCCCTTTCCCGCGTTTTCCCAGCGTAACGTGTTTCCCTCCCCTCTCCTTAACCTCGTGACGTCCGTCCACAGCGTCCCCAACCCGTAACGCACCAGAGGTGGTCCGTTACAGGCTGTGACGCCCCGAGTGGTGTGCATCACAGTTAGTTTCTTCTCGCCTTGTGACGCACTGGGTTGGGTGCGTCAGGGCCTGTGACGCACCAGGACTCGCGCGTCACAGCGGGTTTTGCACCGAGTGTCTGGCGCTCCTGTGTTCGACCCTCAGACGGCTGTGACGGCCCAGCAATAGACCGTCAAAGACTGTGGCGCACCTAGGGTGGACCGCCAGGCTCTGGACTGCACCGGGTGGTTCGCAGTCCTGTTTCTTTTCCGACCGTGGTCACCATGCGACGGTGCTGGTACGTGGGACGGTCCCCGTACTTCGTCGGGTTTGGACGTTATTTTCCGTTGACTTGAGAGTCTACTCCTTCAGTGACCCTCCACTAGTCGTAGCCTGTTTACACGCGTGCGGTCCCACCAGGGAGTGGTGGAGAGGCTACCCTGAGGATGATTTTTAGACTGGTTTTCGTCAGGCCCCTCGTCTGTAGCCAGAGTCCGGCTTAAGGGGAAAACCAGTTAGAGGCCAGACCTAGGACGCATGGTCTGTGTGTGCACACGTGGTTGGGGGCGGTTGGACCCACGCTGACCAGTGTGACCCCAGCTAGTCACTTGCTTTGTGGTTACTTGTACGGTGTCCTTGCCTCCGCCCTAGGGCGTGGTAGGCGGTCACCTGCGGTGCGGTGTAAGACGTTAGGGGACGCTGTCGACTGTGCTTCTAGTGGGAGGTACTCCTGTCGAGTCGGGAGTGACATACTGTCAGTCAGTCTCCGTGACTTCGACCTTCGGGTTTTGGTCGTGTTGACCGTGGACTTCTGGTCGTTTCATTATGGCACGTGTGTCGGCTTTCGTGCTGTGAGACCGGTGTTGTAGTTGCATGGTTTTTCCTTCTGAGATACTCGCTTACTGCTAGTGTAGTGGTTTTCCGTTTACGAGGTAGGGTTCGAGTGATCCCTACTGAGTCTTGTTATGAGAGTCATTCCCTGCTTATTTTCACCATGTTTCAGGTGAGGCGCGGCCTCAGGGGAGCGCGGCTGAGGCTCAGAGTGGTTCTGGTGCCCAGCGTTAGTGCCAGAGGTCAGAGCTGGGGTATGTCCCGTGTAGCTATACTTTTCTTTCATGTCTCTGTACTAGTTGCGGACTACTGTTGTTATTTTGTGGTATCTTGTGGACCATGTATCATGTAAAATGTTAATTTATTTCCTGCTTACTCATATTGTAACGACCCAGAGTTCAGGACACCGATATACCGATAACATCGATACACCGATACCAAGAACTGGGGAAGCCACCCAAGAGGCTGATGAGGCCCCTGAAGGGTTAGTAGAAAAGTGCCGAGGGGTATGCATAACAGGGGGCATACCCCGGCAAAACAAAATAACCAGAGTGATATATATATACTAGTCCAGATAAACCAAAGTACTAGTCCAAAAGGTACAACTACAGGGGGCATACCCCGGCAAAAGTACAAGCAAGCCTCAAAAGGCGCCTCGACTAAAGCTAGCAGCTAGACACGGTCTCCAAAACGGCTCACGAAACACCGGGAGACGATGGTCGCGGCTCACCTGAAAGGAGAAAGGGTGAGTCACAGCCAGACTCAGTAGGGGTCACGCGGATCCCTACCTCGCACTAAACAAGCATACATGCGTAAATAACGGCAAATAGAGCATGCATTTAAATAAGCTAACTGGTAATGGCATGAATAACTACTCAAGTAAAGCTGTAAACTCTAACTAAGCAAGTATAACAGCTAACGCATGCCAAAGCAAAGTAAATGCAAGCGATTAAGACTAAATCTACCAAAATAGAAAGAGCCTTAACTAATCCAAACAACAAGGAAGGACAACCACTGGAGCAGAAACCAGAAGCGTCCACTGACGACTTACACTGCGTCTCAAGCACTCGCAGTCGGCAAAGCGACAAGCTAAGCGCGTAAACAGTACCAAACCAAGTGACCAGTCGGAGTGGCACCCGTCGGTGTCAGTCCACAGTCTCCGACCACGTGTGCACACACTGACTCTAGCCTGAGCCAGGCCCTCTAGCTAGTTTTCTCCCTTGGTAGGACGCTACCATTGGCTGGGAGCCCACGGAACTAGCTTACAAACCGTGCATGGGAAACACACCCCTCCGATATCCTCAAGCGGGTCGGTACTCAACAGACCTTAGGGCAACGACAGTGGCTCCATTGCATGGAAAGAAAAGCTACTCTATTGGTATAAGAAACATGCCACTGAATACTAAAACAATATAAACATGGCACATATATATTATGGAACGCATAACGAGAAGGCTGGGAACATATCAAAACCTACAGGCAAACGGCGGTCGTCTGCCCATGCGTTACTGGCAAGCGACGGTGGGGGACTGGCGCGTTACATCCGAAGCGACGCGTCAGTGTCCCGCCGTTACTTCCACCAGAGTTCCAGCTCAAACGACCCAAGAGGGGAGTGACGGTGGGGGCCCAGCGCGTTACTTCGTAACGACGCGTTGGATCACCGCCGTTACTTCCACCCGAGGCCGGAAATCAACGAACAGTATTCAAAATCGATAGCAGGCGAAGCGACGCCCTAACCCAGGCGCGTCGGACAAAAACGACGGCCGGCCAACTGGCCGTCGGGCGCACCGCCTGACCGGGTCAACGTATAACTACACACGAGTAACGGATGGGGTTCCCACCGTTACTCTTCAAATAACGCGTCCTCGACGAGCCGTCGTTTGGAAACGACGCGTCCACCAAGGACCGTCAGGTGTGTGACGGTTCCTGGCAGGACCGTCACACCACCTGGAACACGGGTGAGTTCGGTTTGAAAACCGAGGCCCTCCCGGACGATAGAAATCGTCGGGTAACGCCGTGAAAACCTGTAACCTGCCAAACCATACATGCTAAACAACACTACCAAGCTTAAAACACCCGCATGCATCACCCCAAACCCATTAAACGGCTAAATTACTCGTTTACACTAAAAATGGGAAAATGGCCACAAGCATACAATGGGAAGCCTAAACAATGAAATGAACTACAGGGAATGCTCCTAGCGAGCTCAGGATTCCATCCCCCTACCTCTTGCAAGTCGAGACGGGTGAAAAGGCCGCATGCACCGAGGTAGGCTCACCGGGCCTTCAAGCTCCACCCCGCTCCCACGATCACCGAACCGTGCCGAAATGGGTACCCACACGTTCCTCTCGACGCGAGGAATCCACCGGCGCCAACCACGCCTCAATCCGACGCCGTCTCGCCCGCGTTCCCTAAGGAGGAGAGAGGGGCGATCGCAAGAGGAGAGAGAGAGCGTGAGGGTGAATGAGAGATCGACGGGGAGAGAGAGAGAGGGTGAGAGGTTAAAAGAAAAGAAAAAAAAAGAAATTAAAATATATATAATATAATTATTATATAATTTAAAATCTCATTAATCTCTAATAACCCTCAAATAAATTCGGAAAAATACCAGACAAATTCCTAAAAATCCAAGAAAATAGCCGAAAATTCCAAAACAAATAATAGAACAAAATCCATTAAGGATCCATTAAGGCATGGGTCTTACACATATAAACTGTTTAATTTCTATAATTATTTGTGATACTTGTGTAGTCTCCACACCATCCTTCTAACCCTTCCGAGTCTTCGGGCTCGTGGGTGGCGGTACGAGTCTCAGGTTATCGGGCCTTCCCGGTAATCGGATTCTCGGGTCGTTACAGCTGGTATCAGAGCGCGGTTGTGGGATTATACGAGAGTCATATGTAATTGTAGCGGTCCACTAGTCCACAATGATGATGTACAGCTGACGCTGGCATTGGGCATCGTGTGTTTTCATTGACCTTGCCGTTTTCGTGTTTTCTGTCTTTTGCTTCAGGAGCGAGTATGGCGTCGAGGCGGAGCACTCGCTCTCAACTGGGGCAATCGGCTGGGGCTTAGGAGATCCAGCAGGAGCTTCAGGAGGTGCAGCAGGAGCAGAGTAGAGTGCCACCAGCGGCCACCGAGGCAGTGGATACTGCGAGGTTTCCGGGGGCCGAGGATTTCTTCCGTGGCATGTACCAGCTTATGTTGCAGCAGTTCGGCGGAGAGGCTGGTGAGGGCTCGTCGACCAGGGGTGGGCCGGGCCGAGCAGTGAGAGATTTCATGCAGTTCCATCCACCTTACTATGGCGGCCAGCCATACCCTAATTTGGCTCGGAGTTGGCTCGACGAGATGGAGCGGGTGTTCAGTTCCATGCGGTGTACTGCGGAGGACAAGGTGATGTTGGCCTACAACCAGTTGCAGGGCACGCCTCGGGAGTGGTGGTCTTCCGAGTGGAAGACGTCCTTTTAGTCACGTCCCCTTGAGAAGATTGCGTGGAGTGACTTTGTCAGTACTTTCAAGTGTGCCTACTGTCCAGAGTATATTGCTACGCAGAGGATGCGTCAGTTTTTGGAGCTGGTTCAAGGTGACATGTCCGTGTTGCAGTACACGGCCCGATTTGTTGAGCTGGGTCGTTATGCACCTCATATCATGGAGCATGAGAGGGTGAAGACCACACAGTTCATATAGGGTTTGAGGCAGGTTCTGAGGCACCATTTGATTGCGAACGCTGCCACTGATTTGGAGACGGCTTCTCGTGTAGCGGCGTCCTTGGAGATGGATATGCAGAGGACTCGGTGTAATATCTCGGACCTTTCGGATCCTTCTTCGTGGGTCCTGAATCTGGTTTTTCGGAGTGCCCGGCTCCGTTGTGTCTGAAATTTCGTTTGGGTCATTTTTTATGTTCGGGTCGGCGCGATCTGGAGTTGTTTCGGAGGCCCGGAGGCGTTCTGCGGCTTTTCCGCGCGTGTTTTCCGATTTCCGGTGTGTGTTTCGGCAATTCCTTCGGAACCTCGCTGCAGATGAACCGGGTCGTTCACCTGGGCACGAGTGGTACCGTTGCGATCGGTGCGTCCCGAGGATTCCGGAAATGTAATTTTCTATTTTTTGGTATTTTCTGGATTTTCCAGATTTTCCTATAAATACCCCCCTATTTTCTCTCTCCCCCACCTTCTTCTTCTTCTTCTTCTTCTTCCTCCTCCTTTCTCCCCCACCGTGAGCACCGCCCCCCTTCCTCTCTTCCTCGTCCGGCGAGACCGCGACGGCGTCCCCTCCGGCTGCAGACGGCACGGGGCGACGGCGTGGTGACGACGGCGGCGACGAGGTGATCGTGGAGGCGTTCGTGGGTCGTGGGAGCTCAAGGAAGAACAAGGGTTTTCAAAGCATTTTCTTGCGATTGGGGACGATCCGGCGGAGCATTCGCTCCATTGAGGTAGGGTGACGTTCCTTAGCCTCCTGCCATTCATTTCCGTGGTTTATAGGCCGAGGGGAGGCCGAGAGGGGCGTGATTGAGCGGGTTTGGGGGTTTTCCATGATTTGGGGAGAGCTCGCCCGATCTACGGATTTAGCCCGTGATTTCGCGTTTTGGTGGCTTAGATGCATGCTAGGGGTCCCCAGGGGTCTTCCCTTTTGATTTCCCCCTCTCCGGTGGAGGCACGGGGGAGTGGTCGAAGTTTTTGGGCGGTTCTGCCATTTTCGCCGTCGGGTGCGTGTAACGGTCCTTCCAGGGACCGTTACATGATGTAACGCGCCTTGGAGGGGCCGTTACATGCCCTTTGTTAAGCCTTGGGGGTCAGGGACTGTAACGGTCCCGCGATAGACCGCCATTTGGGTGTGACGCGCCTGGGAGGGTGCGTCACACACACTTTGTTAGCCTTTGGGGTCAGGGGCTGTGACGGTCCCCCGATAGACCGCCACAGCCGTGTGACGCGCCTGGGAGGGTGCGTCACAGCCCCTGTTAACCAGCTGGGGGCTGGGAGTGTGACGGCCCCCGCTAGACCGTTACATGCCTGTAACGCGCCTGGGGTGGACCGTCAGAGGCATCTGACCGTTGGGTTCCGACCGTTGATTTGACCGTTGGGGGTCAAGGCGTGTGACGCACCAGGACTGGCGCGTCACAGCCTTGTGACAGCCCAGGGTGGGTGCGTCAGAACCGTTTTACCCCCAGGAAGTGTAACACCCCTGGGCTGAGCCATTACGTTATGTGACGCACCTGCTTAGGCGCGTCACAGTCTGTAACGCGTCAGGGCAGGCGCGTTACATTCTGTTTTGGCGCTGAGAGTGTGACGGCTTGCGTAGGACCGTCAGGCTTCCTGTGACGGTCCTGCCAAGACCGTCACTTGCCTGTGACGGTCCAGGGGTGGACCGTCAGGCGCCTGGTTGCCCCGAGAGGGTTGCAACCCCGTTTTTAGTCCGACTGTGGCCACCGTGTGACGGGGCCGGTACGTGGGGTGGTCCCCGTACGTCGTCGGATGCGGACGTTATTTTCCGTTGACTTGAGAGTCTACTCCTTCAGTGACCCTCCACTAGTCATAGCCTACTAGTACGCGTGTGCTGGTCGCACCAGGGAGTGGTGTACGGGCTGACCCTTAGAGACGGTTTGTGGACCGGTTACCGTTGGGCCCCACGTCTTGCAGCCAGAGTCCGGCTGAGGGGGAAACAGGTCAGAGGGCCAGACCAGGGACGCGCAGTCTGTGTGTGCACACGTGGTTGGGGGGGGTTGGACCCACGTCGACGGGCGTGACTCCAGCTAGTCACTTGTTTGTGGTTACTTGTACGGTGTTCGCGCCTTTGGTAGGAGCTACCACGTCAGGCGGTTCACCTGCGGTGCGGTGCAAGTCGTCCGGGGACGCTACCGGCTGTGCTTCTAGTGGGAGGTACTCCTGTCGAGTACGGAGTATCAGACTGTCAGTTTCATGGCTTTGACCTTCGGGTTTGCCGGGATGACCGTTGAGTTCGGTTGTCTCACCGTGGCACGTGTGCCAGTTTGCGTGCCGTAGGGTCTTTGTTGTGTAGAGTACAGGACTTTCCTTTCCGAGGTACTCTCCTACCGCTAGCGTGGTGGTTTTCCGTTTTACGAGGTAGGGTTCGAGTGATCCCTACTGAGTCTTGTTCCGAGACTCATTCCCTGCGTGTTTTCACCGTGTTTCAGGTGAGGCGCCGCCCCGGGAGAGCACGTCTAGGGTGCAGCGTGGTGCGGGTGCCCAAAGGTAGTGCCAGAGGTCAGAGCCGGGGTATGCCCCGTGTAGATGTACTTTTCTTCCTTGTCTCTGTACTAGTTGTGGACTACTATTGTTATTTTGTGGACATGTAAAATGCTAATTTATTTCCTGCTTAATATTATAACTGTTTAATTTCTGCAATTACTTGTGATACTTGTGTAGTTTCCACACCATCCTTCTAACCCTTCCGAGTCTTCGGACTCGTGGGTGGCGGTGCGAGTCTCGGGTTATCGGGCCTTCCCAGTAATCGGATTCTCGGGTCGTTACAGCTGGTATCAGAGCGCGGTTGTGGAATTACATGAGAATCATAGGTAAGTGTAGTGGTCCACTTGTCCACAACAATGATGTATAGTTGACACTGGCATCGGGCATCGTGTGTTTTTTTTGACCATGCCGTTTTCGTGTTTTCTGTCTTTTGCTTCAGGAGCGAGTATGGCGCCGAGGCGGAGCACTCGCTCTCAACAGGGGCAGTCGGCTGGAGGTCAGGAGATCCAGCAGGGGGACCAGGAGGAGCATAGCAGAGCGCCACTAGGAGCTACTGAGGCCGCGGCTACTGCGAGGGTTCCGGGGGCCGAGGATTTCTTCCATGGCATGTACCAGCTTATGTCTCAGCAGTTCGGTGGAGAGGCTGGTGAGGGCTCATCAGCTAGGGGTGGGCCAGGTCGAGCAGTGAGGGACTTTCTGCAGTTCCATCTGCCTTACTTCAGCGGCCAGGCAGACCCTGATGTGGCTCGTGATTGGCTTGATGAGATGGAGAGGGTGTTCAGTTCTGCGAAGAGTGCTGCCGATGACAGAGTGGTGTTGGCCTACAACCAGTTGCAGGGTACGGCTCGGAAGTGGTGGTCTTCCGAGTGGAAGACGTCCTTTCAGCTTCGTCCACTTGAGCAGGTCGAGTGGGATGACTTTGTAAGTGCTTTCGAGCGTACGTACTGTCCAGATTTTGTTGCTACGCAGCGGATGCGGGAGTTTCTGGAGCTGGTACATGGTGACATGTCCGTGTTGCAGTACAGGGCCCGATTTGTCGAGCTGGGTCGGTATGCACATCACATCATGGAGCATGAGAGGGTGAAGACCGCGTAGTTTGTTCGGGGTTTGAGGCAGGAGCTGAGGCACCATCTGATTACGAACGGGGCCACTGATCTAGAGACAGCATCTCGAGTTGCAGCTTCTTTGGAGATGGATATGCAGAGGACCCGAGGACCGATCAGCCAGGGGCAGTCTTTGTCAGGTCGCAGCCAGCAGTCGGCTACCCAGCGACAGGGTTCCTTCCAGCATGCGGTGAGTGGTTCAGGAGTGCCGGCACAGGCAGTGTCGGTGACAGGATCTATGTCCTTTGGCACGAAGGTCAAGAAGTTTTTCAAGAAAGGGTTCGGCAAGAAGAAGTCCAAGGATCAGGGGCAAGCTTCATCAGGCAGTGTACAGCAGCCGATCCCCTTGCAGCGTCAGGGATCAGTGGGTGGGTCGCGAGGACCGTGTCCACGATGTAGTGGGTTCCACCCCGGCAGGCAGTGCACGGCGCCGATTATCTGTTTTCGGTGTGACCAGCCAGGGCACATGGCGCGTGACTGTCCTCAGAGGCCGCCGCAGCAGCAGGTTCCCCAACAGCAGAGGCAGCAGCAGGGACAGTATCCGCCGCTACCCAGGTCAGCTAGTGTGGGAGGCGGGCAGAGAGCTCGAGGCCAGATCACGCACATGACCAGGGCGGAGGCAGTGGCATCGCAGCTCGTGGAAGGTACCGTTCAGGTTTTGGGTTGTGCGGCTCGGGTTTTGTTTGATTCTGGCGCGTCTCATTCGTTTATTTCGGAGGATTTCGCGTTGAGCATCGAGGAGCCGGTGACCCAGTTGTCCTATGATTTGGCAGTGGAGTTGCCTTCGGGTGATTTTATGATCACTCCGTATTGCTTCGATCAGGTTCCGGTTTGGATCGATGGGCGGAGTATGCCAGGTAGGTTGTATGCGTTGCAGCTTCGGGATTACGATGTGATTCTAGGCATGGACTGGCTCGAGATTCATGGAGTGGTGGTGCATTGTGGAATGAAGAGGGTCTACTTCCAGCATCCGAGCAAGCGGACCTTCTATTTCCAAGGTATCCGTTCCACCTCTTCTCGATTCCTCATTTATGCTATTCGAGCCCGTCGGTTGCTTGATTCTGGTTGTCGGGATTTTCTCGCGTCCGTGGTTGTGTCTGACCGGATGGAGCCGAATGTCGAGGACATTTCGGTGGTGTGCGAGTTTCCCGACGTCTTTTCCGAGGAGTTGCCTAGATTACCTCCCCAGCGGGAGATCGATTTTGTGATCGAGGTCGAGCCTGGTACGGGACCTTTGGCGAAGGCTCCCTACCGTATGGCCTCCGCTGAGTTGAGGGAGTTGAGGGCGCAGTTGCAGGAGCTGTTGGCCAATGGGTATGTTCGTCCTAGCTTTTCCCCTTGGGGTGCGCCCGTGTTGTTTGTGAAGAAGAAAGACGGTAGTCTGCGGCTGTGCATTGACTATCTGTAGCTGAATGAAGTGACCATAACTGTAACGACCCGAGAATCCAATTACCGGGAAGGCCCGATAACCCGAGACTCGCACCGCCGCCCACGAGCCAGGAGGGCTCGGAAGGGCTAAAAGGAGTGTGGAGGCACAAGGAAATAGGAAATAAAGCAGGACAGTTCAACAATTAACAGAAATAAATAAACCACAACAACAGAGTCCAGTCCAACAGAAAGTACAGTCTAAAGCAGTAAAACGTACCACATGCCAAGTGAACACTCGGCCCGGCAAGCTGGCAACTGAGAACATCCGCCCCGCACCCTCGAACCTCGAGGAAGAACCGCCACACCTGAAAAGCAGGGAATGAGTCTCCAAAACAGAGACTCAGCAGGGATCCCGCGGAACCCCAACCGGAAACAACGGCGGTAGCGGAAAGGAAGCTACAACTACAGCAGGAACAGCAACCCGATGGCCGGTCAAAACTTGGCACTACAGCTACTCCTACTGCCAGAAGGCAGACCTCGATCACACAGTCGAAGCTACCGAACCACGCTAGTACCACCTACCGAAGTAAGAACACACGGCAACCACGCCGTAGAGGCCTGTCCCCCGGACAGCCAACCTGGACACGCTGTCCAAGGTGCAACTCCCTGACGCGAAAGACCCAACCTCGGTAAAGCCACTAGCACATATCTCATGACGCGAAAACCAACACACGCATCACGGCGAACCAACCGAAACTCAAAAGTCAACACGACCAAAAACCCGAAGGTCAAGACACAGAAATTGACAGTCTGTCACTCCGTACTCGACAGGAGTACCACCCACTAGAAGCACAGCCGGTAGCGTCCCCTGACGTCTTACACCGCACCGCAGGTGAACCGCCTGACGTGGTAGGTCCTACCCGAGGCGCGAACACCGTACAAGTGACTAGCTGGGGTCACGCCCGTCGACGTGGGTCCAACCGCCCCAACCACGTGTGCACACACAGACCACGCGTCCCGGGTCTGGCCCTCTGACCGATTTTCCCCGCAGTCAGACTCTGGCTGCAAGACGTGGGGCCCAACGGTAACCGGTCCACAAATCGTCTCTAAAGGTCGACCCGTACACCACTCCCTGGTGCGACCAGCACACGCGTACTGGTAGGCTACGACTAGTGGAGGGTCACTGAAGGAGTAGACTCCCAAGACAACGGAAAACAACGTCCGAATCCGACGACGTATGGGGACAACCCCGCGTACCGGCCCCGTCGCACGGTGACCACAGTCGGAGAAGAAACAGGACTCACAGTCCACGGCCACGCACGCACCGTGCACTAGAGTCGAGAAAACTCAAGTGGCGCTAAGCCACTGGACTCTGGACAGTCCTATAGACACACTACAACCAACGGTCCTTGAGTCACAAGACTCGGGGTCAAGACCGTTGCACGCAACAGCACAAGGCCGTCGATGTAGCCCAATCTCTAGGTCCAAAATCACGATATCACGAATACCGAGACAACACACGAGTTGCCAAGACCATTCCCTTGGGAAGGGAACGCAAGGGACAAAGGCCACTCACACGGGCCACACGGAAAACACAGAAGCACGATTCCCAAGGTAGCACACAAGCCGCCACGACGATTTCCCATCTTGAAGCAAGCGGGAAACCTCCAACCCCAGGCCGGACAACTGGACTCACAGTCCAAGGCCAAACACATGGCCCACACGGGAATCGCCTTCCAAAGGAACCCACGATATGCGGGGGGGGAGACCCCACCGCACACACACCGACACACGGTGACTCGATCATGCGTAACACGAAAGCCCGGAACACGTGGGGTCACCCGGACCCACCACACCTATAGGCACGCTAATCGAGGTAACACGGTCCCTCCCGACACCCCAAAAACATGGACACAGAACCCATGGGGTGTCCAGGACACTCACAAGGCCGGAGGTCGACCACTGGGTCCCAACCGAGTCGACCGAAGACCAACACAACACAATCGGGACGCTAAAAGGTCACCCGGACCCTTAAGCTCACGACACGCAAAACGAGGTAAGTGGGATAACCTCTGGACACCCAAAGACACGGTCACGGAACTCCACGGGGTGTCCGAGACACTCACGAGACCTAAAGTCAACCACTAGGTCACAACCGGGTTGACCGGAGGTCAAAACAACGCAAACAGGAACCAGAACGTGGTAGTGGTCACCCGGTGACCGCGACCAGATGGTGGCGGTCGACCGATGACCGCGACCAGGCAGTCACGGTCGCCTCACAACCGCGACCAGCCACGCTCCACCCCGATGGTAGTGGTCGCCCGAGGACCGCGACCAGGTGGTAGCGGTCGTCCCCTGACCGCGACCAGACGAAGGCGGTCAATCGCACGTCCGCGACGCTCGAAGGTCTTCCGACCCAAACACGAAGGATGAAAGCGATTCTCCCAGGACCGCGACCAGATGGTAGCGGTTTCTGGTGGACCGCGATCATTTTGGAAAACCAGGAACGGCGGGAAAACACCCAAAAATCCACGCCACGCCCCAATCATCCACGGATGAAGGGGAAAACATAGGGGAAGCTCCCCAACAACCCCTAGCATACATCTATGGCCTCGGATCGGCCTAAAACGCAACGAATCGCTAGATCGGGCGATCACTCCCCAAATCATGATTTTCCCCAAAACGCCCCAAACGACCCGCTCGGCTCACCACGGCCTACCAAACTCACGGGAATTGAAGCGCACGAGCTGGGGGTCCATCACCCTACCTCCACCGAAGATTTCGCGCACCGTGGACGCCGATCCACGAAGAAAACGCCGTTGAAGCCTCGCCGTTCCACGAACCCACGGCCGAGCTTCACCACGCCCTCGAGCCTCGATCCTCGACCCATCCTCGCCGTCCTCCTCGCCCGCATCGCCCCGCCTCGCCCCCGCCTCGGTCCGTCGGCCGCCGGAGAGGAGAGAGTGAGAGGAGAGAGTGGGAGAAGAGAGAGGGAGAGAAGAGAGAAATGAGAGGAAGAGAGAGGGTGGGGGGTTTATATAGGAAAATCCAGAAAATCGGAAAAATCCCGAAAAATAGAAAATCACACCCTCGCGATCCTCGGAACGCACCGATCGCAACGGTACCACTCGCGCCCAGGTGAACGGCCCGGTTCACCCGCAACAAGCTTCCGAAGGGAAAGCCAAAACCCACGCCGGGAATCGGAAAACACACGCGGAAAAAGTCGTGGAACGCCTCCGGGCCTCCGAAACGACTCCGGATCGCACCGATCCGAACACGAAAGATGTCCGAAACGAAATTTCGGACACAACGGAGTCGGACGCTCCGAGAAACCAGATCCGGGACCCACGAAAAAAAATCTGAAAAATCCGGGGCATTACAGCCCTCCCCCCTTAAAGGAATTTCATCCTCGAAATTCAGGACCAAGCACGAAGTCACAGGGGAAGAACACTGAACCAACTGACGCGCCGTCAGAGCCCCAGCACAGAAAATCTCGATTCTCATGAAAACACCAGTCCTGAGGGACACAGCCAGACTCACAATCACAAGCAACACCTCGCTCCTCGCGCCGAGCACACTGGCCAACAGAGCAGGCATATACCAAAGGACACAGTCCGGCATCACCTCAGACAACGCGAGAATCCACCATGGCGCCGCAGCCACGATCTCGTTCACCGAGGAATCACAACCCTCGACACGAGCAACAGCTACCAATCCAACCTATGGTCGGCAGACAAATTGCACAACAGCTTCGCAGCCAGCTGACAGATCGCATACCCTCCTCAAGGGAGCAACCAAAACAGAGCCTCCACCAGCTCAAGCAGTCATCCCAGCAGACCGCAACCAGCTCATCGGGTCCACTCCAAGGAACACCTCACACATGGCAAGCCGAAAGCCGGACATAACACTGCGCCAACTCTTGTCAGCAGACAACCTTCGACAAAGCCCAGATCCCATCCGGAAAGGCACATTACAGAAACAACCACCAAAGGTCTCGCTGGCACACGGCTCTCGCCACGCTCGAGCCCGACAACCAGCACCTTCTGTCTCTGAAAAGACCATCCACCGGTCACCAACTGCTCGTCAACGGGAAACCTTCGCTTGCTCAGCTTCTTCCTTCTTTCCTGGTCCTCGACCGGTTCCAAAGGAAACATTCCAAACCTCAGCAAGCCATCCGTCGACTCCCACACAGACTGATACCACATCTCGAGCTGCACTCCTCTCGGACACCGCATCCGAGCTCGAACATCGCTCCAACTCGACCCTCTCGGGGAGCACGACGAAACCAAATGACGGATCACGGTGTCTTCAATCATCACCTCACTGGACTCAGACTCATAGGGGAATCATCCCATGCTGGTCACCAAACCAGGGATAACCATTGCGACACCAACGTCCCATCAAGGACCACCAATCCGACGCCAATCTCACAGGAGGCCTCCGCCCTAAGGCGTCACTCTTCCATCTGGTCTCATCAAATCCTTCGATCAATCCAAGTGGACACCTGCCAATCCCGATTCCGCCCTTACCACAGAGCCACGGGACACCACCTGAACAGTGCTCACGGCGACCTAAGCAATAAACATCTCACCGTCACAATCCGACAAGACCGCAGTCGGAAGAAAACGGACACACTGCCCATGGCCAAACACATGACCAAGGCAACCGAAATCTCCGGACGCCCGAAGACACGACTGGGAACACAAGTCGGGCGCCAAGCCACCGACTCTGACCAACACGTCCTTGACCTCCGTCAGGCGACATCCTCAACAACCTCATCCAGGTCCAACACCGACGCCTGACATGGCTTCCAACACAGGAACAGGGTACTCATGCGGCGCACTAGCCAGCACATTTCCCAACACTCCATCATGCCAGTGCCAAGAATCACGATATCTCGGGCAACGGCACGGCAACAACACGTTTCACACCGAGGAACCAATCCTCCGATGCTCAACGCAAACTCAGGAATCCGCCCGTAGCAACCAACGCTACGATCCTGAACTAGTGGGTCACAAGCCCACCACGCTTCTGCTGCGCACTCAGATCCGCACGCACAGCCGAGAAAGCAAACACCGCCCAACCAGCACTCGTCCTTCCGGAACAGTGCCAGCACCTTCACACGACAAGGGAATGGGCACGACTTCTCACAGGCAACCACCCTGCCAAGACAAGGAGCACGTCTCGCACGGACTTCATGGCATACAAGGCCAACCAATCCGAACACACAATGCAAGACGACGAACCTTAACCCAACACAATCTCTCCAACCAAAGGGGAGACCAAACGCACTTCCGACCAACGGAAGGACTCCACGCTTGACCTGACCTCAAACCTCACGCACGCTGGAAACAGCACCATCCAGCACCAAGGAAAACCATCGCTTCCATCAGGTCAGCGCCTCCGACACACTCGACGAGTGTCACATCGGACCACAATCACAGCATCTCTCGATGCACCACCGTTGCAATTCCTCAAACTGTAACACGGCATGCCAAGAGCCGCAACACGAGCCATAACCGGCAACCACCAACGCTCATCCTCGAGTCCCGAACTCGCCGCGGAGCCTTCACATCTCAAGCCAACTCCAGGGTGAACACAACCCATCCACTGACAGGAACGCAGGAGCAAAGACTTACTGGGACACCACAGCCAATCCTGCCTCGAAATCCATAAAATAATCGGGACCGACACGTCATTTCTGACGCCACAGAGCACGCTCACGGCCACTTAACCAAGAACAGTCCGCACCAGCCACCTGACCACGCTGCAGGTTCCTCGAACGCAGCACCGCGAGCTCACGCCTGCCAGCAACCTCTGCCCAACGCAGCACAACCAGGGCCACCACCGATGAGGGAGATGGCTCTCGACCTCGATCCTTAGACCCCATGCTGGCACGAAAGCCGCGGACAGCAACCACCTTCACAGCGCCGCACAGCGCACTCAAGCTCTCAAGCGAGAAACAAGGCGGAAAGCGAACACAAAACCCTAAGCCAGCTGCCGACTGTACTGGACCTTATGGACTCTGATCACTGCAATATCTCGAATTCCTATGTACGTCCACAACCACCGCTCTGATACCAGCTGTAACGACCTGAGAATCAAATTACCGGGAAGGCCCCATAACCCGAGACTCGCACCGCCGCCCACGAGCCGGGAGGGCTCGGAAGGGCTAAAAGGAGTGTGGAGGCACAAGGAAATAGGAAATAAAGCAGGACAATTCAACAATTAACAGAAATAAATAAACCACAACAACAGAGTCCAGTCCAACAGAAAGTACAGTCTAAAGTAGTAAAACGTACCACATGCCAAGTGAACACTCGGCCCGGCAAGCTGGCAACTGAGAACATCCGCCCCGCACCCTCGAACCTCGAGGAAGAACCGCCACACCTGAAAAGCAGGGAATGAGTCTCCAAAACAGAGACTCAGCAGGGATCCCGCGGAACCCCAACCGGAAACAACGGCGGTAGCAGAAAGGAAGCTACAACTACAGTAGGAACAGCAACCCGGTGGCCGGTCAAAACTCGGCACTACAGCAACTCCTACTGCCAGAAGGCAGACCTCGATCACACAGTCGAAGCTACCGAACCACGCTAGTACCACCTACCGAAGTAAGAACACAAGGCAACCACGCCGTAAAGGCCTGTCCCCAGGACAGCCAACCTGGACACGCTGTCCAAGGTGCAACCCCGACCATCCGATCGCGGGTACCGCACAATAAGACCCAACCTCGGTAAAGCCACTAGCACTAATCTCATGACGCGAAAACCAACACACGCATCACGGCGAACCAACCGAAACTCAACGGTCAACACGACCGAAAACCCGAAGGTCAAGACACAGAAATTGACAGTCTGTCACTCCGTACTCGACAGGAGTACCACCCACTAAAAGCACAGCCGGTAGCGTCCCCTGACGTCTTACACCGCACCGCAGGTGAACCGCCTGACGTGGTAGGTCCTACCCGAGGCGCGAACACCGTACAAGTAACTACAACAAGTGACTAGCTGGGGTCACGCCCGTCGACGTGGGTCCAACCGCCCCCAACCACGTGTGCACACACAGACCACGCGTCCCTGGTCTGGCCCTCTGACCGGTTTTCCCCTCAGTCGGACTCTGGCTGCAAGACGTGGGGCCCAACGGTAACCGGTCCACAAACCGTCTCTAAAGGTCGGCCCGTACACCACTCCCTGGTGCGACCAGCACACGCGTACTGGTAGGCTACGACTAGTGGAGGGTCACTGAAGGAGTAGACTCCCAAGACAACGGAAAACAACGTCTGAATCCGACGACGTATGGGGACAACCCCGCGTACCGGCCCCGTCGCACGGTGACCACAGTCGGAGAAGAAATAGGACTCACAGTCCACGGCCACGCACGCACCGTGCACTAGAGTCGAGAAAACTCAAGTGGCGCTAAGCCACTGGACTCTGGACAGTCCTCTAGACACACTACAACCAACGGTCCTTGAGTCACAAGACTCGGGGTCAAGACCGTTGCACGCAACAGCACAAGGCCGTCGATCTAGCCCAATCTCTAAGTCCAAAACCACGATATCACGAATACCGAGATAACACACGAGTTGCCAAGAGCATTCCCTTGGGAAGGGAACGCAAGGGACAAAGGCCACTCACACGGGACACACGAAAAACACAGAAGCACGATTCCCAAGGCAGCACACAAGCCGCCACGACGATTTCCCATCTTGAAGCAAGCGGGAAACCTCCAACCCCAGGCCGGACAACTGGACTCACAGTCCAAGGCCAAACACATGGCCCACACGGGAATCGCCTTCCAAAGGAACCCACGATATGCGGGGGGGGGGGGGGGGGGGGGGAGACCTCACCGCACACACACCGACACACGGTGACTCGATCATGCGTAACACGAAAGCCCGGAACACGTGGGGTCACCCGGACCCACCACACCTACAGGCACGCTAATCGAGGTAACACGGTCCCTCCCGACACCCCAAAAACATGGACACAGAACCCATGGGGTGTCCAGGACACTCACAAGGCCGGAGGTCGACCACTGGGTCCCAACCGAGTCGACCGAAGACCAACACAACACAATCGGGACGCTAAAAGGTCACCCAGACCCTTAAGCTCACGACACGCAAAACAAGGTAAGTGGGATAACCTCTGGACACCCAAAGACACGGTCACAGAACTCCACGGGGTGTCCGAGACACTCACGAGACCTAAAGTCAACCACTGGGTCACAACCAGGTTGACCGGAGGTCAAAACAACGCAAACAGGAACCAGAACGTGGTAGTGGTCACCCGGTGACCGCGACCAGATGGTGGCGGTCGACCGATGACCGCGACCAGGCAGTCACGGTCGCCTCACAACCGCGACCAGCCACACTCCACCCCGATGGTAGCGGTCGCCCGAGGACCGCGACCAGGTGGTAGCGGTCGTCCCCTGACCACGACCAGACGAAGGCGGTCAATCGCACGTCCTCGACGCTCAAAGGTCTTCCGACCCAAACACGAAGGATGAAAGCGGTTCTCCCAGGACCGCGACCAGATGGTAGCGGTTTCTGGTGGACCGCGATCATTTTGGAAAACCAGGAACGGCGGGAAAACACCCAAAAATCCACGCCACGTCCCAATCATCCACGGATGAAGGGGAAAACATAGGGGAAGCTCCCCAACAACCCATAGCATACATCTATGGCCTCGGATCGGCCTAAAACGCAACGAATCGCTAGATCGGGCGATCACTCCCCAAATCATGATTTTCCCCAAAACGCCCCAAACGACCCGCTCGGCTCACCACGGCCTACCAAACTCACGGGAATTGAAGCGCACGAGCTGGGGGTCCATCACCCTACCTCCACCGAAGATTTCGCGCACCGTGGACGCCGATCCACGAAGAAAACGCCGTTGAAGCCTCGTCGTTCCACGAACCCACGGCCGAGCTTCACCACGCCCTCGAGCCTCGATCCTCGACCCATCCTCGCCGTCCTCCTCGCCCGCATTGCCCCGCCTTGCCCCCGCCTCGGTCCGTCGGCCGCCGGAGAGGAGAGAGTGAGAGGAGAGAGTGGGAGAAGAGAGAGGGAGAGAAGAGAGAAATGAGAGGAAGAGAGAGGGTGGGGGTTTATATAGGAAAATTCGAAAAATCGGAAAAATCCCAAAAAAATAGAAAATCACACCCTCGCGATCCTCGGAACGCACTGATCGCAACGGTACCACTCGCGCCCAGGTGAACGGCCCGGTTCACCCGCAACAAGCTTCCGAAGGGAAAGCCGAAACCCACGCCGGGAATCGGAAAACACACGCAAAAAAAGCCGCGGAACGCCTCCGGGCCTTCGAAACGACTCCGGATCGCACCGATCCGAACACGAAAGATGTCCGAAACGAAATTTCGGACACAACAGAGTCGGACGCTCCAAGAAACCAGATCCGGGACCCACGAAAAAGGATCCGAAAAATCTAGGACATTATAATTACGAACAAGTATCCGTTGCCACGGATCGATGATTTGTTCGACCAGCTTCAGTCTGTGCGAGTGTTCTCGCGGATTGATTTGCGGTCCGGTTACTATTAGCTGAGAATTCGCGAGTCCGACGTGGAGAAGACTGCATTCAGTATGAGGTACGGGCATTATGTGTTTTTGGTCATGCCGTTTGGGCTCACCAATGCCCTAGCAGCCTTCGTGGACTTGATGCAGAGGGTGTTTCATCCGTATTTGGACCAGTTCGTGGTCATCTTCGTGGATGACATCCTTGTTTATTCGCAGTCTGTCGAGGAGCACGCATACCATTTGGGTGTGGTGCTGCAGACGTTGCGAGATCACCAGTTGAATGCGAAGCTCAGCAAGTGCGAGTTTTGGCTCGGCGAGGTGCACTTTCTGGGGCACGTGATTTCTGGTGATGGCATTTCCGTGGACCCCGCCAAGGTCAAGGCAGTAATGCAGTGGCAAGGCCGAGGTCGGTGACGGAGATCCGGAGTTTCTTGGGGCTTGCGGGCTATTATCGCCGGTTTATCCATGATTTTTCTAGTATTGCGGCCCCGATGACTAGACTCACGCGGAAGGATGTGCCTTTCATCTGGTCTGAGGAGTGTGAGCAGAGCTTCAGGGAACTGAAGAGATTGCTCACCTCGGCTCCGGTGTTGGTTTTACCTTCTGGCTCGGGAGGTTTCGTGGTGTGTACAGATGCTTCCGGCGTTAGATTGGGTGCTGTGTTGATGCAGCATGGTAGAGTGGTGGCTTATGCATCTCGGCAGCTAAAACCCCACGAGGAGAACTACCCTACCCATGACCTAGAGTTGGCGACGGTGATCTTCGCGCTGAAGATCTGGAGGCATTATCTGCACGGCGAGAAGTTCGAGGTGTTCACTGACCATCAGAGTTTGAGGTACGTGTTCTCGCAGAGGGACCTAAACCTCAGGCAAAGGCGTTGGATGGAATTTATGAAGGATTATGACTTCACCCTGTCTTATCAGCCTGGCAGGATGAATGTCGTCGCCGATGCCCTGAGTCGGAAGGTCACGGTCGGCGCCTTGATGTTGAGGAAGTGGAGGCTCTGGGAACAAGTGTTCGAAGTATCCTTCAGGCTCAAGATTCCCCAGGAGCCAGGGTTGGCAGTGCTTGCGAGTCTGACTGTCACTCCTGCTATCCGTCGTCAGGTGACAGAGGCTCAGCGTGCGGACCCCGAGTTGCCCCGGATTCTGGCGATGGCTGATGTGGAACACGGCGAGGACGGTGCTGCGAGGTTTCGTGACAGGCTGTACGTCCCAGCGGAGGAGCAGATTCGTCATGCGGTGCTGCGCGAAGCTCATGGGAGCAGGTACACCGTACACCCGGGTGCGACGAAGATGTATCGAAACTTGCGGAGACAGTTCTGGTGGCCTGGCATGAAGAGAGATGTCACGGAATTTGTGGCCAGGTGCCTGACCTGTCAGCAGGTGAAGGCGGAGCATCAACGACCAGGAGGTACTCTCCAGCCCTTGGATGTTCCTGCGTGGAAGTGGGACCACGTGACCACGGATTTTGTAGTGGGGTTACCGAGGACCCCGGGTGGGCAGGACAGTATTTGGTTGCTGGTGGATCGGCTGACGAAGGTGACTCGGTTGTTACCGGTCAAAGTCAGCTGGAGCGTGTCCAAGTTGGCTCGTTTGTATGTGGAGCGGATCGTGCCGTTGCATGGGATTCCCGTTTCGATCGTGTCAGATCGGGATCCGCGCTTCACTTCTGGATTCTATAGGAGTTTCCAGCGAGCTCTTGGCACGGAGTTGGCTTTTAGCTCGGCGTATCATCCTCAGTCTGATGGTCAGTCTGAGAGGACCATCCAGACTTTGGAGGACATGCTGAGATCCTGCTGCCTAGAGTGGCAGGGGAGTTGGATTCATCACCTACCATTGGTGGAGTTTGCCTATAACAACAGCTATCATTCGAGCATTGGTATGGCTCCCTATGAGGCTCTGTATGGGTGTCCTTGCTGGACTCCACTTGATTGGTTTGAGGTTGGTGAGCGTGTTGTGACGGGACCAGAGTTGGTGCAGTAATGCGTGGATGTTGTGCACTTGGTTCGTCAGAACATGTTGGCGGCCCAGAGTCGGCAGAAGAGCTACGCTGACCGTAGGAGGCAGCCTCTCGAGTTCGCTGTGGGTGATCATGTGTTTTTGAGAGTTTCTCCGATGAAGGGGGTGATGCATTTTGGACGGCGTGGGAAGCTGAGTCTCCGCTACATTGGTCCTTTTGTGATCTTGGAGCGCATCGGTGAGGTTGCTTACCGGTTGCAGTTACCCCTTGAGTTGGCATCGGTGCATGACGTGTTCCACGTCTTGATGTTGCGAAAATATGTGCCCGATGACTCTCATGTGCTCGAGATTTCTGTTTGGCCTGAGGTGACTCCAGATCTCTCTCTCCCAGAGTTTCCGATCTGCGTGGAGGATAGGCGAGAGCAGCGCCTGCGGAACAAAGTCATCCCCTTGGTAAAGGTGGTGTGGCAACGGCACTCTGGTGGTGAGACTTCTTAGGAACGTGAGGACGAGATGCGTCAACAGTTCCCTTACATGTTTGAGTGAGTCCTCCTCTTCTTTCCCCTTGGGTTGTTCCCAATTTCGAGGACGAAATTCCCTAAGGGGGGAGGCCTGTAATATCCCAGATCTTTCAGATCCTTCTTCGTGGGTCCCGGATCTGATTTTTCGGAGTGTCTGACTCCGTTGTGTCCAAAATTTCGTTTCGGTCATCTTTCGTGTTCGGGTCGGCGCGATCCGGAGTTGTTTCGGAGGCCCGGAGGCGTTCCGCGTCTTTTCCGCGCGTGTTTTCCGATTTCCGGTGTGTGTTTCGGTAATTCCTTCGGAACCTCGCTGCGGGTGAACCGGGTCGTTCACCTGGGCACGAGTGGTACCGTTGCGATCGGTGCGTCCCGAGGATTCCGGAAATGTAATTTTCTATTTTTTGATATTTTCGATATTTTCTGGATTTTCCTATAAATACCCCCCCTATTTTCTCTCTCCCCCACCTTCTTCTTCTTCTTCTTCTTCTTCCTCCTCCTTTCTCCCCCACCGTGAGCACCGCCCCCCTTCCTCTCTTCTTCGTCCGGCGAGACCGCGGCGGCGTCCCCTCCGGCTACAGACGGCACGGGGCGACGGCGTGGTGACGACGGCGGCGACGAGGTGATCGTGGAGGCGTTCGTGGGTCGTGGGAGCTCAAGGAAGAACGAGGGTTTTCAAAGCATTTTCTTGCGATCGGGGACGATCCGGCGGAGCATTCACTCCATTGAGGTATGGTGACGTTCCTTAGCCTCTTGCCGTTCATTTCCGTGGTTTATAGGCCGAGGGGAGGCCGAGAGGGGCGTGATTGAGCGGGTTTGGGGTTTTCCATGATTTGGGGAGAGCTCGCCCGATCTATGGATTTAGCCCGTAATTTCGCGTTTTGGTGGCTTAGATGCATGCTAGGGGTCCCCAGGGGTCTTCCCCTTTGATTTCCCCCTCTCCGGTGAAGGCACGGGGGAGTGGTCGAAGTTTTTGGGCGGTTCTGCCGTTTTCGCCGTCGGGTGCGTGTAACGGTCCTTCCAGGGACCGTTACATGATGTAACGCGCCTTGGAGGGGCCGTTACATGCCCTTTGTTAAGCCTTGGGGGTCAGGGACTGTAACGGTCCCGCGATAGACCGCCATTTGGGTGTGACGTGCCTGGGAGGGTGCGTCACACGCACTTTGTTAGCCTTTGGGGTCAGGGGCTGTGACGGTCCCCCGATAGACCGCCATAGCCGTGTGACGCGCCTGGGAGGGTGCGTCACAGCCCCTGTTAACCAGCTGGGGGCTGGGAGTGTGACGGCCCCCGCCAGACCGTTACATGCCTGTAACGCGCCTGGGGTGGACCGTCAGAGGCATCTGACCGTTGGGTTCCGACCGTTGATTTGACCGTTGGGGGTCAAGGCGTGTGACGCACCAGGACTGGTGCGTCACAGCCTTGTGACAGCCCAGGGTGGGTGCGTCAGAACCGTTTTACCCCCAGGAAGTGTAACGCCCCTGGGCTGAGCCATTACGTTCTGTGACGCACCTGCTTAGGCGCGTCACAGTCTGTAACGCGTCAGGGCAGGCGCGTTACATTCTGTTTTGGTGCTGAGAGTGTGACGGCCTGCGTAGGACCGTCAGGCTTCCTGTGACGGTCCTGCCTAGACCGTCACTTGCCTGTGACGGTCCAGGGGTGGACCGTCAGGTGCCTGGTTGCCCCGAGAGGGTTGCAACCCCGTTTTTAGTCCGACTGTGGCCACCATGCGACGGGGCCGGTACGTGGGGTGGTCCCCGTACGTCGTCGGATGCGGACGTTATTTTCCGTTGACTTGAGAGTCTACTCCTTCAGTGACCCTCCACTTGTCATAGCCTACTAGTACGCGTGTGCTGGTCGCACCAGGGAGTGGTGTACGGGCTGACCCTTAGAGACGGTTTGTGGACCGGTTACCGTTGGGCCCCACGTCTTGCAGCCAGAGTCCGGCTGAGGGGGAAACCGGTCAGAGGGTCAGACCAGGGACGCGCGGTCTGTGTGTGCACACGTGGTTGGGGGCGGTTGGACCCACGTCGACGGGCGTGACCCCAGCTAGTCACTTGTTTGGGGTTAGTTGTACGGTGTTCGCGCCTTTGGTAGGAGCTACCACGTCAGGCGGTTCACCTGCGGCGCGGTGCAAGTCGTCAGGGGACGCTACCAGCTGTGCTTCTAGTGGGAGGTACTCCTATCGAGTACGGAGTGCCAGACTGTCAGTTTCGTGGCTTTGACCTTCGGGTTTGCCGGGGCGACCGTTGAGTTCGGTTGTCTCACCGTGGCACGTGTGCCGGTTTGCGTGCCGTAGGGTCTTTGTTGTGTAGAGTATAGGGCTTTCCTTTTCGAGGTACTCTCCTACCGCTAGCGTGGTGATTTCTCGTTTTACGAGGTAGGGTTCGAGTGATCCCTACTGAGTCTTGTTCCGAGACTCATTCCCTGCGTGTTTTCATCGTGTTTCAGGTGAGGCGCCGCCCCGGGGGAGCGCGTCTGGGGTGCAGCGTGGTGCGGGTGCCCAGAGGTAGTGCCAGAGGTCAGAGCTGGGGTATGCCCCGTGTAGGTGTACTTTTCTTCCTTGTCTCTGTACTAGTTGTGGACTACTGTTGTTATTTTGTGGACATGTAAAATGCTAATTTATTTCCTGCTTAATATTATAACTGTTTAATTTCTACAATTACTTGTGATACTTGTGTAGTTTCCACACCATCCTTCTAACCCCTCCGAGTCTTCGGACTCGTGGGTGGCGGTGCGAGTCTCGGCTTATCGGGCCTTCCCGGTAATCAGATTCTCGGGTCGTTACACTCGGGGACCGATTAGCCAAGGGCAGTCCTTGTCAAGCCGCAGCCAGCAGACGACTACTCAGCAGCAGAGCACGTTCTAGCTTTCTTCTGGTAGTTCGGGAGCTTCGACTGCGGCGGCATCAGCGGCGAGATCTGCATCTTTTGGTGCCAAAATGAAGAAGTTCTTCGGGAAGAGTTTTCGGAAGAAGAAGACGGATGGTAGTATGAGGTTGTGTATTGACTACCGGCAGCTGAATGAAGTGACCATCAAGAACAAGTATTCGTTGCCGTGGATTGATGATTTGTTCGACCAGCTTCAGTCTGCTCGAGTGTTCTCGCGGATTGATTTACGGTCTGGTTACTATCAGCTGAGGATTCGTGAGTCCGATGTGGAGAAGACTATATTTAGTACGAGGTACGGGCATTATGAGTTCTTGGTGATGCCGTTCGGGCTTACCAATGCCCCCGCAGCCTTCATGGACTTGATGCAGAGGGTGTTCCGTCCGTACTTAGACCAGTTCGTGGTCGTATTTGTGGACGACATCCTTATTTATTCGCGGTCTGCCGAGGAGCACGCGTACCATTTGGGTGTGGTGCTGCAGACGTTGCGAGATCACCAGTTGTATGTGAAGCTCAGCAAGTGCGAGTTCTGACTTCGTGAGGTGCACTTTTTAGGGCACATGATCTCTAGTGATGGTATTTCCGTGGACCCCGCCAAGGTCGAGGCAGTGATGCAATGGCCGAGGCCAAGGTGTGTGACGGAGATCCGGAGTTTCTTGGGGCTTGCAGGCTATTATCGGAGGTTTATCCAAGATTTTTCTCGCATTGCGGCCCCGATGACCAGACTTACGCGGAAGGATGTGCCTTTCGTCTGGACTGATGAGTGTGAGTAGAGTTTCAGGGAACTGAAGAGATTGCTCACCTTGGCTCCGGTGTTGGTTTTACCCTCTGGATCGGGAGGTTTTGTGGTGTGTACAGATGCTTCCAGGGTCGGTTGGGTGATGTGTTGATGCAGCATGGTAGAGTGGTGGCGTATGCTTCGCGACAGCTGAAGCCATATGAGGAGAACTACCCTACCCATGACCTGGAGTTGGCGGTTGTGATCTTCGCGTTGAAGATCTGGAGACATTATTTGCACGGTGAGAAGTTTGAGGTGTTCACTGACCATCAGAGTTTGAGGTATGTGTTCACGCAGAGGGACCTTAACCTCAGGCAGAGGCGTTGGATGGAGTATATGAAGTATTATGACTTCACCCTGTCTTATCAGCCAGGCAGGATGAACGTCGTCGCCGATGCCTTGAGTCGGAAGGTCGCGGTCAGTGCCTTGATGTTGAGGAAGTGGAGGCTCTGGGAACAAGTGCCCGAAGTGTCATTCAGGCTCAAGATTCCCCGAGAGCCAGGGTTAGCGGTGCTTGCGAGTCTGACTGTCACGCCTGCTATCTGCCGTCAGGTGACAGAGGCTCTGCATGCAGACCCTGAGTTGTCCCGGATTGTGGCCATGGTTGATGTGGAGCTCGGCGAGGACGGTGTTGTGACATTTCGTGGTAGGTTGTACGTCCCAACTGAGAAGCGGGTTCGTCGTGCGGTGTTGCGTGAGGTTCAAGGGAGCAGGTACACCGTACACCCGGGTGCGACGAAGATGTATCGGAACTTGCGGAGACAGTTCTGGTGGCCTGGCATGAAGAGAGATGTTGCCGAGTTCGTGGCCAGGTGCCTGACCTGTCAGCAGGCGAAGGCAGAGCATTAGTGACCAGGAGGTACTCTTCAGCCCTTGGATGTTCCCGCATGGAAATGGGACCACGTGAGCACGGATTTTATGGTGGGATTGCCGAGAACTCCGAGTGGGCATGACAGTATTTGGTTGCTGGTGGATCGGCTGACGAAGATCGATCGGTTATTATCGATCAAAGTCAGCTGGAGCGTGACCAAGTTGGCTCATCTTTATGTGGAGCGGATCGTTCCGTTGCATGGAATTCCCATTTCCATTGTGTCAGATTGAGATCCGCGTTTCACTTCTGAATTATGGAGGAGTTTCCAGCGAGCTCTTGGCACGGAGCTAGCATTTAGCTCAGCATATCATCCGCAGTCGGACGGTTAGTCAGAGATGACCATCCAGACTTTGGAGGACATGTTGAGATCTTGTTGCCTGGAATGGCAAAGGAGTTGGATTCACCATCTGTCATTGGTGGAGTTTGCCTACAACAACATCTATCATTCGAGCATCGGCATGGCTCCTTATGAGGCGTTGTATGGGCGTCCGTGTCGGACTCCACTTGATTGGTTCGAGGTTGGTGAGCGTGTTTTGACGGGACCGGATTTGGTGCAGTAGTGTGTGAATGTCGTGCACCTGGTTCGTCAGAACATGTTGGCAGCCCAGAGTCAGCAGAAGAGTTATGCTGATCGGAGGAGGTAGCCTCTCACTTTCGCCGTTGGTGATCATGTGTTCTTGAGAGTTTCTCCGATGAAGGGGGTGATGCGCTTTGGACGGCGTGGGAAGTTGAGTTCCCGCTATGTCGGTCATTTCCTTATTGTGGAGCGCATTGGTGAGGTAGCCTATCGGCTGCAGTTACCTCCTGAGTTGGCGTCGGTGCATGACGTGTTCCACGTCTCGATGTTACGAAAGTATATGCCCGATGACTCTCATGTGCTTGAGGATTCTGTTTGGTCCGAGGTGACTCCAGATCTTTCTCTCCCAGAGTTTCCCGTCCGCGTTGAGGATAGGCGAGAGCAGCGCCTGCGGAACAAGGTCATCCCCTTGGTTAAGGTGGTGTGGCAGCGGCACTCTGGTGGTGAGGCTTCTTGGGAGCGTGAGGACGAGATGAGTCAGCAGTTCCCTTACATGTTCGAGTGAGTTTCCTCTTCTTCCCCCTGAGCTTTGTTCTTAAATTTCGATGATGAAATTTATTTAAGGGGGGAGGGCTGTAATGTCCCGGATCTTTCGGATCCTTTCTTTTGGGTCCCAGATCTGCTTTCTCGGAGTGTCCAGCTCCGTTGTGTCCAAAATTTCGTTTCGGACATCTTTCGTGTTTGGATCGGCGCGACCCGGAGTTGTTTCGGAGGCCCGAAGTGCGTCAGTGGCTTTTCTGATTTTCGGTACGGGTTTCAGAAAATCCTTCGAAATCTTGTTGCGGGTGAACCTGGTCGTTCACCTAGACGAGAGTGGTACTGTTACGATCGGTGCATTCCGAGGATCGTGAAAACGTGATTTTCTATTTTTTGGTATTTTCTAGAATTTTTGGATTTTCTATAAAATCTCATTTCTTTTCTTTTTTCTTTCCTTCTTTCTCTTGCTTCTTCTTCCTCTTTCTCCTTCTCTCCCATGCGCACGCGACCGTGGCCCCTCCTCTTCCGACGACGACTCCGGCGTGCTCCCCTCCTACTGCAGACGGCGGTGAGACGACGGTACGACGATGACGGTGGCGGCGTGGTGATCGCGGCGGCGTGCGGTGCTCGGTGAGATCGTGGGAGCTTGAGAGGGTTTCAAGCGTTCTTCACGATTTGTGGACGATCCGGCGCGCCTCGAGGCGAGATCGAGGTAGGGTGACGTTCCCTAGCCTCTTGCGTTCTTTTCCCGTGATTTCTAGCCCGAGGGGAGGCCGAGAGATGGGTTTCCATGCCGGGTTGGGGTTTTCCATGATTTGGGGAGAGTTCGCCTGATCTATGTTTTAGGCCGTGATTCGGCGTTTTAATGGCTTAGAAGCATGCTAGGGGTCCCGGGGGAGCTTCCCCCTTGATTCCCCCCCCCCCCCTCTTATGGAGGCATGGGGGCGTGGCTGGCATTTTTAGGCGTTTCCCGTCGTTCCGCCGTTGGGACGGTGTGACGGTCCTTCCAGTGACCGTCACAGCCTGTGACGTGCCAAGGTAGGTGCGTCACATGGTATGTTTTGCCAATTGGGTGGTCAGTGGGCCTGATGGTCCCACGATAGACCGCCAGGGCGTGTGACGCGCCTAGGTTGGACCGTCAGGTGACGATTTGACCATTGGCATCCGACCGTTGGGGGTCTAGGACTGTGGCGCACCCAGGGTGGGGCGTCAGAGCCCTGTGACGCCCCTGTGTGGGAGCGTCAGAGCCGACGCGTCCCCAACCCGTAACGCACCAGAGGTGGTCCGTTACAGGCTATGACACCCCGAGTGGTGTGCGTCACAGTTAGTTTCTTCTCGCCTTGTGACGCACTGGGTTGGGTGCGTCAGGGCCTGTGACGCACCAGGATTAGCGCGTCACAGCGAGTTTTGCACCGAGTGTCTGGCGCTCCTGTGCTCGACCGTCAGACGGCTGTGACGGCCCAACGATAGACCGTTAGAGACTGTGACGCACCTAGGGTGGACCGTAATGCTCTGGACTGCACCGGGTGGTTCGCAGTCCCGTTTCTTTTCTGACCGTGGTCACCGTACGACGGTGCTGGTACGTGGGACGGTCCCCGTACTTCGTCGGGTTTGGATGTTGTTTTCCGTTGACTTGAGAGTCTACTCCTTCAGTGACCCTCCACTAGTCGTAGCCTGTTTACACGCGTGTGGTCCCACCAGTGAGTGGTGGAGAGGCTACCCAGAGGACGGCTTTTTGACTGGTTTCCGTCGGGCCCCTCGTCTGTAGCCAGAGTCCGGCTCAAGGGGAAAACCAGTTAGAGACCAGACCTAGGAAGCATGGTCTGTGTGTGCACACGTGGTTGGGGGCGGTTGGACCCACGCTGACGAGCGTGACCCGAGCTAGTCACATACTTTGTGGTTACTTGTACGGTGTCCTTGCCTCCGCCCTAGGGCGTGGTAGGCGGTCACCTGCGGTGCGGTGTAAGATGTCAGTGGTGTAACACCCGAGGATTTTAAAATAAATATATATATATATATATAATTATATATATATATTTTTTAATTATTGAACTCATATTCTAATTCTATTGATTTAACCATTTAAAATATTTAATTACCAATAGATGCTTTAGAAGATGCCAAATTATATTTTAGGAAATGCCCATTTATATTTTCAATCACTTAGGAAATTAATATTACACTATTCTAAAGAAATAGGAAATAGGTTATATAGATAGTGTTTTAAATGTTAAACATCACTTTTACAAGATGCCAAATCATATTTTCATAATTTAGAAAATTTCATATTTCAACTTTTACATTATATCATTATTTTGAAGAAATAAGGGTATATAGATGAAGTGTTAAAGGATAAACATAATTTAGAAAGTGAGAAAGGGTATATAGATTATTTTAGTTAGTGTAGAGTGAATACAAAAAATCTCAGTTCAAAATAACGACATATGCTAAGTCGTTATTTCCTAAACATGAATAGTGACGTGAATAGTGCCACTTTTTATTTAAAAAGAATTTTTTAAAAAAAATTATATATAAAAATAGAGAAAAATGTAAGGGTCTCACCCCTGAAATTTCACAAACAAATTCCCTCAAATTTTAAAGATAAAAATCTTTGAAGTTAACATGAAAATCTTAACTTATGAAATACGTAACATACTCTTCTTAATAAAATTCTAGGATTTGTTTAAGAAATTAAATTATATGAGGACTAGAATATAAATGTACATTCCAACTTTATACATATGGGTAAGGAATCTTACTTAGGAGGTCTTATACAAAGAAATAAATCATGAAAGGGTTAGTATATAAATTTACAAAACACCTTTAAACACATGGGCCATGATTTGTATGTAAGTGGACTTCCACCTTGTCCACTTAGTGAATTGACGTCCCTCACTAGGGCGTCAATTGAAAAATTGAAGACCATGTATACAGGCGTCAATTTGAATAGGACCCCATTCTATTAAAGTATTAATATACATATACAGAACACGTGAGTAGGGCAGAGTTGTCTAACAAATGACGCCCTCTTGCAAGGTATCATTTCCATTAATAATGCCGCAATAATGCTACCCAAATAAATGACGCCCTCATGCAAGGCGTCATTTATTAAATAAACGACCTTTACACGGGCGTCATTTAAACATGTGATTCTAGAAGATTGAGACATGTGCAACCCATTCGAGCTGGCAAAAATAATGCCCACTCAGCATGACCCACAAGGCATTAACCAATGCCTTATCATTCCCTATAACTAATCCCATCCGTAGCAATGTCAGAGCCTACTGCTGTGCTGCAGGAGCGTCTTCCTCCCGAGGCTACATCCTGCTACGATCCTGCTGTAGCTTTGAACCTCGTATCACACGTCAAAATGTAGGTGTTCTCAAATTCTTGCCTAACCAGTAGCTAAATAGGTTAACTGATTCGTGCTTAGAGTTTCGATTAAATAGTCAACCATGCTATATATCATCCGAATCAAGCAATAATCATGTATATATCATGCTAGTTCAATAGCCTGATACATATTCTCATGATCTTTATGAGTTGAACATAGTCTGTTAAGTATGATTTCATTAGTTTCATGAGTTTTTGAGCATATTAGTTTTTTTTATTATTAAGCATATTTTCAAACCTTAATATATAGCCTCTGTTACACTAGTACATTTATGTTTAAAAATCCGGAGGGACCTAGCCCTTTTTGTAAATGACGCCCCTAACCAGGACGTCCATTTTAAAATTGAAGACTGTTCTCACAGTCGTCATTTAAATGAAGACACCTCTAGTGTCGTCATTTTAAATTTTAAAATTTCTGGAAGCTAATAAATCCAACACATTCAAAAATCAATAACTATCTAACTAAATCACTAAAATTTTACATGATTATGTTTCATAAATCCTGACATTTTTCTCAACATATTCGTACAATTACTTTATGATTCAGAATCTTTTTTTACACTGATGAATAGTGACGAATAGTGTACCACCTTCTGTAAGAGACGCCCCTGACAAGGGCGTCAATTCAGAAATTGAAGATTGTTCATACAGTCGTCATTTAAATGAAGACATGCATCATGGCGTCAATTCAATTTCTTAGAATTTTCGGGAATCAGTAAATTAAAATATTCAAAAATCCATAACTATTGAACTAAAGCACGAAATTTTAAAATGAACGCATTTCTGGAATCCTGACATTTTTCTCAACATATTCGTATCATTACTTTCTGATTTAGAATATTTTTATACGGATGAATAGTATATGAATAGTGTGTGAATAGTGAAACAGTTTTGTAAATGACGCCCCTCACCAGGGCGTCAATTACCAAATTGAAGACTGTTTGAACAGTCGTCAATTAATTAACGACATGACCAATGTCGTCAATTTAATTTCCTAGATTTTGAGTAATTGATAATTCAACATATTCAAAAATCTATACCGATTAAACTAAAGCACTAAATTTTTGCATGGACATGTTTCTGGAATCCTGACATTTTTCTCGACATATTCGTATCATTACTTCCTGATTTAGAATATTTTTATACAGATGAATAGTGCATAAATAGTGTGTGAATAGTGAAACAGATTTGTAAATGACGCCCCTCCCCAGGGCGTCAATTATCAAATTGAAGATTGTGTGAACAGTCGTCAATTAATTAACGACATAACCAATGTCGTCAATTCATTTTCATGAAATTTTTAGAAACCAGTAAATCAAAGCATTCAAAAATCTATAACTAATAAACTAGACTATGAAAATTTTGGACGAATATAATTATGTGATCTTGAGATTTTTCTCTACCTGTCCATGTCTTCGATTCATGATTTACTCGAAGAATTAAAAATGAATAGTGTTTAAATAGTAAAATGTGACTCATAATATAGAGTCACCATGTTCAGACAATTATAATTTTTTTAACCTAATCACGAAACTCCTGCATGAATATGGTTATGGAACCCTCATAATTTTCTCTATTTAACTATGTACTTAATTCCTGATTTAATGAAAGTATTAAAAATGAATAGTATTTTGAGTCACGATGTACCATCCCGGCGTAAATCACCCTAATTTATTAAATATCAAAACCCAACAATTTCGCATGAGCATGATTCTGAACTCCCGAGAATGTCCTCTACCTATTCATATCCTTACTTTCTATTTTTGAGAAATTTTTACCGTATGAATAGTGTATAAAAGTCACTATTTCAATGAATAGTATCACTTTTCCAAATAAAATAATTTTTTTGATATAGACACGTAGATAGGTAGAGAAAAATATAAGGAATCTAACGGTATGCTCATGCATTAGATTAGGTATCATGATTCACATTTATTAAATTTTTCACATGGATGATTAATATACTAAACTATTAATATATACATAAACTTAGAAATGACGACTGTTTAAGCAGTGTCATTCACAAAAATGACTACTCAGTGAAGGGTGTTATTTGTGTGAATAGTGTAAATGAATAGTAAGTGAATAGTAATGAATAGTAATGAATAGTATTCGTAAATAGTAAACTGATATAATTGCATAATGGCCCTTATGGGATGTTCTAACTTTTGTTTAACCTTACTATAGAGTTATCTAGAGTTTTTGTTTAGGAAAAAGTATATAAATTGATACTTTTTCCTTCATTTCTATCGTGGTTTGTACGGACGCAACCTAAGTCATTTTCTTGCATATTATGAGTCCTTGAATTCCATTCCATAAAAATCTACCTTGTATATCCTACTAAGGCAACCCTTGAAACTCCATATTGACTATAAATGATAGTGGATGTCAAAGGTAATACATGAAATGCTGTACATATAGGGCCCGGTCTAGTCCTGGGAGGAGCACCCGAAGGTACTTGTACCCATGTGAGTTTATTGACCACGGTGTTTAGTATTGCACCGGAGTACTTGCTTGACTTGAGACACTCCACCCTACTCTCTCTTTACTCACTTGACTTGACTTGCGTGGCCCGGAACGGGCAATACTTGACTTGTGGACCGAGAAAGGGTGAAATACTTGCTTGATTGAAATAGCCAATTCTACTGATACGTACTTAACTTTACTTGCTTGGATTAAATTTTACTTGCTCGTACCTAAGATATACTTGTACATGAGTACATACTCGCACTTGAATTCGTAATCGTACATGAATCCCTGCTAGACCCGAAGTGGCATTTACATCTATAATTCTTGAAATACTGCTTGTCAAATACTTGAAATCTTGATATACTCTCTGTATACAGCTCTTGATCTCTTATTGTTCATCATGTATAGATATACCTGCAGACTCGATTCTTTTATACGTACGTCATGCATAGCCATACTGATAATACATATAAATTGTAATTCACGTAAAGATTGCTCGAATTTGAGATGTAATTCTTACTGAGCGATTCGCTCATCCAGTTGCTTCCTAACATTTTCAGGTGATTCGGATAGCGACAAAAATGGGTTTGAGGCCGAGTGAAGAGTACTAGAACGCCATCCATTTATCATTAGCTAGTCGAGTCTTTGAATTTATTTGAGTCTACATTGTATTCCTAGTTATGTCAGTTGGTGGTATAAACTTTGTGTTAAGTCGTGTAGCCTAATGTTTGGCTTTTTTTTAATTTAAAAATTTGTCATGGAATATCTTTATTTCCTTTGATTAATCAAATAAACATCACTTGGACTATTGGAATTTATTAGATTTTTAGTCATTTGCGCACTCTGAAATTTTTTATGTTAAAATTCTTATCGCTCTAATGACACGATCTATATAGACGCGTCACGTATCCGAGTATCTTTCGCGCTCGGGACGTGACAGTCTTCGTGGTATCAGAGCCTAGGTTTTCAAACCTAGGGAACTAGAAGAAATAAAAAGGTTAGAAATTGAAATCTAAGTAAAAACTTGAGTCCAAAGATAGGTAAAACCCAAGTTCAAGGAAAGATATTGTGACGGCCCGAGAGTCCGATTACCGGGAAGGCCCGATAACCCGAGACTCGAACCGCCGCCCACGAGCGGGAGGCTCGGAAGGGCTAAAAAGGAGTGTGGAGGTACAAGGAAATAGGAAATAAGGCAGGACAAATCAATAATTAACAGAAATAAATGAACAACTACAACAGAGTCCAGTCCAACAGAAAGTACAGTCCAAAGCAGTAAAACGTACCACATGCCAAGTGAACACTCGGCCCGACAAGCTGGCAACTAAGAACCTCCGTACAGCACCCTCAAACCTCAGGGAAGAACCGCCGCACCTGAAACGCAGGGGTGAGCCTCCTATCACTGGCCCAGTAGGGATCCCGCGGAACCCCAACTGAGAAATAACGGCAGAAGGAAAGCTACGCTAGCAAGACAGCAACGGAAGGAAGTAACTACGAAAGCAGGAAAGTAACTACGGTGGCCGACAAAACCTCGGCACTACAGCTACTCCTACTGTACCAGAACACACCCCAGACTCACGGCCAAGGGCTACCAAACTACACTAGAACCAGTCACACGGTACAAAAATCGATACACGTGCCACGGCGAGACAATCGAAACTCAACGGTCAACGCGACCAAAAACCCGAAGGTCGAAGTCACGCGACTGACAGTCTGTCACTCTCTGTCCAGAACAGGAGTACCTCTCACAAGAAGAACGACCGGATGCGTCCCCTGACGTCTTACACCGCGTCACAAGTGTCTAGCTACGACGCCCTAGGCGTGAGACTCAGACACACACAGTAACCAGTACCACAACAAGGACTAGCTGGGGTCACGCTCGTCAGCGCGTGTCCTAAGCCCCCAACTACGTGTGCACACACAGACCATCTACTCTAGGTCGGGTCCTCTAGCTGGTTTTCCCCCCCACCGGACTCTGGTGGCAAAGGCAAGGGGCCGACGGAAACTAGCCTAAAAACCGCGTCTAACCGGGTCGCGCTCTCCACCACTCCCAGGTGGGTCCGCACACGCGTGCGCAGGAAGCTACGACTAGTGGAGGATCACTGAGAGAGTAGACTCTCAAAACAACAGAAAATGACGTCCGAACCTAACGAAGTACGGGGACCATCCCACGTACCAGCACCATCGCACGGTGACCACGATCGGAGAAGAAACGGGACGCACAGTCCACGGCCAAACACATGACCCACTCGGGTATCATCTTCCAGGAAGACTCACGACATGCAGGGGAACCCCACCGCACACCTACCGATACACGGTGACTCGATCGAGGGAGAATACGGAAACCCGAAACGCCTGGGGTCACCCGGACCCACCAAGCCCACGAGCACGCTAATCGAGGTAACACGGCACCTCCAGACACCCCAAAACATGGTAACAAAACCCACGGGGTGCCCGGGACACTCACAAGGCCAAAGGTCGACCACAGGGTCACAACCGGGTCGACCGGAGACCAACACAACCCAATCGGAACACTAGCAAATCGCCCGGACCCTTACACTCACGAGCACGTAAATCAAGGTAAACGGAACCCCCGGACACCCAAAGACACGGTCACGGAACTCCACGGGGTGTCCGGGGCACACACGGCCCAAGGGGAGCACGAGACAACAGGGAAGATCGCGCAAGGATCACCTAGCACGACAAGACGGAACGTGCTAGGCTCTCCTAGCGCGACCAGACAGGTCGCGCTAGGGACCCCTAGCGCGACAAGGATGATCGCGCTAGGGCCCCCTAGCGCGACAACGCAGAATGCGCTAGGACCCCATAGCGCGACAGGAACCGCCTTACTGTTCATCTTCTCCGACGAACACGCCCCGTCGGGGCAGCGCGACCCTCGAGAACGCGCTACCTCAGTCCGCGCCCGAAACACGGTGAGAACCACGAAGAAATCCATTCCACGCCCCGATCACCCCCGGGTGATGGGGAAACAAAGGGGGAAACATTCCCCAACCTCCCTAGCGCAGAGGGGACCCATTTAAACCCCAAAAACACGATCAAAACACAAGATTCGGCTCACTCCCCAAAAACATGTATTTTTCTCAAATCACCCCGTTTAGCCCTCTCGGCTCACCACGGCCTATGAAACTCGCGGGAAATGAAGTACACGGGTTGAGGGTCCATCTCCCTACCTCCACCGAAGATTCGACGCATCGTGGACGCCGATCCACGAAGAAACACCATTTAAACCCTCGCCGGTTCACGATCCCACGAACCGCCTCCACCATCGCGATCCTCGTCCCGTACCCGTGACACCACGCCCCACGAGCCACGC
Organism: Amorphophallus konjac; assembly: GCA_022559845.1. NCBI lineage: Eukaryota > Viridiplantae > Streptophyta > Magnoliopsida > Alismatales > Araceae > Amorphophallus > Amorphophallus konjac. The sequence goes on from CM040117.1 coordinate 263,961,968, forward strand.
CGCCCCGCCCTCGCCGCCTCCGTCGGCCGCCCGGAGTGAGAGGGGGAGAGGAGAGAACGTGAGAGAAGAGAGGGAGGGAAGAGAGAAATGAGATGGGGAGAGAGAGAAAAGGTTATATATAGAAAATCCAGAAATTCTCAAAAAAATATCGAAAAATAGAAAATCACGTTTCTGCGATCCTCGGAACACACCGATCGCAACGGTACCACTCGCGCCCTGGTGAACAGCCCGGTTCACCCGTAACGAGGTTCCGAAGGAATTACCGAAACACACACCGGGAATCGAAAAACGCACGCAGAAAAGCCGCGGAACGCTTCCGGGCCCCCGAAACAACTCCGGATCGCGCCGATCCGAACACGAAAGATGTCCGAAACGAAATTTCAGACATAACGGAGTCGGTCACTCCTGGAAACCAGATCCGGGACCCATGAACAAGGATCCGAAAAATCCGGGGCATTACAGCCCACCCCCCTTAAAGAAATTTCGTCCTCGAAATTCAGGACCAAGCACAAAGTCACAGGGGAAGAACACTGAACCAACTGACAACACCGTCAGAACCCCAGCACAGAAAATCTCGATTCTCACAAAAGCGCCAATCATGAGGGATACGGCCAGACCATAATCACGAACAATGCCACGCTCCGCACACCGCGCACACACCGGCCACCAGAGCAGGCATCACACAAAGGCACAAGTCTGGTATCACCTCAGACACAACGGAAAACACCCACGGCATCGCTGCCACCCTCTCGCTCACCGAGGGATCGCAATTCTCGCCACGAAAACCAATCCACCGGTCAACGCCCATGCCCGGCGGACCAACCAACATTAGCTTCACAACCCGCCGATCGATCTCACACCCTGCACCAGGGGTAACCAATCACTGAGCTTCCACCAGCTCACACCTCAGAAATGGCCACCAAAAGGCCTCGCTGGCACTCGGCTCTCTCCATTCTCGAGCCCCTTACAACCAGCATCTTCTGTCTCTGAAAAGACCATCCACTGGTCGCCAGACATTCGTCACCGGCCCAACAGGCACAATCCAACTCATGACAGGCCATCCGTTGACTCTTCGCACAGACCACCACTACATCCAGATGGATCCCTGCGCCAACTCTACCCTTCAAGGGAGCACGGAGGGACCCAAAGACTCCATCTCCCCTCGGTCTTCACGTCACTTGACTCAGACTTACGGAGAATCCTCCCTTGCTGGCCGTAGACTGAGGATCAATATCCCACGCCAACGTCTCATCAGAGACCACTCCCCGACGCCAATCCCACGAAAGGCCTTCGCCCACAGGCGTCGCTCTTCAATCTGGTCTCATCAAATCCTTCGATCAATCCAAGTGGACACCTGCCAATCCCGACTCCCGCTCTTATCACAGAGCCGCGGGACACACAACCTCTTACAATCCACGACACACTTCTCCAAAACACGATCTCATCCGCGAACGCAACCTCCAAAACAAGAATAGGGTACTCATGCGGCAACCTCGCCAGCACATTTCCCCAACTCTCCACCTGCCTGTGCCATAAACCACAATATCTCAAGCAACGGCACAGCAACCAACACGTCTCACACTGCCGGAGACAACGCACATCGATGAACCAATCCTCCGTTGCTCTACACTTCCTCAGAAATCCACCCGCAACAACCAACGCTACGATCCATGCACTCTGATCCACATACACAGCCACCACAACGCCAACTCGGGATCCACCATCCCGACAACCATCTGCAACCCCGCAGACTCCGATCCTCCGCACATCGGAAACCACAACAACCGCAATTCTCGCGAACACCGCCCAGCCGGCACTCGTCCTTCCGAAACAGCGCCAACACCTTTACACATCAGGGAACGGGCAACGATTCTCACAGGCAACCACCTTGCCAAAACGCGGAACGTGTCTCGCACAGATTTCACGGCGCACAAAGGCCAACCAACCCGGACGCACAGTGCAAGACGACGAACCTTGGCCAAATGCAATCTCTCCAACCAAAGGAGAACCCAATCACACCTCCGACCAACGGAATGAAAACTCCACATTCGACCTGACCTTGAGCCTCGCGCATGCTGGGAACAACACCTTCCAGCACCAAGGAAACCATCACTTCCGTCAGGTCAGCTCCTCCGACAACACTTACCAAGTGTCCCGTCGGACCATGATCACAACATCTCTCGATGCACCACCGCTACAATCCCCCGAACTGCAACACGCCCGCCGACAACCTCTGCCCAACGCAACACAACCAGGGCCACCAACCACGGGAGAAAGCTCTTGACCTCGATCCGCAGACCCCACGCCGGCACTCCAACGAGAACAGCAACCACCCTCACCGCACCACACAACGCACTCAAGCTCTCGAGCGAGAAACAAAGCGAAAAACATGCACGAAACCCTATGCCAACTGCTGACTGTACTGGACCTTACGGACTCTGATCACTGCAATATCTCGAATTCCCATGTACGTCCACAACCATGCTCTGATACCAGCTGTGACGGCCCGAGAGTCCGATTACCGGTGTAACGACCCGAGAATCTGATTACCGGGAAGACCCGATAACCCGAGACTCGTACCGCCACCCACGAGCCCGAAGACTCGGAAGGGTTAAAAGGATGGTGTGGAAACTACACAAGTATCACAAATAATTGCAGAAATTAAACAGCAACAGTAGTCCACGACTAGTACAGTGACAAGAAAGAAAAGTACAGCTACACGGGGCATCCCCCGGCTCTGACCTCTGGCACTACCTCTGGGCGCCCGCACCACGCTGCGCACCTGACGCGCTCCCCGAAGGTGGCGCCTCACCTGAAACACGGTGAAAACACGCAGGGAATGAGTCTCGGAACAAGACTCAGTAGGGATCACTCGAACCCTACCTCGAAAACGAGAAACCACTACTCTAGCGGTAGGAAAGTACCTCGGGAAGGAAAGCCCTGTACTCTACAGAACTAAACCCTACGGCACGCAAACCGACACACGTGCCACGGTACGAGAAGACCGAAACTCAACGGTCGAACCGTCAAACCCGAAGGTCGGAAACACACGACTGACAGTCTGCCACTCCGTACTCGACAGGAGTACCACCCACTAGAAGCACAGCCGGTAGCGTCCCCTGACCTCTTACACCGCACCGCAGGTGAACCGCCTGACGTGGTAGGTCCTACCCGAGGCGCAAACACCGTACAAGTAACTACGACAAGTGACTAGCTGGGGTCACGCCCGTCGACGTGGGTCCAACCGCCCCCAACCACGTGTGCACACACAGACCACGCGTCCCAGGTCTGGCCCTCTGACCGGTTTTCCCCTCAGCCGGACTCTGGCTGCAAGACGTGGGGCCCAACGGTAACCGGTCCACAAACCGTCTCGAAAGGTCGGCCCGTACACCACTCCCTGGTGCGACTAGCACCCGCGTACTAGTAGGCTACGACTAGTGGAGGGTCACTGAAGGAGTAGGCTCTCAAGTCAACGGAAAACGACGTCCGAACCCGACAACAGGTGGGAATCACCCCACGCACCAGCCCCGTCGCACGGTGACCACGGTCGGAAAAGAAACAGACGCACAGCCCACGGTCAAACGTCTGACCGAGGTAAACAGGACTTCCGGACACCAAAGACACGGTCACGGAACTCCACGGGGTGCCCGGGACGCACACACGGCCCAAGGGAAACACCCAAAACGAACCAAATCGCGCTAGGGGTACCTAGCGCGACAAGGAAGAACGCGCTAGGGAACCCTAGCGCAACAAGGAATATCGCGCTAGGTCTTCCCAGCGCGACAGGAACCATCGCGCTAGGTCTTCCTAGCGCGACAAGGATTATCGCGCTATGACCCCATAGCGCGACAGGAACCGCCTCCTGTTCATCTTCTCCGATGAACGCGCTCGGTCGGGGCAGCGCGACCTCCAAGAACGCGCTACTGGAGTATAGCGCGTTCTCAGTCCGCGGCCGAAAACGGTGGAAACTCCCAAAAATTCTAACCACGCCCCCATACCTCCATAGGAGAGGGGGAAATCAAAGGGGAAGACCCCTGGGGACCCCTAGCATGATTCTAGGCCCTCAAAACACGAATCCATGCATTGAATCCCTAGATCGGGCGAGCTCTCCCCAAATCATGGAAAAACCCAAAAACGCCCAAACGATCCTCTCTCGGCCTCCCCGCGGCCTATAAATCGCGGAAAAGATCTGCATGAGGCTAAGGAACGTCACCCTACCTCAATGGAGCGAATGCTCCGCCGAATCGATCACGAATCACGAAGAACGCTTCAAGCTTCACGAACTCCCCACGCTCCCCACGCTTGCCGCACGCCCACGAGATCGCCTCACCGTCGCCCACGCGTCCGCGTCGTCGCCCCGCCGCCGTCCGTAGCCGGAGAGGGGTGCGCCGCGTCCGAATGGGAGAGAGGGAGAGAGAGAGGGGCTCACGGTCGCGAGAGAGAGGAAGAGGAAGAAGAAAGAGAAAAGAGAAAGAAAAAGAAAAAGGAATTAGGGCTTTATAGAAAATCCGAATTTTCGGAAAAATACCGAAAAATAGAAAAATACATTTCCGGAATCCTCGGAACGCACCGATCGCAACGGTACCACTCGTGCCCGGGTGAACGGCCCAGTTAACCCGCAGCGAGCGTCCGAAGGAAAAGCCGAAACACACACCGGGAATCGGAAAACACGCGCGGAAAAGCCGCGGAACGCCTCCGGGCCTCCGAAACGACTCCGGATCGCGCCGATCCGAACACGAAAGATGTCCGAAACGAAATTTCGGACACAACAGAGCCGGACACTCCGAAAACCAGATCCGGGACCCACGAAGAAGGATCCGAAAGGTCCGGGATATTACAGCCCTCCCCCCTTAAGAAATTTCGTCCTCGAAATTGAGAACAACCCAAAGGGAAGAAGAGGAAGACTCACTCAAACAGATACGGGAACTGCTGACGCATCTCGTCCTCACGTTCCCACGAAGCCTCACCACCAGAGTGTCGCTGCCACACGACCTTTACCAAGGGAATGACCTTGTTCCGCAGGCGCTGCTCTCGCCTATCCTCCACGCGGATCGGAAACTCTGGGAGAGAAAGATCTGGAGTCACCTCAGGCCAAACAGAAAACTCAAGCACATGAGAGTCATCGGGCATATACTTCCGCAACATCGAGACGTGAAACACGTCATGCACCGACGCCAACTCAGGAGGTAACTGCAACCGGTAAGCAACCTCACCGATGCGCTCCACAATCGCGAAAGGACCAATATAGCGGGGACTCAGCTTCCCACGCCATCCAAAACGCATCACCCCCTTCATCGGAGAAACTCTCAAGAACACATGATCGCCCACGGCGAACTCGAGGGGCTGTCGCCTACGGTCAGCATAGCTCTTCTGCCGACTCTGGGCCGCCAACATGTTCTGACGAACCAGGTGCACAACATCCACACATTGCTGCACCAATTCCGGTCCCGTCAAAACACGCTCACCCACCTCAAACCAATCAAGTGGAGTCCGACAAGGACGCCCATACAGAGCCTCATAGGGAGCCATGCCGATGCTCGAATGATAGCTGTTGTTATAGGCAAACTCCACCAACGGTAGGTGATGAATCCAACTCCCCTGCCACTCCAGGCAGCAGGATCTTAGCATGTCCTCCAAGGTCTGAATGGTCCTCTCAGACTGACCATCTGACTGTGGATGATACGCCGAGCTAAACGCCAACTCCGTGCCAAGAGCTCGCTGGAAACCCCTCCAGAATCCAGAAGTGAAGCGCGGATCTCGATCCGACACGATCGAAATGGGAATCCCATGCAACGGCACGATCCGCTCCACATACAAACGAGCCAACTTAGACACGCTCCAGCTGACCTTGACCGGTAACAACCGAGTCACCTTCGTCAGCCGATCCACCAGCAACCAAATACTGTCCTGCCCACTCGGGGTTCTTGGCAACCCCACCACAAAATCCGTGGTCACATGGTCCCACTTCCAAGCAGGAACATCTAAGGGCTGGAGAGTACCTCCTGGTCGCTGATGCTCCGCCTTCACCTGCTGACAGATCAGGCACCTGGCCACAAATTCGGCAACATCTCTCTTCATGCCAGGCCACCAGAACTGCCTCCGCAAGTTCCGATACATCTTCGTCGCACCCGGGTGCACAGTGTACCTGCTCCCATGAGCCTCGCGTAACACCGCACGACGAACCTGCTCCTCGGCTGGGACGTACAGCCTGCCACGAAACCTCGCAGCACCGTCCTCGCCAAGCTCTACGTCAGCCATAGCCAGAATCCGGGGCAACTCAGGGTCCGCATGCTGAGCCTCTGTCACCTGACGACGGATAGCAGGAGTGACAGTCAGACTCGCAAGCACAGCCAACCCTCGCTCCTGGGGAATCTTGAGCCTAAAAGATACCTCGGGCACTTGTTCCCAGAGCCTCCACCTCCTCAACATCAAGGTACTGACCGCCACCTTCCTACTCAAGGCATCGGCAACGACATTCATCCTGCCCGGCTGATAAGACAGGGTGAAGTCATAGTCCTTCATGAACTCCATCCAACGCCTCTGTCTGAGGTTCAGATCTCTCTGCGAGAACACATACCTCAAACTCTGATGGTCAGTGAACACCTCGAACTTCTCACCGTACAGATAATGCCTCCAGATCTTCAGCGCGAAGATCACTGCGGCCAATTCAAGGTCGTGGGTAGGGTAGTTCTCCTCATGGGGCTTTAGCTGCCGAGATGCATAAGCCACCACTCTACCATGCTGCATCAAAACAGCACCCAATCCAACGCCGGAAGCATCTGTACACACCACAAAACCTCCCGATCCAGAAGGCAAAACCAACACCGGAGCCGAGGTGAGCAACCTCTTCAGTTCACTGAAGCTCTGCTCACACTCCTCGGACCAAACGAAAGGCACATCCTTCCGCGTGAGCCTAGTCATCGGGGTCGCAATGCGGGAAAAATCCTGGATAAAACGACGATAATAACCCGCAAGCCCCAAGAAACTCCGGATCTCCGTCACCGACCTCGGCCTCGGCCATTGCATCACAGCCTCGACCTTGGCGGGATCCACGGAAATACCATCACCAGAAATCACATGCCCCAGAAAGTGCACCTCGCTGAGCCAAAACTCGCACTTGCTGAGCTTCGCATACAACTGGTGATCTCGCAACGTCTGCAGCACCACACCCAAATGGTACGCATGCTCCTCAGCAGACCGCGAATAAACAAGGATGTCATCCACGAAGATGACCACGAACTGGTCCAAATACGGATGGAACACCCTCTGCATCAAGTCCATGAAGGCTGCTGGGGCATTGGTGAGCCCAAACGGCATCACCAAGAACTCATAATGCCCGTACCTCGTACTGAACGCAGTCTTCTCCACATCGGACTCGCGAATTCTCAGCTGATAGTAACCGGATCGCAAATCAATCCGCGAGAACACTCGCGCAGACTGCAGCTGGTCGAACAAATCATCGATCCGCGGCAACGGATATTTGTTCTTAATGGTTACGTCATTCAGCTGCCGATAGTCAATGCACAACCGCAGACTACCGTCCTTCTTCTTCACAAACAACACGGGCGCACCCCAAGGGGAAAAGCTAGGACGAACATACCCCTTGGCCAGAAGCTCTTGCAACTGCGCCCTCAACTCCCTCAACTCAGCGGGGGCCATACGGTAGGGAGCCTTCGCCAAAGGTCCCGTACCAGGTACAACCTCGATCACGAAATCGATCTCCCGCTGGGGGGTAATCCAGGCAACTCCTCAGGAAAAACATCGGGAAACTCGCACACCACCGCAATGTCCTCGACATTCGGCTCCATCCGGTCAGACACAACCACGGACGCGAGAAAACCCTGACAACCTGAATCAAGCAACCGACGGGCTCGAATAGCAGAGATAAGGAATCGAGAAGAGGCGGAACGGATACCTAGGAAATAGAAGGTCCTCTTGCTCGGATGCTGGAAGTAGACCCTCTTCATCCCACAATCCACCACCGCTCCATGGGTCTCGAGCCAATCCATGCCTAGAATCACGTCGTAATCCCGAAGTTGCAACGCATACAACCTGCCTGGCATACTCCGCCCATCGATCCACACCGGAACCTGGTCGAAGCAATACGGAGTGATCATAAAATCACCCGAAGGCAACTCTACTGCCAAATCACAGGACAACTGGGTCACCGGCTCCTCGACGCTCGACGCGAAATCCTCCGAAATAAACGAATGAGACGCGCCAGAATCAAACAAAACCCGAGCCGCACAACCCAAAATCTGAACGGTACCTTCCACGAGCTGCGACGCCACTGCCTCTGCCCTGGTCAAGTGCGTGATCTGGCCACGAGCTCTCTGCCTGCCTCCCACACTAGCTGACCTGGGTAGCGGCGGATACTGTCCCTGCTGCTGCTGCTGCTGGGGAACCTGCTGCTGCGGCGGCCTCTGAGGACAGTCACGCGCCATGTGCCCTGCCTGGTCACACCGAAAACAGATGATCGGCGCCGTGCACTGCCTGCCTGGGTGGGTCCCACCACATCGTGGACAAGGTCCTCGCGATCCACCCACCGATCCCTGACGCTGCAAAGGAAACGGCTGCTGTACACTGACCCGATGAAGCCTGCCCCTGATCTCTGGACTTCTTCTTGCCGAACCCCTTCTTGAAGAACTTCTTGACCTTCGAGCCGAAGGACGCAGATCCTGTCACCGAAGCTGCATGTGCCGGCACTCCTGAACCACTCATCGCATGCTGGAAGGAACCCTGCTGCTGGGTAGCCGACTGCTGGCTGCGACCTGACAAAGACTGCCCCTGGCTGATCGGTCCTCGAGTCCTCTGCATATCCATCTCTAGGGAAATCGCAACACGAGACGCCGTCTCGAGATCAGTGGCTCCATTCGCGATCAAATGCCTCAGCTCCAGCCTCAAGCCCTGAACAAACTGCGTGGTCCTCACCCTCTCATGCTCCATGATATGAGGTGCATACCGACCCAGCTCGACAAATCGGGCCCTGTACTGCAACACGGACATGTCACCCTGCACCAGCTCCAGAAACTCCCGCATCCGCTGCGTAGCAACAACGTCTGGACAGTACGTACGCTCGAAAGCACTGACAAAGTCATCCCACTCGACCTGCTCAAGTGGACGAAGCTGAAAGGACGTCTTCCACTCGGAAGACCACCACCTCCGAGCCGTACCCTGCAACTGGTTGTAGGCCAACACCACTCTGTCCTCGGCAGTACTCTTCGCAGAACTGAACACCCGCTCCATCTCATCAAGCCAATCACGAGCCGCATCAGGGTCTGCCTGGCCGCTAAAGTAAGGTGGATGGAACTGCATGAAATCCCTCACTGCTCGGCCTGGCCCACCCCTGACAAACGAGCCCTCAGCAGTCTCTCCGCCAAACTGCTGAGACATGAGATGGTACATGCCACGGAAGAAATCCTCGGCCCCCGGAGCTCTCGCAGCATCCGCGGCCTCGGTAGCTCCCGGAACTCTGCTATGCTCCTCCTGGTCCCTCTGGACCCCCTGCTGGATCTCCTGACCTCCAGCCGACTGCCCCTGCTGAGAGCGAGAACTCCTCCTCGGCGCCATACTCGCTCCTGAAGCACAAGACAGAAAAAACACGGAAACGGCAATGTCAAAAAGAAACACGCGGTGCCTAATGCCAGCGTCACCTGTACATCATCGCTGTGGACTAGTGGACCACTACAATTACCTATGATTCTCATGTAATTCCACAACCGCGCTCTGATACCAGCTGTAACGACCCGAGAATCCGATTACCGGGAAGACCCGATAACCCGAGACTCGTACCGCCACCCACGAGCCCGAAGACTCGGAAGGGTTAAAAGGATGGTGTGGAAACTACACAAGTATCACAAATAATTGCAGAAATTAAACAGCAACAGTAGTCCACGACTAGTACAGTGACAAGAAAGAAAAGTACAGCTACACGGGGCATCCCCCGGCTCTGACCTCTGGCACTACCTCTGGGCGCCCGCACCACGCTGCGCACCTGACGCGCTCCCCGAAGGTGGCGCCTCACCTGAAACACGGTGAAAACACGCAGGGAATGAGTCTCGGAACAAGACTCAGTAGGGATCACTCGAACCCTACCTCGAAAACGAGAAACCACTACTCTAGCGGTAGGAAAGTACCTCGGGAAGGAAAGCCCTGTACTCTACAGAACTAAACCCTACGGCACGCAAACCGACACACGTGCCACGGTACGAGAAGACCGAAACTCAACGGTCGAACCGTCAAACCCGAAGGTCGGAAACACACGACTGACAGTCTGCCACTCCGTACTCGACAGGAGTACCACCCACTAGAAGCACAGCCGGTAGCGTCCCCTGACCTCTTACACCGCACCGCAGGTGAACCGCCTGACGTGGTAGGTCCTACCCGAGGCGCAAACACCGTACAAGTAACTACGACAAGTGACTAGCTGGGGTCACGCCCGTCGACGTGGGTCCAACCGCCCCCAACCACGTGTGCACACACAGACCACGCGTCCCAGGTCTGGCCCTCTGACCGGTTTTCCCCTCAGCCGGACTCTGGCTGCAAGACGTGGGGCCCAACGGTAACCGGTCCACAAACCGTCTCGAAAGGTCGGCCCGTACACCACTCCCTGGTGCGACTAGCACCCGCGTACTAGTAGGCTACGACTAGTGGAGGGTCACTGAAGGAGTAGGCTCTCAAGTCAACGGAAAACGACGTCCGAACCCGACAACAGGTGGGAATCACCCCACGCACCAGCCCCGTCGCACGGTGACCACGGTCGGAAAAGAAACAGACGCACAGCCCACGGTCAAACGTCTGACCGAGATAAACAGGACTTCCGGACACCAAAGACACGGTCACGGAACTCCACGGGGTGCCCGGGACGCACACACGGCCCAAGGGAAACACCCAAAACGAACCAAATCGCGCTAGGGGTACCTAGCGCGACAAGGAAGAACGCGCTAGGGAACCCTAGCGCAACAAGGAATATCGCGCTAGGTCTTCCCAGCGCGACAGGAACCATCGCGCTAGGTCTTCCTAGCGCGACAAGGATTATCGCGCTATGACCCCATAGCGCGACAGGAACCGCCTCCTGTTCATCTTCTCCGATGAACGCGCTCGGTCGGGGCAGCGCGACCTCCAAGAACGCGCTACTGGAGTATAGCGCGTTCTCAGTCCGCGGCCGAAAACGGTGGAAACTCCCAAAAATTCTAACCACGCCCCCATACCTCCATAGGAGAGGGGGAAATCAAAGGGGAAGACCCCTGGGGACCCCTAGCATGATTCTAGGCCCTCAAAACACGAATCCATGCATTGAATCCCTAGATCGGGCGAGCTCTCCCCAAATCATGGAAAAACCCAAAAACGCCCAAACGATCCTCTCTCGGCCTCCCCGCGGCCTATAAATCGCGGAAAAGATCTGCATGAGGCTAAGGAACGTCACCCTACCTCAATGGAGCGAATGCTCCGCCGAATCGATCACGAATCACGAAGAACGCTTCAAGCTTCACGAACTCCCCACGCTCCCCACGCTTGCCGCACGCCCACGAGATCGCCTCACCGTCGCCCACGCGTCCGCGTCGTCGCCCCGCCGCCGTCCGTAGCCGGAGAGGGGTGCGCCGCGTCCGAATGGGAGAGAGGGAGAGAGAGAGGGGCTCACGGTCGCGAGAGAGAGGAAGAGGAAGAAGAAAGAGAAAAGAGAAAGAAAAAGAAAAAGGAATTAGGGCTTTATAGAAAATCCGAATTTTCGGAAAAATACCGAAAAATAGAAAAATACATTTCCGGAATCCTCGGAACGCACCGATCGCAACGGTACCACTCGTGCCCGGGTGAACGGCCCAGTTAACCCGCAGCGAGCGTCCGAAGGAAAAGCCGAAACACACACCGGGAATCGGAAAACACGCGCGGAAAAGCCGCGGAACGCCTCCGGGCCTCCGAAACGACTCCGGATCGCGCCGATCCGAACACGAAAGATGTCCGAAACGAAATTTCGGACACAACAGAGCCGGACACTCCGAAAACCAGATCCGGGACCCACGAAGAAGGATCCGAAAGGTCCGGGATATTACAACCGGGAAGGCCCGATAACCCGAGACTCGAACCGCCGCCCACGAGCGGGAGGCTCGGAAGGGCTAAAAAGGAGTGTGGAGGTACAAGGAAATAGGAAATAAGACAGGACAAATCAATAATTAACAGAAATAAATGAACAACTACAACAGAGTCCAGTCCAACAGAAAGTACAGTCCAAAGCAGTAAAACGTACCACATGCCAAGTGAACACTCGGCCCGGCAAGCTGGCAACTAAGAACCTCCGTACAGCACCCTCAAACCTCGGGGAAGAACCGCCGCACCTGAAACGCAAGGGTGAGCCTCCTGTCACTGGCCCAGTAGGGATCCCGCGGAACCCCAACTGAGAAACAACGGCAGAAGGAAAGCTACGCTAGCAAGACAGCAACGGAAGGAAGTAACTACGAAAGCAGGAAAGTAACTACGGTGGCCGGCAAAACCTCGGCACTACAGCTACTCCTACTGTACCAGAACACACCCCAGACTCACGGCCAAGGGCTACCAAACTACACTAGAACCAGTCACACGGTACAAAAATCGATACACGTGCCACGGCGAGACAACTGAAACTCAACGGTCAACGCGACCAAAAACCCGAAGGTCGAAGTCACGCGACTGACAGTCTGTCACTCTCTGTCCAGAACAGGAGTACCTCCCACAAGAAGAATGACCGGATGCGTCCCCTGACGTCTTACACCGCGTCACAAGTGTCTAGCTACGACGCCCTAGGCGTGAGACTCAGACACACATAGTAACCAGTACCACAACAAGGACTAGCTGGGGTCACGCTCGTCAGCGCGTGTCCTAAGCCCCCAACTACGTGTGCACACACAGACCATCTGCTCTAGGTCGGGTCCTCTAGCTGGTTTTCCCCCCCACCGGACTCTGGTGGCAAAGGCAAGGGGCCGACGGAAACTAGCCTAAAAACCGCGTCTAACCGGGTCGCGCTCTCCACCACTCCCAGGTGGGTCCGCACACGCGTGCGCAGGAAGCTACGACTAGTGGAGGATCACTGAGAGAGTAGACTCTCAAAACAACAGAAAACGACGTCCGAACCTAACGAAGTACGGGGACCATCCCACGTACCAGCACCATCGCACGGTGACCACGATCGGAGAAGAAACGGGACGCACAGTCCACGGCCAAACACATGACCCACTCGGGTATCATCTTCCAGGAAGACTCACGACATGCAGGGGAACCCCACCGCACACCTACCGATACACGGTGACTCGATCGAGGGAGAATACGGAAACCCGAAACGCCTGGGGTCACCCAGACCCACCAAGCCCATGGGCACGCTAATCGAGATAACACGGCACCTCCAGACACCCCAAAACATGGTAACAAAACCCACGGGGTGCCCGGGACACTCACAAGGCCAAAGGTCGACCACTGGGTCACAACCGGGTCGACCGGAGACCAACACAACCCAATCGGAACACTAGCAAATCGCCCGGACCCTTACACTCACGAGCACGCAAATCAAGGTAAACGGAACCCCCGGACACCCAAAGACACGGTCACGGAACTCCACGGGGTGTCCGGGGCACACACGGCCCAAGGGGAGCACGAGACAATAGGGAAGATCGCGCTAGGATCACCTAGCGCGACAAGACGGAACACGCTAGGCTCTCCTAGCGTGACCAGACAGGTCGCGCTAGGGACCCCTAGCGCGACAAGGATGATCACGCTAGGAACCCCTAGCGCGACAAGGCAGATCGCGCTAGGGCCCCCTAGCGCGACAACGCAGAACGCGCTAGGACCCCATAGCGCGACAGGAACCGCCTTACTGTTCATCTTCTCCGACGAACACGCCCCGTCGGGGCAGCGCGACCCTCAAGAACGCGCTACCTGAGGGTAGCGCGTTCTCAGTCCGCGCCCGAAACACGGTGAGAACCACGAAGAAATCCATTCCACGCCCCGATCACCCCCGGGTGATGGGGAAACAAAGGGGGAAACATTCCCCAACCTCCCTAGCGCAGAGGGGACCCATTTAAACCCCAAAACACGATCAAAACACAAGATTCGGCTCACTCCCCAAAAACATGTATTTTTCTCAAATCACCCCGTTTAGCCCTCTCGGCTCATCACGGCCTACGAAACTCGCGGGAAATGAAGTACGCGGGTTGAGGGTCCATCTCCCTACCTCCACCGAAGATTCGACGCACCGTGGACGCCGATCCACGAAGAAACACCATTTAAACCCTCGCCGGTTCACGATCTCACGAACCGCCTCCACCATCGCGATCCTCGTCCCGTACCCGTGACTCCACGCCCCACGAGCCACGCCGCCCCGCCCTCGCCTCCTCCGTCGGCCGCCCGGAGTGAGAGGGGGAGAGGAGAGAATGTGAGAGAAGAGAGAGGGAGGGAAGAGAGAAATGAGATGGGGAGAGAGAGAAAAGGTTATATATAGAAAATCCAGAAATTCTCAAAAAAATACTGAAAAATAGAAAATCACGTTTCTGCGATCCTCGGAACACACCGATCGCAACGGTACCACTCGCGCCCTGGTGAACAGCCCGGTTCACCCGTAATGAGATTTCGAAGGAATTACCGAAACACACACCGGGAATCGGAAAACGCACGCGGAAAAGCCGCGGAACGCTTCCGGGCCTCCGAAACAACTCCGGATCGCGCCGATCCGAACACGAAAGATGTCCGAAACGAAATTTCAGACACAACGGAGTGGGACACTCTGGGAAACCAGATCCGGGACCCATGAACAAGGATCCGAAAAATCCGGGGCATTACAGATATGCCTTACCCGGTGAGATGGATAGAGCCATGGGTTAAGTTCTACAATGACTTTCGACCTTACAAGTAAACCCGATCTTTATCATACTTAACTCTTTTGTAGGATCATGGCTGCGGAAAGAGCACAATGGAGCGAGATGCAGCGCACCGTGCAAGGCCTCACACAGGCACTACAGCAAGCGGCCCAAGGCGGAGCAAACCGTGGAGCGGGAGATCTCCACCGAAGTTTCCGTAACATGAACCCACCGAGGTTCACGGGTTCGTCCGACCCCGAGGATGCCGAGAATTGGCTAAAGGAGATGGAACGAATCTTCTGTGTGATGCAATGCGCGGATGAAGAGAAGATTTTACTGGCCGTATTCCAACTAGAGCGGGACGCTCGATGCTGGTGGGAATCCATAGAAGCAACACTGCCAGAATACCATGTCACATGGGATGAATTCACGGAGCATTTCAACAACAAGTACTTCTCCGATCATATCCAGGAAAAGAAGGCCACAGAATTCACCATTCTAAAACAACGGGGCTTGAAAGTGGCCGAGTATGAGGCCCAGTTCTCCAGATTATCTAGGTATGCACCCCACTTGGTGTGTACGGAAAAGATGAAGGCGAGAAGATTCCTCAACGGGCTTCGGCCCCATTATATCACACAACTTGTCCCGATGGACATCCAAGTCTATTCGGAGATGGTTCGGCATGCTCAACTGCTGGAAGACGCCACCGAATTATCTGAGAGAATCCGAGGAAGAGACAAGAAGGAACCCGCCACAAGCCCGGGAAAATTCAAACAATCCTTCAACAAGAAGCGGTTCTTCATGGGAGGGGAGCCCTCCAAGGTAAAGAAATTCGAGAAGAATGACAGGTCATTCTCCACCACCACACCATCAAAGAAAATTTACAAGTATTGTGATAAAACTGGCCATAAGACCGAGGAATGCTGGAGGAAGTTAGGAGCTTGTCTTCGATGCGGGAGCCGAGAGCATTGGATCCCAGACTGCCCACTGATGATTGAGCAGGACATCAAAGATGAGAAGCGTCCGGTAAAGAAACAAGGCAGTCTGCAAGCTCTCCGAGAGACGGAACCCACTGAAGGTGGAATTGTGGAAGGTACTCTCACTATTTGTTCAAAAACTGCTCAAGTTTTATTTGATACCGGAGCAACTCATTCATTCGTTTCCAAGAACTTTGCTGCTTCATTTTCTAAGAAACATGAACTGTTAGATTTGGTCATATCTACACCTCTTGGGAATGAGTCTAATATCACTTATCACTATCCAATTTGTGAAGTGATGATTAAGGGAAGTAATTTACCTGCTGACCTGATATGCCTAGATATGAAGGGTTATGACGTCATACTAGGTGCTGACTGGCTATCCACATACCAAGCAACTGTAGATTGCCGGCATGGCAAGGTAACTTTCGTGGATTTCCCAGATCTAGTTTACAATAACCCTCGGAGTAAATCACTTCTTATATCAACACTCCGAGCTAGTAAACTTATGAATAAGGGATGCATGGCTTTCATAGCACTCGTGACTGGCACGGAAGTTGAGAAGGTTAAACTTGAAGACATCCGTGTTATTCGGGACTTTCTCGATATTTTCCCAGAATAATTGTCCGGCTTACCCCTGGAAAGGGAAGTGTCATTTACAATCGACCTTGTCCCCGGTGCTGGTCCTGTTTCCAGGGCACTGTACAGAATGTCCCCTGCTGAGCTGAAGGAACTAAAGGAGCAGCTAATGGAGTTATTGAACAAGGGTTTCATCAGGCCGAGTACTTCCCCATGGGGAGCACCCGTGCTATTCGTCAAAAAGAAGGACGGATCGATGAGATTATGCATAGATTATCAGCAGCTAAATCACATTACAATCAAGAACAAATATCCACTGCCAAGGATTGATGAGCTGTTCGATCAACTATCTGGAGCTTTATATTTCTCCAAGATTGATATTCGTTCTGGTTACCACTAATTGAATATCAAAGAAGAAGACATTCATAAAACTGCATTCCGAAGCAGGTATGGGCATTACGAATTTACTGTTATGCCTTTCGGACTAACAAATGCCCCCGCAGCTTTTATGCAGTTAATGAACATCATATTCATGCCCTATTTAGACCAATTTATTGTGGTCTTTATTGATGATATTCTGATCTATTCAAAGACCGAAAAGGATCATGAAGAACACCTCAAGAAGGTATTACAGATATTAAGGGAAAATAAGCTATATGCCAAATTCAGCAAATGCGAGTTCTGGCTCGAGGAAATATCTTTCTTAGGCCATATCGTTTCGAAGAACGGAATTGCTGTTGACCCATCAAAGGTCGAAGCCGTGAAGAACTGGGAACGACCCACAAATGTAACTGAGATTCGGAGCTTCTTGGGTCTAGCTGGTTACTACTGGCGTTTTATCAAGGACTTCTCCAAAATTGATGTTCCTCTGACCAGGTTAACCCGCAAGGAAGTGCCTTATGAGTGGAAGGAAGACTGTGAAAAGAGTTTCCAAACTTTGAAGGATCTCTTGACCACTACTCCAGTCTTATCATTACCAATGGAAGGAGAAAAATACGAGGTATATACCGATGCTTCTGGTATTAGCCTCGGATGTGTATTGATGCAGAATGGGAGAGTCATTGCATACTCTTCCCGATAATTGAAGAAACATGAAGAGAACTACCCGGTTCACGACTTAGAACTGGCCGCAGTAGTATTCGCTTTGAAGATCTGGAGGCACTATCTCTACGGAGAACAGTTCACTGTGTACTCCGATCATAAAACCCTCAAGTACTTATTCTCCTAAAAGGAGCTGAACATGCGGCAAAGGCGTTGGCTCGAGTATCTCAAGGATTTCGACTTCACTATACAGTACCATCCTGGTAAGGGTAATTCCGTAGCTGATGCCCTTAGTCGAAAGCCGAGAACAATATTGGCCAACTGCATGATACAAGAATGGAAACTGCTGGAGAAATTCTCTGAGCTTGATATCAGCACAGAAGAGAAGAACATGTGTATTATTCTATCTCATACGAGCCTACATCCAGATTTGCTACCTGAAATCAAGAAGCTACAAGAAGAGGATCCCTCGCTAGTGGAGATAAAGAGCAAGCTGGATGAGAGACTGGATTTCAAGCTGGCACCTAATGGCAGATTGCTATTTCATGAATGGACATGTGTGCCCGACTGTCCCGAATTGAAGAAGAAGATTCTTGAAGAAGCTCATAGATCGAGATACACAATCCACCATGGGGCCACTAAGATGTACCAAGACTTGAAAAGAACTTTCTGGTGGCCTAACATGAAAAGGGAGGTAGCAGGCTTTGTGTCTCGTTGCCTCACATGCCAACAAGTGAAGGCGGAACATCAAAAACCCGCCGGAAAGCTACATCCACTGGATATTCCCAAGTGGAAGTGGGAAGACATTGGCATGGACTTTATCATGGGTTTGCCCAAGTCTAGGGGCGGATATGATGGAATTTGGGTAATTATCGACCGGTTAACTAAATCGGCCCATTTCTTACCCATCAAAAGTCGATGGTCAGTCGACGTACTTGCTGCCTTGTATATTAAGGAGATGGCTAGATTGCATGGAGTTCCCATCTCGATCGTATCTGACCGAGACCCACGTTTCACCTCTCATTTTTGGAAGGGTCTACAACACTCTCTAGGGACGAATCTTAATTTCAGCACTGCTTTCCATCCCCAGACAGATGGTCAGACTGAAAGGACAAATCAGGTTGTTGAAGATATGTTAAGGGCATGTATTATAGATTTCGGCGGAAGCTGGCACGACCACTTATCTCTAGTCAAATTTGCCTATAATAACAACTATCAAGCTAGTATTCAAATGGCACATTTCGAGGCGCTTTATGGCAGGAGTTGTCGTTCTCCAATATGCTGGGAAGAAGTCGGCGAAAGACAAATTCTAGGCCCAGATATGGTTAGAGATTCGACTGAGAAGATACACCTTATCAAAGAGAGACTCAAGGTAGCTCAGTGCAGGCAAAAATCTTATGCTGATAATAGAAGGAGAGATTTGGAGTTCCAAGTTGGTGACCATGTATTTCTCAAGGTATCTCCTGGCCGAGGTATTAGAAGATTCGGTGTTAAGGGCAAGCTCACACCGAGGTTTATCGGTTCATTCGAAGTATTGGAAAGAGTGGGTGAGGTGGCCTACCGTATTGCTTTACCTCCTCAACTCTCAGAAGTGCACAATGTATTCCATATATCTATGCTGAAGAAATATGTACACGACCCTTCTCACGTCATCGACCATGCCGATTTGGTGATTCAAAGAGATCTCACTTATGAGCAAAGGCCGATGCGGATCCTCGACCGCGAAGTCCGAGTTCTAAGGAGCAAGATGATCCCTATGGTGAAAATCCAATGGAATCGATGCACGGAACAAGAAGCAACTTGGGAGACCGAAGAATCTATGAAAAGAATATATCCAGAATTATTCTAAACTGTAAGTATTTTATACTTTCCGCAATATCCTTATACAGTTGAATTTGGAGACCAAATTCTTTTAAGTAGGGGAGGGTGTAACACCCGAGGATTTTAAAATAGAAATATATATATATAAATTATATATATATATATTTAATTATTGAACTCATATTCTAATTCTATTGATTTAACCATTTAAAATATTTAATTACCAATAGATGTTTTAGAAGATGTCAAATTATATTTTCAATCACTTAGGAAATTAATATTACACTATTCCAAATAAATAGGAAATAGGTTATATAGATAGTGTTTTAAAGGTTAAACATCACTTTTACAAGATGCCAAATCATATTTTCATAATTTAGAAAATTTCATATTTCAACTTTTACATTATATCATTATTTTGAAGAAATAAGGATATATAGATGAAGTGTTAAAGGATAAACATAATTTAGAAAGTGAGAAAGGGTATATAGATAATTTTAGTTAGTGTAGAGTGAATACAAAAAAGCTCCGTTTAAAATAACGACATATGCTAAGTCGTTATTTCCTAAACATGAATAGTGACGTGAATAGTGTCACTTTTTATTTAAAAAAAAATTTCAAAAAAATTTATATGTAAAAATAGAGAAAAATGTAAGGGTCTCACCCCTGAAATTTCACAAACAAATTCCCTCAATGTTTAAAGATAAAAATATTTGAAGTTAACTTGGAAATCTTAACTTATGAAATACGTAACCTACTATTCTTAATAAAATTCTAGGTTTTGTTTAAGAAATTAAATTATATGAGGACTAGAATACAAATGTACATTCCAACTTTATGCATATGGGTAAGGAATCTTACTTAGGAGGTCTTATACAAAGAAATAAATCATGAAAGGGTTAGTATATAAATTTACAAAACACCTTTAAACACATGGGCCATGATTTGTACGTAAGTGGACTTCCACCTTGTCCACTTAGTGAATTGACGCCCCTCACTAGGGCGTCAATTAAAAAATTGAAGACCATGTATACATGCGTCAATTTGAATAGGACCACATTCTATTAAAGTATTAATATATATATACAAAACACGTGAGTAGGGCAGAGTTGTCTAACAAACGACGCCCTCTTGCAATACGTCATTTCTATTAATAATGACACAATAATGCTACCCAAATAAATGACGCCCTCGTGTAAGGCGTCATTTATTAAATGAACGACCCTTTACACGGGCGTCATTTAAACATGTGATTCTAGAAGATTGAGACACGAGCAACCCATTCGAGCTGGCAAAAATAATGCCCACTCAGCATGACCCACAAGGCATTAACCAGTGCCTTATCATTCACTATAACTAATCACATCTGTAGCAATGTCAGAGGCTACTGCTGTGCTGCAGGAGCGTCTTCCTCCCGAGGCTACATCCTGCTACGATCCTACTGCAGCTCTGAACCTCGTATCACACGTCAAGAGGTAGGTGTTCTCAAATTCTTACCTAACCAGTAGCTAAATAGGTTAACTGATTCGTGCTTAGAGTTTCGATTAAATAGTCAACCATGCTATATATCATCCGAATCAAGCAATAATCATGTATATATCATGCTAGTTCAATAGCCTGATACATATTGTCATGATCTTTATGAGTTGAACATAGTCTGTTAAGCATGATTTCATTAGTTTCATGAGTTTTTGAGCATATTAGTTTTTTATTATTATTAAGCATATTTTCAAACCTTAATATATAGCCTCTGTTACACTAGTACATTCATGTTAAAAATCCGGAGGGCCCTAGCCCTTTTTGTAAATGACACCCCTGACCAGGGCGTCCATTTTAAAATTGAAGACTGTTCTCACAGTCATCATTTAAATGAAGACACCTCCAGTGTCGTCATTTTAATTTCTAAAATTTCCGGAAGCTAATAAATCCAACACATTCAAAAATCAGAAATTCAGAAATTGAAGCGTCAATTCAGAAATTGACTATTGGGACATCCCTGACAAGGGCGTCAATTCGGAAATTGAAGACTGTTCATACAGTCGTCATTTAAACGAAGACATGCATCATGGCGGCAATTCAATTTCTTGGAATTTTCGGGAATCAATAAATTACAACATTCAAAAATCCATAACTATTGAACTAAAGTACGAAATTTTAAAATGAACGTATTTCTGAAATCCTGACATTTTTCTTAACATATTCGTATCATTACTTCCTGATTTAGAATATTTTTATACAGATGAATAGTGCATGAATAGTGTGTGAATAATGAAACAGATTTGTAAATGACGCCTCGCGTCAATTACCAAATTGAAGAATGTGTGAACAGTCATCAACTTATTAACGACATGACAAATGTCGTCAATTCATTTTCATGAAATTTTTAGAAACCAGTAAATTAAAGCATTCAAAAATCTATAACTAATAAACTGGATTATGAAAATTTTGGACGAATATAATTCTGTGATCTTGAGATTTTTCTCTACCTGTCCATGTCTTCGATTCCTGATTTACTCGAAGAATTAAAAATGAATAGTGTTTAAATAGTAAACTGTGACTCATAATATAGAGCCACATGTTCATACAATTATAATTTTTTTAACCTAATCACGAAACTCTTGCATGAATATGGTTATGGAACCCTCGTAATTTTCTCTATTTAACTATGTACTTAATTCCTGATTTAATGAAAGTATTAAAAATGAATAGTGTTTGAATAGTGTTTTGAGTCACAAAATGTATCTTCCCAGCGTAAAACACCCCAATTTATTAAATATCAAAACCCAACAATTTCGCATGAGCATAATTCTGAACTCCCGAGAATGTCCTCTATCTGTCCATATCCTTACTTTCTATTTTTGAGAAATTTTTACCGTATGAATAGTATATAAAAGTCACTATTTCAATGAATAGTATCACTTTTCCAAATAAAATAATTTTTTTGATATAGACACGTAGATAGGTAGAGAAAAATATAAGGAATCTAACGGTATGCTCATGTATTAGATTAGATATCATGATTCACATTTATTAAATTTTTCACATGGATGATTAATATATTAAACTATTAATATATACATAAAATTAGAAATGACGACGGTTTAAACAGTCGTCATTCACAAAAATGACTACTCAGTGAAGGGCGTTATTTGTGTGAATAGTGTAAATGAATAGTAATAAATAGTAAGAGAATAGTAATGAATAGTAATGAATAGTATTCGTAAATAGTAAACTGGCATAATTGCATAATGGCCGTTATGGGATGTTCTAACTTTTGTTTAACCTTACTATAGAGTTATCTAAAGTTTTTGTTTAGGAAAAAGTATATAAATTGATACTTTTTCCTTCATTTCTATTGTGGTTTGTACAGACGCAACCCTAAGTCATTTTCTTGCATATTATGAGTCTTTAAATTCCATTCCATAAAAATCTACCTTGTATATCCTACTAAGGCAACCCTTGAAACTCCATATTGGTTATAAATGAGAGTGGATGTCAAAGGTAATACATGAAATGATGTGCATATAGGGCCCGGTCTGGTATTGGGAGGAGCACCCGAAGGTGCTTGTGCCCATGTGAGTTTATTGACCACGGTGTTTAGCATTGCACCGGAGTACTTGCTTGACTTGAGACACTCCACCCTACTCTCTCTTTACTCACTTGACTTGACTTGCGTGGCCCGGAACGGACAATACTTGACTTGTGGCCCGAGAAAGGGCGAAATACTTGCTTGATTGAAATAGCCAATTCTACTGATACGTACTTAACTTTACTTGCTTGAATTAAATTTTACTTGCTCGTATCTGAGATATACTTGTACACGAGTACATACTCGCACTTGAATTCGTAATCGTACATGAATCCCTGCTAGACCCGAAGTGGCATTTACATCTATAATTCTTGAAATACTGCTTGTCAAATACTTGAAATCTTGATATACTCTCTGTATACAGCTCTTGATCTCTTATTGTTCATCATGTATAGATATACCTGCATACCCGATTCTTTTATACGTACGTCATGCATAGCCATACTGATAATACATATAAATTGTAATTCACGTAAAGATTGCTCGAATTTGAGATGTAATTCCTACTGAGCGATTCGCTCATCCAGTTGCTTCCTAACATTTTCAGGTGATTCGGATAGCGACAAGAATGGGTTTGAGGCCGAGTGAAGAGTGCTAGAACGCCATCCATTTATTATTAGCTAGTCGAGTCTTTGAATTTATTTGAGTCTACCTTGTATTCCCAGTTATGTCAGTTAGTGGTATAAACTTTGTGTTAAGTCGTGTAGCCTAATGTTTGACTTTTTTTAAATTTAAAAATTTGTCATGGAATATCTTTATTTCCTTTGATTAATCAAATAAACATCACTTGGACTATTGGAATTTATTAGATTTTTAGTCATTTGCGCACTCTGAAATTTTTTATGTTAAAATTCTTATCGCTCTAATGACACGATCTATATAGATTAGGGCTGTCAATGGGCCGGGCCCGGGCTTAGGTCGGCCCGGGCCGGGCCCGACTTATCAAGAGTAAGGCCCCCCGATATTATATAAAAAATTCAAAGCCCGACTAAGGCCCGGTCCGGCCCGACTACTTAAATAAAATAATAAAAATAATAAAAATTAATAGATTTAATACTATAAAATTTATAATCTCACTAAATAAATTAAACTTTTGATATTAATTACATAATTTGTGTGAAAAGAGAATTTTAAAAATTATAATTAAGTAAAATAACATAAGTTTGACTAAATAGTTTTTAAAATTTGAAGTGAGAATAAAAAAAGGGATCGGGCCGGGCCGGCCCGCGGGCCGAACTCAAAGCCCGAGCCCGGCCTGCGAGTCTAGTCGGGCCGGGCTTTTAGGCCCGACTAAAAACCTGCGGGCCGAAAAAGACCTTGCGGCCCGGCCCGAAATCGGGCCAAGCCCGCGGGCCTGTCGGGCCGGCCAGGCCCGTTGACAGCCCTAATATAGATGCATCACGCATCCGAGTATCTTCCGCGCTCGGGACGTGACAAGGGGACGCTGCCGACTGTGCTTCTAGTGGGAGGTACTCCTGTCGAGTCGGGAATGACAGACTATCAGTCAGTCTCCGTGACTTCGACCTTTGGGTTTTGGTCGTGTTGACCGTGGACTTCTGGTCGTTTCACCATGGCACGTGTGTCGGTTTTCGTGTCGTGAGACCGGTGTTGTAGTTACAGGATTTTTCCTTCCGAGGTACTCGCTTACTGCTAGTGTAGTAGTTTTTCGTTTGCGAGGTAGGGTTCGAGTGATCCCTACTGAGTGTTGTTCTAAGACTCATTCCCAGCTTGTTTTCACCGTGTTTCAGGTGAGGCGCGGCCTCAAGGGAGCGCGGCTGAGGCTAAGCGTGGTTCTGGTGCCCAGCGTTAGTGCCAGAGGTCAGAGCCGGGGTATGTCCCGTGTAGCTGTACTTTTCTTTCTTGTCTCTGTACTAGTTACGGACTACTGTTGTTATTTTGTGGTATCTTGTGGACCATGTATCATGTAAAATGTTAATTTATTTCCTGCTTAATCATATAAACTGTTTAATTTCTGTAATTATTTGTGATACTTGTGTAGTCTCCACACCATCCTTCTAACCCTTCCGAGTCTTCGGGCTCGTGGGTGGCGGTACGAGTCTCGGGTTATCGTGCCTTCCCGGTAATCAGATTCTCGGGTCGTTATAGCTGGTATCAGAGCTCGGTTGTGGGATTATACGAGAGTCATAGGTAATTGTAGCGGTCCACTAGTCCACAACGATGATGTACAGCTGATGCTGGCATTGGGCATCGTGTGTTTTCATTAACCTTGTCATTTTCATGTTTTCATCGTCTAGTGAGCGTAGGGCGCTAGTGGGTTAGAGAGCTTACCCCCCGACTGTCTGACCAGAGAACTTCTTATATGGTCTTTCTCGAGCACGTCTCTGTCGTATGTGTTATCTGCCTTGACGGAGGAACGGTTGTCCGATATCGTGAGGTCGCGAAACACTTGACCTTCTGCTCGGCGCGAGACGAGGGGACGTGGGGTGACCCGTAACGTACATTACTCGTTTATTATGTGGAAAACAGTTCCCAGATCATACGTCACGTGGATCGTGGGACAGTTACGTGCGCGGAGCACAAGTCCGGAGTTTGGGTCAATCGTCGTTGGACTTTAGCGAGTCTAGGCGGATTACTCACTCCTCAAAAAGTAAAAATAAGAATAACAAATGATAACAGTACCTTAATATTGCTTGAAAAGAAAATCCAATGTAATGCACTTGATAAACTTACTCTCTCATGCTGCGTATCTCCTTTCATTAGAGTATCCTTTCTGCACATCCTCTGAACTGGGTCGCTTCTTGATTGGAGAGTTGAACACGGAATAGATGCTGAAGTGGAACCAAGGCATTTATTTGGTCCCACAAAGACCATTTTGAGCCCCCCCCCCCCCCTAAAATTGTAGAGCACTTGACATTTCATATATATATATATATATCTCATGTTATTATGTCTTCTTCCCTGTTGAGCTCTCCTCCCTCTCCTTTTTTTGCAAATCCCCTGCTGCTCTCCTCCCCCATCGGTTCCTTCTCCGGAGTTGGCCGCCCGTTCCCATTCCCACCTCGATGCCTCTCCAGGCACTGAGACCCCCATCTCCCCACCTCGTCCAGAACTCGTTCCTGGCCGCCTCCCGTGCGGAGGCTGACGGCCGCGTCCTCCGGCTGCCACTGACGAGGCCACCTCGCACCGCCGCGCCACTGCGCGGCGCCTTCCCCTCGGCCCCCGGTAGAATCCGTCGTGAGGTGGTCTTCTGGTCGCAGGATGGACGGTGGGATCAATTCGAGACGGCCGGGGAAGAGGGGAACGCGAAAGGGAGCCCCTTCAAGAGCGCGGACGTGGCCACGCTCGGGAATCTCTGCGTGGACATCGTGCTCAACGTGCCCACGCTGCCCCCGGCGCCGCGCGAGGACCGCAAGGCTTATCTGGAGCGGCTCTCGGCGTCTCCGCCTGATGAGGTTAGGAAACCGGTTTCTAGATGGTGGGGGTATTCCAATCCCTTCAATCTTATTGTTCCTACTGAGGTAGCATCCTCTTGGCGGTGACATCATGGAGTGAGTCAACTCATGGATTAGTGGGGAAGTTTGAGTCTGTTGCCAACTTTTTCAATACCGTACTGTTATTATTCTTGCAAATTCCGTTGTTTTCATGCCTCTTTGAGCTCACTTAGTAATTTAGCGGGTCTCGTATGAACATTCAGAATTCACATCTTTACACAGTTTCACGACGGCATTGTTTACGTCATGTAGATTTTAAAACAAGAAGGTATGCACTGTGGTAGTCATGCGGGGTTGCCAAGTTCATAAACTTTGCTTTCATTATGGAGGAGGGCATGGAGTGACTGAATGAGAAATAGATTGGATAAGATTGGAGGTCCGAATGGGGTTGGGAGTCAGGCCATCAGAGCGAGAGGAAATATAAGATCAGATCCCATTAATTTGGATGACATGGTTCAGGGTCTTAACGGACTTTGGCTGCCCAAGGCGCCCAGGCACATACTTTGGGCTGCCTAATCAGGTGGCTGGCCCGCCTTTTCTGGGCTTTAAAAACGCAGTTATTTGCCTTGGACTTGGGCCTCTGCCTAGATGCTTAGGCAGTGCCTAGGTGCAGCCTAGGTCAGCACCTTGACAACCATGGATGATACTAGCAACAGTGATAGATAGAGCGATCGACTATAATCACAGTGCCTTCATCAAGGATAGACAAGGTTAGGAGAATTTTTGGTTGCCTATGGGTGCATTCATGCCATAAGATATCAACATATTGGTTATTAAGCTGGACTTTCAGAATGCTTGCCTATTCCAAATTCTGACCCTTGGGGGGGTTGAAGATAAGCGGGTTGGATGGATTAAATCATGCAATACTTTAGCCAGGTTTGTTGTTATGGTTAATGAGGAGGTGCCTAATTATTTTTATAGTGGTAGAGGTCTTTGACAGGTGCACCCTATGTCATCTACTCTCTTTGCTCTGGTTGCTCATATACTGAGCATAACAAGGTATGGGGCCAGAATCTCTTGGGCTCATTAGAGGCTTTCAGATATATGTTCAGGGTGTGTAGGTTACTCATCTTCAGTATGCAAATGATATGATCCTTTTTGTCTTGGAGGATGAATAACAGTTCTATGTGGTCGGACTCATGCTAGACTTGTTGGGGTATGCTGGTCTGAAGGTGAACTTTGGGAAAAAATTAAGGCGGAGGGAGAACATGGATACATGTCTGATGTCTCTTCAGCGGGAAGCATTGTTTATTGGTTATGAATTAGGTGACATCCCTATCACCTACCGGGGATGCCATTGACTATTGGGGCACTCCATTGCAGCGACTAGATAATGATTATCAAAAGTCAGTGTCAAGATTGACAGGGTGGAAGGGGAGAGACTCCACTTTTTTTTTTTTGGGGGGGGGGGGTTGCAGTAGCTCTTTGCAAATTAGGACAAGATAGTCTACCTATTTATTACTTGTCCCTATTTGGGATCTCGATACTATGGTGTAAAGTTGGAGGCTATTTAGAGCAAATTATTCTGGTGTGGGATTGGACGTTAGTCTAGAAAATGGCATAATATCAATTGGAGTGTTTGAGTAGATGCTATGGAAGTTGAGCATTATGGGAAGGGCACAGAAGTGATGGACAAAAATACTACTGAAAATCTAGAAATTTGGATGTTTCACCAGGCACAGCCAACAACATCTCTCATTTATGTAATGGTATCCTTGAAGCCAAGGACATGGTGCATACATGCATTAGTATGGCTCTTGGCCATGATCTGCAATGCTTATGTTTGAGTTGACAAGTGTTGTGTGTGCCTATCTTTGGAAAAGAGGTTGTCCATCATAGGACAAAATCTCTAGGGATCACTTTGCAGGTGCCGTGTGTGTGTAATAATAGGCCTTCGGGGGGATGCTGGGCTCCAATTATCAGGAGGGACATGTATGATGAGGAAATATATCTATTTTGGAGAACTTCTTTTAGCATTTTAGTGTCACAGTCTCGATATTCATATGATGGACGTATGGACATGGAGATCGGAGAAAGATGGTTGATGCACAAGACAGCAAATACTCTTGTTGTAGATGAAGGGACCCAATTCCCCTTGACCAATCATGTGTTGTCATCTAATTAGTTCATTGAGAGTGAAAATTGTTGCATGGATAATTGCACATGGTAGACTCCCTACATGTGATCGCCCAGCTCATTTTTTGTGTGGAAATCGAGACTGTTTTTGCTTTTTGGGGAGGAAGAAGGGACATTAGACCATTTGTTCATTGGGTGTTATCTCGCCTGCGAGATTTAGCGGTGTGGACACGTAAAAAAATTCATGTCAGCACATTCCCCGACTTCTGCATCAGGGACAGAGCTAAAGAAAGAAGATCCTGGAGGGACTGAATGCCCAAGACCCCGGGGAATACTACCGTCCAGCAAGTCCTCGCACTTGCACGGACGCATTAAAAATGACAACGAAAAGGGAGCTCACAGTTGCTGAAGTTCCTAAGGAAAATCCCAAGCCCTCCAGCGGTACGCCTAAGGTGGTCTCCAACGGCATGCCCCTAAGGGTTCTCCAGCGGCACACCCTTGTGCCTCTTCAACGGCACACTAGTTCATGCCCTCCAGCGGCACACCCTTTGTGCCCCTTCAACAACACATTCCCTATACCCTTTTAGTGGCACACCCCTTTTCAAGCCCATTAGCGGCACACTTCTTCAGCTCCTCCAACGACACACCCAAGTGCCTTCTCCAACGACACACTTATTGGCCTCTCCAACGGCATACCTCATTGGCTTCTCCACTACAGTGCGTGGCCGAGCACTGTAGCAGGGTCGAGCACTGTAGCAAGACCGAGCACTGTAGCGTGCCGAGCACTGTAGCAGTCTGAGCTCCTGTAGCGAGGCCGAACACTGTAGCAGGGCCGAGCACTGTAGCAGGGCCGGACACTGTAGCAAGGCCGAGCACTGTAGCGTGCCGAGCACTGTAGCATGACCGAACATTATAGCGTGCCGAGCATTGTAGTGTGCCGAGCACTGTAGCAGTCCGAACACTGTAGCAGCCCGAGTACTGTAGCAGTCCGAGCACTGTAGCAGCCCGAGCCAAAGTTGGAGAATGGCGTGCTACCGTAGCAACCGAGACCGAAGAGACAGCATGGGCGAGCACTGCAGCAGGACCGAGCACTGTAGCAAGGATGAGCGCTGCAGCGTGCCGAGCACTGTAGCAGCCCGAGTTTCCGCAGCAAGACCGAGCGCTGTAGCAGGGCCGAGCACTGTAGCAAGATCGAGCACTGTAGCGTGCCGAACACTGTAGCAAGACCAAGCATAGTAGTGTACCGAGCACTGTAGCAGAGCCGAGCACTGCAGCGTACCGAGCACTGTAGCAGTTCGAGCACTATAGCAGACCGAGCACTGCAGCAGGCTGAGCACTGTAGCAGTCCGAGCTACTGAAGGAAAAGAAGTCCGAGCACTGTAGTAGGCCGAGCACTGTAGCAGTCCTCTTGTCTGACAAAAGGACTACTTTTGACCAGTAGTCTCACCTTTTCGGCCGACAGCTCATTGCCTTGCACTGCAAGAAGCCATCCGGTATGATGGAGACCTGGACTTCTAATACAGTGAAGAAACGATTTCACGTCCGTCTGTATAAATGAGGCATCCCAGAGGGCTGAAAAAAAGGAGAGGGGGGATCTCGTGTGAAGAAGGAAGAGAAGAAGAAGAAGAGAAAAGAGAGAGGAAAGGAGAAGCTCCTGCTTCCCCTTGCTGCTCCGTCCACCACCGTCTGTGTGAAGAGGAGAAAAAGAAGAAGAAGAAGAAGAGAAAAGAGAGAGGAAGGAGCGGATGCTCCATTATTCCCCCCCACTGGATTTCTATTTTCATTCTCTCCCCCTGCAATGTATTAGCCTATGTATTTCTCCCCTTTTATGAGGAATATAAGAAAAGCTTGCAAACATTTTCTACATCTTCCTACAAATATTTCTTCTATGTCTGCATTTCTCGCTGTTTTACTTTCTTCATGGCTCCCCATTGTCTGCATCTGAGTACCATAGCTTCCCTTAGATACATTCACCCGGTGCACCCCCAGCCCGTTATAGAAGTGTCTTCCGTTCGTTGATTCTCCCGGGCTTTCCGAAGTTTTATCAAAGGTGTTGTTGCCCCTGGCACCCACCTCAAATTGTCGGGTTCCGCCACTCCATGTGGGCGCGTTCCCTGTATCTCCCTTACGTCCCGGGTCAAGGGGAGATGTTGCCGAATTTTTATTAAAAGTAATGCCATGATAAAAGACAAAGTGAAGTAACTAATGAACGAACAAATAATGATAAGACATCATAATCAAAACAATGGAACCGTACGAGACTCAGGGGATTGGGCTGCTGAACATGGCCTCGGACTTAACCACCCAATGAAGAATTGAGAACCTGGCCACCCAGAACTCCTCCATCTGAACTTCATATGCCAAAAGGGACCCCTTTTCAGCCCTCACACCAGCCCATCCTTCTCCCTTGGCCTTCAACGGCACACTCTCCACCAGCCTCTAGCGGCACACTCCCTTGGCCTTCAACGGCAAATTCGCCACCAGCCTCCAGCGGCACACTCCCTTGGCCCTTAGCGGCACACTCCCTTGGCCTTCAACGGCACACTGTCCACTAGCCTCCAGCGGCACACTCCCTTGGCCGTCAACGGCACACTCCCTTAGCCTTCAACGGCACTCTCTCCACCAGCCTCCAGCGGCACACTCCAATCAGACCCTCAACGGCACACACTCCACCAGCCTCCAGCGGCACACACCCCAGCTTCCCTCGTGTTCAGCGGCACACTCCTAGACCTTCCAGCGGTACGCTGCCTATTCTCTCCGAACCCTTCCACATATGCCCCAAACATAACAAAAGAATAGTAATAACAACAAACTCACAAGAGGGATAAATAATAATAACAATAAATAATAATAATAATAAGCTCAAGAATAAATAAATAATAATAATATAGAGATAAGTAATAATAATGATAATAAGCTCAAAAAATACAATAATAATTAATCAAATAAATAATGATAAAATAAATGAATAATAATAACAATAAACTCACCCAAAGAATATAAAAAAATAATAACAAATAATAATGGTAAAAAATTTAAATAATAATGAAATGATGAGATCTGCTCCGCAACCTCGCTTCTCCTCCAGACCTGGTGTAAAGGGAACATTAACGCCGCCCCTCCAAGTCGGGTTCAGACCTTGGGAGTCACCCAATATGGCCATAATCTGACATTGCTCTGGGCTGATAATTCGTCAAACCGGACTCATTCCCATTGGGATTCGTTCAAGGATGGCAGTGTCGGTTTCGGACTCGGTTTCGGCCGGGTCCGAAACCGATACGACTCGGTATCGGTTTCGGTTTCGGCCGAAACCGGTTCAAAACAGTTAGAAAAGGGGGCAATCTATGAAAATGTTAGGTTTCGGCCCGAAAACAAGTTAGGTTTCGGACGGTTTCGGACCGAAACCGGACGGTTTCGGTCGGTTTCTGTCCGAAACCGGACGGTTTCGGTCCGAAATCATTAAAAAATATTTTATTTTTGGTATCGGCCCTGCTACAGTGCAAATGCCCGTTTCGGTGTCGGTATAGGCCGAAACCGATACGTTTCGGCCGAAACGTATCGGTTTCGGCCGATACTGCCAACAATGGATTCGTTTCCGCTTCCTCATTGAAATTGCCGTAAACTCGGCATACATTTGTAAGGGTTTGTTTCCGTTTTCGTCGTACCGTCGATACGGACCTTTGTCTGAACATAAAGTGGTCCATGAACGAACGACAAATCTGAATGGAACGAGAAGGCTCTCATCATCTCTGAGCCCTACGCATGGGAATATTGATAAGACCTTCGTGGGTCACTATTAGACCACGGGTTCGCCCTAATCATGCTCATTGCCTGACCCACATCCTCGGCTTATAGCCAGTTGTCTCTGTACTTGTTTTGGAATCTAGTCCCGGGACTCTTTCCCGTTGCTCTTCGGCACCGGAAATATTAACGATGCCCGCGCAAGCCTCGTTTGGACCACGGGAGGCGCCCCCGGAATGGTCCTGACTCGATCTCGCACCGGGCCAATAAATTCACTGGTTTCCTACTACACTAAGCGGGATTTAACCGAATGCTTTCAGTTCCTCGGAGTAATAAATTTGCTGTACCCCGGCATACATATGTTTCGGGTCTGCCCGCGACGATTACGATATTCTCAAGTTTGACACCCGTCCGAATATTGAACGGTTCCTCGAACGACCGACACGTTTCGAATGTTTGCTTCCCTAGACATAGGGCTTTCCAGCTGATTCAAGGCACATTCTCCCGTTACCCCTTGGCACCGGAAATATTAACGATGCCCACGCAAGCCTGACTTCGACCGCGGGGGGCCCACCGCAGCATGGTCGCAGTTTGATCTTGCACCGGGCCGACAAGCTCGCGGGTTTCCGACCAATCTAATCGGGATTCAGCCGAACGTTTCCCGTTCCCCTGAACAATAAATTCGCCATGCCCCGGCATACATACGTTTCGGTTTTCCCCGTGACGATCACGCTTCCCTGAAGCCGGACGCTCGTCCGAATATCAAAATGGTCTCTTGAGTGACCGACATATTTCGAATGCTTACTTCCCTAGACATAGGACTTTTCAACCGATTCAAGATCACTATCGTCTTGTTTCTCTCGATATAATTTCTTGGCCATGAGGCCCTGATTCCCGGCGATTAATCAAGGGTGTTCCCCTCTCAGAGGGGATGTAAATGACGTCGTGACCTTTATGGCGCGGCGGGTGTCGGTCCCGACACGAATCACACAATCGTCTGATTAGTCAGATCGAGCGCATCCGTGGCTCTTCGGAGCCTAAATAAATCGTCACTTCGTGACTGGCACGCCCCCGCACTTAATAGACGAATTGACCATTCCTGAATAACCGCACAGCATAATGAGCGAATGAAAAGTGCATCCACAAGCGGCACCCACAAACTCAATTGTGTCAGCCTCTGGATAGAGTAGGGAATATGCTATCAAAGGTGATTGTACATGTTGGGTGCTTTGCATGCAATGCTTTGAGTAATTCAGGGATGAAAGGGAGTCTTCAAGAGGCAAAGCAAGACCCTAGAGAATGTAGTTAGCTTCATTTGTGAAAGGACTTTGGAATGGGCTAAGCTATTGTGTAATGTGGAAGAGCCTCAATCTTTCATTTTGAGTTGTTTAGGGGGACAGGGTGCTGCATACCATCTTGGTGCAGGCCATTGTTTTATATGAAGGGATTTTGAGAGCATATAGAGTTACATGAATATTCACTTATTTAATGAATCTGTGGTATCTGTCCATCTTCAATAGAAATCACTTGAGTTCATTGATGAACTATCTTGGTTGAATTCCAAAAAGATTAAGAGATCTGTCAAACTTCGTAACATCTTTTTGTTTGCTTTACTTCTTTGTTCTTACTTAAAGGTTTCAACCTGCTTTGCTTCATCCTTTTTTTGAGAAATACTGTCCATAACTAGTTCTATTAAATATTATCCTAGTTAATTTTCTTACATTATTTTTGCTATTAAATATTGTCTTAAATGAGACGGTGTGATGTTATTAGAAGGGACATTGGCTTCTTGGGTTTAAACACAAATATAGCACTTGATAGAATTCTTTTGCAGAATATGATTCATGTAGCCGATCCCAAATAATGGGATAAGGTTCTGATGATGATGATTTTTTCTCATATTGTTTTTTGCTTAAGAATGTACTTACTCTGGGAGGTTGCTTATTCTTGTGTTAGTTCTCGCTTTGCAACCAAATAGGTGGGGTGAATAAAGGCTTTCAGGGCCATGATGCCAAAAAGTTTTTGGGTTTTTAGGAATAAGCCCCTATAATCTTTTGATATTACAAATAAATCCCTATAATTTCACTATTTATTAATAAGCCACCCAAATCATCACCGTTATAGTAAAACATCTCTGCCGTCGGTCTTTGTCCACTTCTATAACTTAACCATGGTCTACGTTAACTTGTGTAGCGAAAAAGATGCTAATGCCCTTGGTTAACTCTTTGACCCAAGGGTAAAGAGGAGAGAGAGAGAGAGTGCAGAGAGGGGGGATGCCGGAGGCGTCTCCCCCTCCGAGTGACAAAAAGAGAGGGAAAGCGGCATCTCCCCTCCGGCTGTGACAGAAAAAGAGGGAGAGGGGGAGAGAGAGAGAGTGGGAAGGGACGGGGTGAGAGAGAGAGTGCAGGGAAGGGGGATGTTGGAGGCGTCTCTCCCTCTAGTGGTGACAGAAAGAGAGGGAGAGCGGTGTCCCCCCCTTTGGCGGAGAGAGAGAGAGAGAGGGAGAGCAGGGAGGGGGGACACCGGAGGCGTCTCCCCCTCCGGCGGTAACAAAAAGAGAGGGAGAGCGGCATACCCCCTCCGGCGGAGAGAGAGAGAGAGAGCAGGGAGGGGGGGCACCAGAGGCGTCTTTCCCTCCGGTGGTGACAGAGAGGGAGAGTGGTGTCCCCCCTCCGGCGGTGAGAGAGAGAGAGAGAGGATGCCAGAGGCGTCTCCCCTTCCGGTGGTGTCAGAAAGAGAGGGAGAGGGAGAGAGAGAGGGGAAGGGGAAGGCAGAGAGAGAGAGAGCGAAAAGGAAAGTCGCTCCGAGTTGGAACAACTTTCCTCTGAAGTCGCCCACTCGGAGCGACTTTCTATTTAAAAATTTAAAAAAATAAAAAAATCCGAACTCGTTCCCACTCAGGGAGAGTTCTACCCTCTACACCCCCTCCCCCTCCAGGGGACCCCTCTCTCCCCTCCGGCGGACGCCCCTCCTCCCTTCGGTGACCAAGCCCCCCTCCCCCTCCCCCTCCGGTGGACCCCCTCCCGTCCCCCTCCCCCCACCCTGGCTCTCCCCTTCCCACCGGTGTCCTCCCCACACCCCCGCCGGTGTCCTCCCCCACCCCCACCCCCACCCATGGAACCCACCCCCCTCCCCCCTGGCTCTCCCCTCCCACCGGAGTGCCCTGGCTCCACCCTCCCCCTAGTGTCTTCCCCCTTCCAACCCCTCTCTTGGAATCCCCCCTCCCCACTGGAACCCTCCCGCCCCGTCGGAGTGGCCCCTCTCTAACTCCCCTCTCTTTCTCTCTCTTGTGTTCTCCTCCCTCTCTCTCTCTTTTTTACTCAAGGGTAATTTGGGTAGAGAAATATAACAGTGGGTAAAGGAAGAAATATTCTTTGGAATATTCTCTTTTTTGAACATTTTTTTTAACTCAAGGGGTTTTTTAGCAAGAGTAAGAAGAATTTGGTGGCTTATTAATAAATAGTTGTATTACGGGGGCTGATGTCTAATATAGCCTAGATTGTAAGTGTCGAAAACTAAAAAACTCAAAGTTTTTGTGGCAACCAGAATATTTAACGATTAGAATATCCAGTGAAGGGGCAGAATAACTAGTTGATTTCTATTTGGGATCTTCCTTTACAATAGGGAAAAGGCAGAATATCCCAATCACATGAAAAATTCCATGTCTTGTAACCAAATTTCGCTAAAAACACTTATGAAAGATAGAATATTCTGCATCCACTAATGATCGGCCAAACAAAAATTATTTCAAGATTTAATATCTTGCCTAGGTTTATCCATTCTTAAACAAAGTTATCAAGTTATCAAGCATGGTCTTAAAGAACATTTATTAGCATAGAGTTCTTCATTTCCTTGTTCTGTGGCAAACTTATTGCTAGAATAGTTGAATAACTCTAATATGATGTTACTGTTGATAGAAAGGGGCCTGAGATAGGGGCTCGGCCTATGAAAGACTAATGAGAAAGGAAATCAAAGGAAAGTCTTGAATAAATGTAAGTTTAAAACTTGTAAGAATCTGGATTTACTTCTGATTCCACACTGTGATTATCTGCTTGTGTCAGTTACATTAGTCGACAGTATTAGTAATGCTTACATTGATCTGCATAAATCATCTCTGCAATATTCTATTGATTTGCAGATATTTTGGGAAGCTGGTGGTAACAGTAACCTAGCTATTGCTGCATCAAGACTGGGCCTTAACTGCATTGCCCTCGGCCATGTAGGGAATGAAATATATGGAAGATTCCTCCAGAATGTGCTTCAGAAAGAGGGCATTGGTATGGTAGGAATGAATGAAGATACAGAAGCTGCTAGGCTGTATAGTGCCTCCTATGAAACTCTTCTTTGCTGGGTTTTGGTGGATCCATTTCAGAGACATGGATTTTGCAGGTATCTTTATTGATTTTTTTTCTTATCCAGAGAAGTGCGAACTTTAGAGTTGACATATACACCACTTTTACTTCTAAATTGCATGAAGACCCTTTCTAGAGACCCATATGCATATATAACCTTCTTACAGGTTGATTTGTGCAGATAAGCCCCCTCCAGCTAAGTGCTGTTTCCATTGGTAGGGTGACAAATCTGGGTGGGCTAACTTGAACCCAGTCAGACCAACACAAAAATCAGGTCAGATTAGACTCCTGGGTGAACCTGACTCTAACAAACCTGATATATTCAATAAAAATATTGTACTTGAATTAAATTAGTTCTTTTATTATATGTTCTTTGGGTTGGGTTGCCAAGTTTTGACTTGGGTTAGGGTTAGGAAAATTTGAACATGGTTCAGGCTTGGGTTATGGAGGATCAGGTCGGGATCCTTCCACGGTGTGTTGGATTATGGTTGACCACAGTCTGGTGAAACGACCTAACAATTGGAATCCATGTTAACCTGATAGTTCATAGAGGGTTCCTGGATTAGATCCTTCATGCACTGGATGAAAGTATCATGCAGTTCAGCTAGTGAAGTAAAAGGGTATGATAGGGTGTAACATGAGATTACGGCAGATTACTGCAAGACTACAATAAATCTACTTATGAAAAGGTTATAAATGCAAATAATTTTCCAGTGAGGGCTATTATGCAGTATCAGATCATCATTGTCTTGCAGCTTTTTCCCATCAATGGCATACAAGCAAACTATTCTCTTTTTCAATTATGCACTGATCTGTCTTGTCTTTTCACCTTGAATGCAAGTATGTTTTTCTAAGCAACATTTTCCATTTTGGTCAGCCACGCTGATTTTAGCAAAGATCCTGCATTTGGTTGGATGAAAGAGCTCACTAGAACAGTCCAGTTGGCTATCAAGCAGTCCAAGATCCTTTTCTGCAATGGCTATGTTTTTGATGAACTTTCTCCCGAATTAATTGTCTCTGCACTTGATTGTGCCATAAGTGCTGGTACGTCAGTGTTTTTTGATCCTGGACCACGGGGAAGAACTCTTTCCACTGGAACACCTGAGGAGAAAAGAGCACTTGAATTGTATCTTAGATTGAGTGATGTTCTTCTTTTGACATCAGATGAGGTTTGTTTCATTCCTTGAGCTTAAGAGCTTGGATCTCTCTCTGACTTTTCACTAAAATTCCAAACACAAGAAACCTGCAGCCACTCATTAGCATTTTTGAAAATTCATTCTTTATAATATTATGTAGTCAAAATAGTTATTCATCCTTATTGTTGTCTACATTGCATAAATGAGTTTGTTTGCATGGATGGTGTATTTTGTTACAAGCTCATTCAACTTGATGCTTTTATCAAGCAGAGAATTAAGGACTGTACTTGGGATTCATTGATATAATCTTAAGCAACCCCAGTGGAAAAAAATTGGCCTAAACCAAGAAGGAATGAGACTCAAGAAGACCTGAATGAAGTGGTTGAAAATGACCTATCTTGTAGCTGTGTGTGTGGTGGCTTTTTAATGATGAGTCGTCATTGGCTCTTGTGTAGGTTTATTGGAGGTTATTGGAAAAATGACACAACTTATGTGAGTTTTTATCGAAGGGTTAACTGACACTGAGCATAGCCTTTCATGTATATATATGGTTAAGGTGGTATTAACTTCAATGTTTCAAGGTTTTCCCTTGTGCATCATGTTATATCTGTGTTGTATGCATTGTTGGCAGTATCGGCCGAAACTGATACGTTTCGGCCGAAACGTATCGGTTTCGGCCTATACCGACACCGAAACGGGCATTTGCACTGTAGCAGGGCCGATACCAAAAATAAAATATTTTTTAATGGTTTCGGACCGAAACCGTCCGAAACCTAACTTGTTTTCGGGCCGAAACCTAACATTTTCATAGATTGCCCCCTTTTCTAACTGTTTTGAACCGGTTTCGGCCGAAACCGAAACCGATACCGAGTCGTATCGGTTTCGGACCCGGCCGAAACCGAGTCCGAAACCGACACTGTCATCCTTGGTTGTATGGCATAACACCTAGGTAGTAAATATGCTGAACATCAATGTGAAATATGCATGACTTTTAAAATATTCTAGAATAATCCAATAAGGGGAGAGTCATACTTTGGCGAGAAACTAAAAATTGGAATTTTGAATCGGATCTGTGAGCCAGTTCTGGTTCCAATTTGGGTGCCACTGTGCCAGTTCTGCTTTTGTGCAGGAATCAGCCAGTTCTTGTTTTCTTGGTGACTCCTCATGATTGGAACCAGACTGGTTTTGGCTAATTCCGATTCACTTGTGATCTGGTTCAATCACTTTAGCTAATTTTGAACTCCATGTCCCATAACTCTGTTGGCCATAATGCTCACCTCAGGAAGTGATTGTGGTATGGCCAACCAGCCTGTGACTGAAACTGTGTGGAGTGGGAATGGTCTCTTAATAAGTTTATTCGTCATTAGAAGGAAAGCCAAATAAGGAGATCTTTACACAATTAGAAAGATTTTTGATCTTTTATATGTCTCTCTCTCTCTCCCCATATATATATATATATATATATATATATATATATATATCGTACTGCTATGATATGGCCATGATAGTTAATATGGCCTGGCCGTATCTTAGTAATTCGCCATCAGGCCTCCATATAATGGGTTAGAGAAAAGGGGGGGGGAGAAAAAATGTTGCTGTGCACAAGATTCATGGAGGTAAAAGAGAGAGAGGAAATATGAGGAGAAATATATAGAGCCTGTCACGCCCCGAGAGCGGAAGATACCCGGAGATGCGTGACGAGTTTATATCAATCATGTCAATCAGAGTAGTAGTGTATTCGACACAAAGACAGAGATGCGCAAAAGTAAAGATAACCCAATCCATTTATTTCTTCATAATAAATAGTCTATTACAAACCCAATACTCTATTCAAAAAAGAAAAGAAAAGTACACATTTGACTCAAGAAAATATATAAAAGACTAGATGACACTTGGAAAAGCTCTAGCTCTTTCACTCTTGATTCTCCCCATCCGATTGACTTGCCTCATCGTCGGACCTACCTGAAAAGTAAGGGAAACACGGAGTGAGCGAACGCTCAGTAGGAAATTATATCTTAGGAACTAGCAAGGGGTTTAAGTAGTTACATCTTTCATGAATGCACTATAGCTATGCATGCTCGCCTAAAACGACAAGATAGAAAGAGGATATAACAATAAGATAACAAACCTTATTAGGATTTCCAAAATCCTATAAATACCTTGATGGATCGAACCCTAGAAAGCTATTTGGTCGATCGTCTCTGCTACGGTAGGTAAAGAACTAACAGTTCTTCCTTATTTCTTTCTCTGTTTACTATTATGCGAAGAACATGAATTGATTCTTCATCCTCTTTTGTTTATAGGGAATCTGACTGCCGTCCGTGAAGAACAGGTGGGTTCTTCCTTTGGTTTTCCTTCTCTTCCGATAGGATAGTATGAAGAATAAATCTTCTTCATCTTCTTCCACTTACAGGTCGAGGAGCTCTTAATCTACTGAAGAACGTGGGTTCTTCATCAACAAACGACTGTGTCTGTTCGTGCCTCCTCTGCCTTGCTGCTGATATTGAATTCAAAAGCTTCAGAATACTCTGTTTATAAAACAGAATATCGTTCTTTTCTTCCCAGAACCTGCATCCGTTCAAAATCTTCATAGAGATAGGTTTTCTCAGGGATTGTAGTCCAAACTAGCATATTAATAATTATAACATCATCCGTTAATACATGCATATAGATTTCATGCGTTTTGATTAGTTTCTAAAGAGTTTTTGAAAGAAACGCCCCTATCAAGGGCGCTAAATTACAAGAAACGACCATGACTAGGTCGTCAATTTCATATTTGACGCCCTGCACACGGACGTCAATTTCTTTTAATTACTAAATACCATGTTTAAAAAAATTATATATCAATTCAAACATGATTATAGATTAATGCATGATCAATCTCTTGTAATCATGCTATTTTTCTGGTCCTGACCCTATATCATGTTTCCTGAAATTTCATCGTCTCGAAATTGTAAAATTGTGAATTAACGACCTTGTCCAGGTCGTCTTTTATTGAACTGACGCCCCATACCAGGGCGCTTTCTGTAAACTAACGCCCCTGTCCAGGGCGTGTTTTATGAAAATTTTCAGATTTTTAATATTCTGCAAAATTAGAAATATTGAAAGGACGACTTCTATAGATGTCGTCAAATTTAATATAAACGCCCCTGATTAAGGCGTTAATTTCATGCAAAACGACTTTACCAAAGTCGCTATTTTCTGCACTACTGATTTTTCTTGATTACTGTTATCCGAGGGTTTCATTATACATGCATACATATATATTGGCACTATTACTCCACTCCGTGAGTATAGTCCCATGTTTTCTACGATGATTTATCGCATTACACACTCAATTCTCCTTGACATACAAGCTCTCCATTGGACATTCCGTTCCTTTGGACTAGCGAGTTAGTCATAGAGACCTCCGTAAGACTCCTCGCCGCCTTGGATTCCCTCAAGGCCGACTGAGCTGGTTGTACCCTAAAAACCCATTACACAATCTTTGCCATGTCCCTCTATAGAAACATGGTAATACCGGCCCTCATGTCATGCCATGGGTATGATATGAGAATTATCTTAATGAACGGGGAAGAATATG
Organism: Amorphophallus konjac; assembly: GCA_022559845.1. NCBI lineage: Eukaryota > Viridiplantae > Streptophyta > Magnoliopsida > Alismatales > Araceae > Amorphophallus > Amorphophallus konjac. The sequence continues at coordinate 264,003,134 of CM040117.1, forward strand.
CCGTTGTTATGCTGTTCTTGTAAACCCCAATTCTATATCAACATTGTTATGATGTTCTTGTAGACCCCAATTCTATATTAACTTGATGTTCTTGTGAGCCTCAATTCTATATAAAAGAGTGTCTCTACTTACTTATCATGGTACCCGACTTAAGGGAACCAATTCCACCTAGTTTTATCGAAAGTGCGATTGTACCGTTATTATCGCCTATTGGTGTCAAAAGTCATATTTTTGGACTCTAATCTCTCAAAGTTGTCTTACATGACTACAAGCTTGCTTATTGAAATTCCATGATGGCTATACACAAAAATGTGGATGTTAAAAATACATGACTAATGCCTGCGCATATAGGGCCCGATCTGGTCCTGGGAGGAGCACCCGAAAGTACTTGTGCCCATGGGAGTTGATTGATCACGGTATTGGCATTATACCGAAGTGCATGACTAGTTTGATTGAACATTCCACAAATCTTGTACTTGACTTGATATTACATGACTTGCGTGGCCCGAAAAAGGGTAATTACTTGCGTGCTTGAACGTGATAGCCAAATTTCATCTTGACATGATAAAGTACTTGCTTGAATATCTTGAGGTCAATTGATATAAGTTCTTGAAAGGTTCATGACTAGTTCTCCCTGTGTTCGATTGGAAGTAACACTTCCGTGATAGAGTCATTACTACATTCGAACTCTTTCCCATAGTTATCACTTACCCTGGATAAGTTCCTGGTTCGAACGGAACATAAACTGAATTACGTCCTAGGTAAGGGCGTTGAATTTAAATTGACGCCTTGGCATGCGTCGTTTCTTGTGGAAACGCGTCCAAGCAAAGGGCGTTACAATTACTTGCCTTTTTATGTAATTTTGGTTGTTTAAGATTTGACGCCTTGAAATGTGGGCGTCCTTTCTCAAAAACACGCCTTAGGTGAGGGCGTTTCTTATCAAGTAGCGCCTTTATCTGCGGCGTTATTTTCCTCAGGGTTTAATTTAATTCCATTTTCGGTTTTATCATTTATTTACTTATCTTTTATTTTCAATTTGATTTATTTATAAATCTTGCTTTTATCAGGGTTGTTACACCCTCCCCTACTTAAAAAGAATTTGGTCCCCAAATTCCATAGCATATATTTATATAGAGAGTGTAGAGTACATACCTTCTAGAATAATTCTGGAAATCGTTTCCTCATAGATTCCTCGGTCTCTCATGTAGCTTCATGTTCTGAATTCTTATTCCATTGTACTTTTAGCATGGGAATAACCTTATTCCTTAGGGTACGTACTTCTCGATCTAGTATTCTTATGGGCTTCTGCTCGTATGTGAGATCTTTCTGGATTACTAGATTTCCATGCTCAATAATATGTGATGGATCATGCACATACTTCTTTAACATAGATATGTGGAACACATCATGTACTTCGGACAGTTGAGGTGGCAATGCGATGCGATAAGCAACCTCGCCAACTTTTTCTAGTATCTCAAAAGGTCCGATGAATCTTGGTGTAAGCTTGCCTTTTACACCAAATCTCCGTATTCCACGTCCAGGCGATATCTTGAGAAATACATGATCTCCAACTTGGAATTCAAGATCTCTCCTTCTTGTGTCAGCATAAGCCTTTTGTCTAGACTGAGCAACTTGCAGTCTTTCTCTGATTAATTGTATCTTCTCGGTAGTATCCCTTACCATGTCTGGACCTAACAGTTGTTTCTCTCCAACTTCGTCCCAGCATAAGGGTGATCGGCAACTCCTTCCATATAAGGCTTCGAAAGGTGCCATTTGTATACTTGCCTGGTAGCTATTATTGTATGCAAATTCGACCAGAGGCAAGTGATCACGCCAGTTTCCACCAAAATCAATAATGCATGCTCTTAGCATATCTTCGACTACTTGATTGGTTCTCTCGGTCTGACCATCCGTTTGAGGGTGAAAAGCTGTACTAAAGTTAAGTCTCGTCCCCAACGAATGTTGTAGTCCCTTCCAAAAATGAGAAGTAAAACGGGGATCTCTGTCAGACACGATTGAAACAGGAATACCATGTAATCTAACTATCTCCTTGATATACAATGCAGCCAGAACATCAATTGACCATCGGCTCTTGATCGGCAAGAAATGCGCTGATTTAGTCAATCGATCAATAATAACCCATATTCCATCATGTCCTCCCTTTGATTTAGATAGACCCATGATGAAATCCATGCCAATATCCTCCCACTTCCACCTAGGAATATCTAGGGGATGTAGTTTTCCAGCAGGCTTTTGGTGTTCTGCCTTGACTTGTTGGCACGTGAGACAGCGCGACACGTGGTCCGCTATTTCCCTTTTCATGTTGGGCCACCAATAATTCCGTTTCACATCTTGATACATTTTGGTAGATCCAGGATGAATCGTGTACCTTGATCTATGAGCTTCATCTAAGATCTTCTTCTTTACCTCGGGACAATCCGGTATGTAAGTTCTATTCCTGAATATTAATCTTCCTTCACAAGTTATTTGGAAATCCGATTGTCCTTCCAGTTTGCCTTTGATCTCTACTAACATTGGGTCATTATCTTGAAGTGCTTGTATTTCAGTTAATAGGTCTGACTGTATGCTTATATGAGATAATGTGACACATCTAGGGTCTGTGTCCATGCCTATATTGAGTTCAGAGAATTGCTCCAGTAATTTCCATTCTTGAATCATACAATTGGCTAACAGTGCTCTCGGCTTTCGACTAAGGGCATCTGCTACATGATTACCCTTTCCGGGATGATATTGTATATTGAAGTCGAAGTCTTTGAGATATTCTAGCCAACGTCTTTGCCTCATGTTCAGTTCCTTCTGTGAGAAAAGATATTTGAGACTCTTGTGATCGGAGTATACAGTAAACTGCACTCCATAGAGATAATATCTCCATATTTTCAGTGCAAATACTACCGCGGCCAATTCTAAGTCATGGACGGGGTAGTTCTCTTCATGCTTCTTCAATTGACGAGAAGAGTAAGCTATAACCTTTCCTTGTTGCATTAGAACACATCCGAGGCCAATGCCAGAAGCATCAGTGTATACCTCGAATTTCTCTCCTTCCACTGGTAAAGCTAAGACATGAGCTGTAGTAAGATGATCCTTGAGAGTTTGGAAGCTTCTTTCACATTCCTCACTCCATTCGTAACGGATCTCCTTGCGAGTTAACCTCGTAAGGGGCACGGCGATCTTAGAGAAATCTTTGATGAATCGTCTGTAATAGCCAGCAAGACCTAAGAAACTTCGGATTTCGCTAGCATTGGTCGGTCTTTCTCAGTTCCTTACAGCTTCAACTTTTGATGGATCTACAGATAAGCCATCCTTTGATATAACATGTCCGAGAAAAGTTACTTCTTCAAGCCAGAATTCACACTTGCTGAGTTTTGCATATAATTGATTTGTCCTCAATATTTGTAATGCAATCCTTAAATGCTCCTCATGCTCTTCCCTAATAAATCAATATATCATCAATAAAGACCACCACGCATTGATCCAAATAAGGCCTGAATATGCTATTCATTAACTGCATAAAGGCAGCAGGGACATTTGTTAGTCCAAAAGGCATAACAACGAATTCATAATGGCCATACCTGCTTCTGAATGCGGTCTTATGAATGTCATCATCTTTGATCTTTAACTGATGATATCTCGACCTGAGATCAATCTTTGAGAAATACTTGGATCCAGATATTTGGTCAAATAATTCATCGATTCTCGGCAGTGGATACTTGTTCTTGATAGTGAGATGATTCAACTGTCGATAGTCGATGCATAGCCTCATGGATCCATCTTTCTTTCTTACAAACAGTACAGGTGCTCCCCACGGGGAAGTACTTGGTCTAATGAATCCTTTCTTAATGAGTTCCATCAATTGCTCCTTTAACTCCTTGAGTTCAGCAGGTGACATTCTATAAGGTGCCTTTGAAATTGGACCAGCACCAGGGACTAAGTCAATGGTGAAGGCCACTTCTCTTTGTGAGGGTAATCCAGGCAAATCTTCCGGAAATACGTCTGGAAATTCTTGCACTATTGGAATATCTTCTAGCTTAGTTTCCTTAGCTTCTTTAACTGTGATAAATGCAAGGAAAGATACACATCCTTTCCTGATGAGCTTGTTAGCTCGGAGAGCCGAAATAAAAGGGGATTTGCTTCGACTCTTAGGGCTAGTGAAGATTAATTCTGGAAATTCCTTGAATGTAACCTTGCTATTGCGGCAATCAACCGTTGCCTGATACTTGGATAACCAATCTGCTCCTAGTATGACATCATACTCCTTCAGATCTAAACATATGAGATCGATAGGGAGATTTCTACCCTGAACCAATACTTCACAGTTTTGGTAATGATGTGTAATATCAGTCTCGTCACCCAGAGGAGTAGACAAAACTAATTTCATCCATTCCGGTTCTAGGGGTAATGGGTCAGCGAACTTCTTAGAAATAATAGAATGTGATGCACCAGTATCAATTAAGACATATGCATTCTTGGAACAAACTTTCAATGTACCTTCCACTAGTCCGCCTTCTTCTTCTTGTTCGGTCTCCCTGATTGCGTGAAGACGCGCATTCTTGGTTACCGGGCGTTTCCCGACATCGGCTTGATCGTTAAGTAATGGGCAATCGGGAATCCGATGCTCACGACTCCCACAACGGAGACATGCTCCTAGTTTCCTCCAGCATTCTTCTGCTCTATGGCCTGCCTTGTCACAATGTTTGCACACTGCGTTTGATGGGGTAGTGGTGATAGAGAAGGGCTTGGTCTTCTTAAACTTCTGATCTTGCGAGGAAATACCTCCATTGCTAGGCCTCTTCTTGAAGTTGGGTTTAAAGGAACCCGATCCTGTAACTTGTTCCTTCTTATCCTTACCACGAATCCTATCAGATAGTTCTGTGGCATCTTCTAACAGTTGTGCGCGGTGTACTATCTCCGAATAGACCTGAATGTCCATCGGTGCCAGTTGGGTAATATATTGGGGCATGAGCCCGTTTAGGAACCTCCTAGTTTTCATCTTCTCGGTGCTAACTAAGTGCTTAGCATACCGAGACAATCTAGAGAATTGGGCCTCATACTCGGCCACTGACAAGGATCGTTGCTTCAGTGCAGCAAATTCTGCAGCTTTCTTTTCCTGCACTCGGTCTGAAAAATATTTTGCGTTGAAGTGTTCAACGAATTCCGCCCATGTAACTTGGTCTTGATTTAGAGTAGCCTCTATTGATTCCCACCAGCATCTAGCATCCCTTTCTAGCTGAAAGGTAGCTAACAAAATTTTATCCTGGTCCGTGCATTGCATGACACGGAAGATACGTTCTGTTTCCTTAATCCAGTGTTCAGCGTCATCCGGATCAGTAGAACCCGTAAACTTGGGCGGGTTCATGTTCTTGAAAGTCTGATGGAGACTTCCTACTCGTTGTCCACCTCCTTGTGCTACTTGTTGCAGCACCAGAGTCATGCCTTGAAGCGTACGCTGCATGTTGCGCCATTGGGCACGTTCGGCAGCCATTATCCTACAATTATAATAACTAGATTAATACGTGATTTGTATTTTAAAGACTAGCATTCTATGTTAACTTTAACCCTTGGTTCTACCCAATCTCACTGGTTAAATGGTTAAAATCTATCCTTGGACTTGGGTTTTTCCTAGGAATTGAATACCCTAGGCTCTGATACCACAAAAACTGTCACGCCCCGAGAGCGGAAGATACCCGGAGATGCGTGACGAGTTTATATCAATCATGTCAATCAGAGTAGTAGTGTATTCGACACAAAGACAGAGATGCGCAAAAGTAAAGATAACCCAATCCATTTATTTCTTCATAATAAATAGTCTATTACAAACCCAATACTCTATTCAAAAAAAAAAAGAAAAGTACACATTTGACTCAAGAAAATATATAAAAGATTAGATGACACTTGGAAAAGCTCTAGCTCTTTCACTCTTGATTCTCCCCATCCGATTGACTTGCCTCATCGTCGGACCTACCTGAAAAGTAAGGGAAACACGGAGTGAGCGAACGCTCAGTAGGAAATTATATCTCAGGAACTAGCAAGGGGTTTAAGTAGTTACATCTTTCATGAATGCACTATAGCTATGCATGCTCGCCTAAAACGACAAGATAGAAAGAGGATATAACAATAAGATAACAGGGAGAACTAGTCATGAACCTTTCAAGAACTTATATCAATTGACCTCAAGATATTCAAGCAAGTACTTTATCATGTCAAGATGAAATTTGGCTATCACGTTCAAGCACGCAAGTAATTACCCTTTTTCGGGCCACGCAAGTCATGTAATATCAAGTCAAGTACAAGATTTGTGGAATGTTCAATCAAGCTAGTCATGCACTTCGGTATAATGCCAATACCGTGATCAATCAACTCCCATGGGCACAAGTACTTTCGGGTGCTCCTCCCAGGACCAGATCGGGCCCTATATGCGCAGGCATTAGTCATGTATTTTTAACATCCACATTTTTGTGTATAGCCATCATGGAATTTCAATAAGCAAGCTTGTAGTCATGTAAGACAACTTTGAGAGATTAGAGTCCAAAAATATGACTTTTGACACCAATAGGCGATAATAACGGTACAATCGCACTTTCGATAAAACTAGGTGGAATTGGTTCCCTTAACTCGGGTACCATGATAAGTAAGTAGAGACACTCTTTTATATAGAATTGAGGCTCACAAGAACATCAAGTTAATATAGAATTGGGGTCTACAAGAACATCATAACAATGTTGATATAGAATTGAGGTTTACAAGAACAGCATAACAACGGCATATTCTTCCCCGTTCATTAAGATAATTCTCATATCATACCCATGGCATGACATGAGGGCCGGTATTACCATGTTTCTATAGAGGGACATGGCAAAGATTGTGTAATGGGTTTTTAGGGTACAACCAGCTCAGTTGGCCTTGAGGGAATCCAAGGCGGCGAGGAGTCTTACGGAGGTCTCTATGACTAACTCGCTAGTCCAAAGGAACGGAATGTCCAATGGAGAGCTTGTATGTCAAGGAGAATTGAGTGTGTAATGCGATAAATCATCGTAGAAAATATGGGACTATACTCACGGAGTGGAGTAATAGTGCCAATATATATGTATGTATGTATAATGAAACCCTCGGATAACAGTAATCAGGAAAAATCAGTAGTGCAGAAAATAGCGACTTTGGTAAAGTCGTTTTGCATGAAATTAACGCCTTAATCAGGGGCGTTTATATTAAATTTGACGACATCTATAGAAGTCGTCCTTTCAATATTTCTAATTTTGCAGAATATTAAAAATCTGGAAATTTTCATAAAACACGCCCTGGACAGGGGCGTTAGTTTACAGAAAGCGCCCTGGTATGGGGCGTCAGTTCAATAAAAGACGACCTGGATAAGGTCGTTAATTCACAATTTTACAATTTCGAGACGATGAAATTTCAGGAAACATGATATAGGGTCAGGACCAGAAAAATAGCAGGATTACAAGAGATTGATCATGCATTAATCTAGAATCATGTTTGAATTGATATATAATTTTTTTAAACATGGTATTTAGTAATTAAAAGAAATTGACGTCCGTGTGCAGGGCGTCAAATATGAAATTGACGACCTAGTCATGGTCGTTTCTTGTAATTTAGCGCCCTTGATAGGGGCGTTTCTTTCAAAAACTCTTTAGAAACTGATCAAAACGCATGAAATCTATATGCATGTATTAACGGATGATGTTATAATTATTAATATGCTAGTTTGGGCTACAATCCCTGAGAAAACCTACCTCTATGAAGATTTTGAACGGATGCAGGTTCTGGGAAGAAAAGAACGATACTCTGTTTTATAAACAGAGTATTCTGAAGCTTTTGAATTCAATATCAGCAGCAAGGCAGAGGAGGCACGAACAGACACAGTCGTTTGTTGATGAAGAACCCACGTTCTTTAGTAGATTAAGAGCTCCTCGACCTGTAAGTGGAAGAAGATGAAGAAGATTTATTTTTCATACTATCCTATCGGAAGAGAAGGAAAATCAAAGGAAGAACCCACCTGTTCTTCACGGACGGCAGTCAGATTCCCTATAAACAAAAGAGGATGAAGAATCAATTCATGATCTTCGCATAATAGTAAACAGAGAAAGAAATAAGGAAGAACTGTTAGTTCTTTACCTACCGTAGCAGAGACGATCGACCAAATAGCTTTTTAGGGTTCGATCCATCAAGGTATTTATAGGATTTTGGAAATCCTAATAAGGTTAGTGTTCGATTGGAAGTAACACTTCCTTGATAGAGTCATTACTACGTTCGAACTCTTTCCCATAGTTATCACTTACCCTGGATAAGTTCCTGGTTCGAACGGAACATAAACTGAATTACGTCCTAGGTAAGGGCGTTGAATTTAAATTGACGCCTTGGCATGCGTCGTTTCTTGTGGAAACGCGTCCAAGCAAAGGGCGTTACAATTACTTGCCTTTTTATGTAATTTTGGTTGTTTAAGATTTGACGCCTTGAAATGTGGGCGTCCTTTCTCAAAAACACGTCTTAGGTGAGGGCGTTTCTTGTCAAGTAGCGCCTTTATCTGCGGCGTTATTTTCCTCAGGGTTTAATTTAATTCCATTTTCGGTTTTATCATTTATTTACTTATCTTTTATTTTCAATTTGATTTATTTATAAATCTTGCTTTTATCAGGGTTGTTACAGAGCCGTCCGATCAAATTCATCAGACGGGCAAGGGGGGCCTGCGTGCAGAAGCCACCCACACTAGGCATCTGCACAAGAAGCGCTGTGCCCACGTTGTGCATGGCACCGTGCTTCTTGTGCGGGATACCCGCGAGGGTAGTTTCCACGTGCTGGGCAGGTAAGTTTTCCCTTTTCTTTTTAATTTAAGAATCCCTGGATCTTAATCGAAGGGCTCAAGATTAGGATACGGCCTGGCCATACCAATGACCCTGGGTGTAATATATTTCCTGTTACCAGATGACAGGAAACTTCCCTGTTACCACTTTTTGGATTGTTAGATCATCAAAGATTGAAAAATTAAATCTTGTACATTGCGGCGCCTTTGGTGCTATAAATTCATGGATGCAGGTGGATGGTGTATAGGGAAGAAAAGAATGAAAAAAAAAATAGAAAACTCACTGTAGCCATTTGATTGGTGCAAGAACACTGATCAGACTGCGACCAAGGCGTGCAGATAGATTTGCCTGGGCAGCACAGCCGGGACCAGGCGCAACCACCTGCGTGCGGGTGTGGCATGGAAATTATGCCACGCAGGAGTGATTTCTCCCACACATCTGCGCCACGTGTGGTTTGTTTTCCTTTTCTTAATTTTTTAACATATATTCTTAAGGCCCTTAACCCATAGATTAAGATCTAATGGCCCCAAAGAAAGTGATTACATGAACCTTCCCTGTTACCTGGTAACAAGAAGGTATTTCTCATAGATAGAGAGATAGAGCTGTGGCAGTTGTTATGCCCCAGCCATGATGGATAAATGCTAGAGTATAGCAGGGCCAATGGTCTGTCACAGCCATATCAGGTGGTTGGTATGCCCCAGCCATATCTCAATATTAAGCTGTTGGATCAAGATCCCAATTATTATCATTTAAAAAAAAGAAACGAGCATGCCTGAGGGGAGGGTTCTGCATGGAGTTTTTCATGCTGCCTGTGCACCCCCTCATATGGGCATAGGTGAAGCACAGCTGCTGGATCATGATTGAACAGCTTTGATATATAAATCCTACCTCGGCGGGAGGTTGGGGCACATCTTGGTGCTTGCAGAGCTGGGGTGGGCCATGCAAACATGCATGGCCATCCAATCATGATTGGAAGGGTGTGTGCATTCATGCACCTCACCTGATGAGCTTTTCCTCCCTTTTTTGATTGGAAATGCCCTATCAAGTCCTCCAGCTAGGCCGCATAGATGGCTCTGGTCGCATTCTAGCACTGCTCTGTCCAAGTGACCTGAGGTGAGAGGGGACATGCCAATGGGCTCTGAGCTACAAACCAAACTACATTTTATGACTGTTTTTGGAATTTTATCTGTTTGGTGGGTTAAATATGTAATTTAAAACAAATGATGCCAAATGAAATGATTACAAAGTTTCCATTAGGAGGGACTGAATCATGTCATCTTAGCGCAGCCTCCCAATGAGGAATTGTTAGGCCTCCTCTTCTAATCCATCACAAGCCTCCCATTTGGTCATAATACAAGAGAAAGCATGATTCCTCATCTGTTTGGCAATCAAATTTAGGAAAGGAAAGGTACATGCAGTCTAGGTGATGGATTTCAGACCCATATGGAGAGCCAGCTCTCTACAGATTTTCTGTGAGACCTATCTTTGGAGGAATCTAAAATCTTTCAGACCTCCTCATGGAGAGGCAGACTACTCAGTAGGGGATGAATACAACTTGGTATGGGAACTCCACATCCACGAGGTATTTATGCATAAGGTTGTCAATACTTCCCATGCTGAGTCGGTGGTTACAGGTCTAGAAACAGAGAGAAGGATATCTCATGTCACTTTGTGTCATAAGTAGTGCCACAGTAGCATGCACTAGCTTGTAATGTGCAAATATGTGTTGACCGTAGCCAGTGGGAGGGTTGAATTACTCATGACAAACTTGAGAGAGATATCTTCACCCATTCACATTAGTGAAAGTAAATTGCTACATGTTTCAGTTTTTATCATGTTAATATTAATTAATATAAATTAATTTTACACCTCTATGCAATTTGTTCCCTGTTAAGGTTGACTTTTGCAAGTTGGCACTAATTGGCTTGATTTGGCAAACCATGATCTGATGGAGCTCAATGTTGAAAAGTTAGCCTCCCAACATGTGACTTTATGGAAATTGGGGTACATGGTGTGGGTCAAATCTCTTTGACAGAAGATTATCTTGATTGGATCAGCCTTGTGTTCCAGCGGACTGCATGTAAGTGATGTATAGCAAGTGGAGCAGGACACTGCTGCTTGGGACTTTGGATTCAAGAAGGGTATGGATGACAGAGAAGTGGGCAAGTTTCTGAACTCACAGCCCTTTTGGATCAACTGAGAATCAGCTCATATGCTGTAGGTAGATGTACGAAATAGGTGGTTTTCCTTTTCATTCAGATCTAAGAATGAAACACTTATCTGGGGTTGTTTTAAGATGTGGTAGGACAAGTTTAGTTGGTGTAAACAGTTATCTTCAAAAAATCTAGATATGCAGAAGATTGCCTCGGGAAGAAATTTAACATGTGACAGAGTGAGAAGATTCAGACTGACTGTGAAACATATGTTCATGCTATGACATCTATGTAGTCAGAGGCGTGAGGCGACCGAGGCGACCAAGGGGTTGCCTCATGCCTCAAACGCCTAGGCGATGGCCTAGGCGTTTGTGGCGATATTATAGGGTTTAGGGTTTAGGGTGGCCCGGGATGCCCTCGGCCAGCCTCATGCCTCAAACGCCTAGGCGATGGCCTAGGCGTTTGAGGCGATGTTATAGGGTTTAGGGTTTAGAAACGCCTAGGCGATGGCCTAGGCGTTTGAGGCGTTGTTATAGGGTTTAGGGTTTAGGGTGGCCCGGGATGCCCCCGGCCAGCCTCATGCCTAGGGTTTAGGGTGGCCCGGGTTGCCCTCGGCCAAGGATGAGGACCTGAGCACAGATGCCAGACAGAGGGGCAAGATCGCCGGGGAAGGGTCGCCAGCAATGACAGTGTTGGACGACATCGCTATCGCCAGCCGGTTGGCCTCTTGTCCGCCCTCTGCGTCACAGGCGGGCACCCAGCTATCGGGAGGGGAAGATGCTGCACAGCGGGTCTCAATGGGCCCACTAACCCGTCGCCTTCGAAGTCGGGTAAGTCAACCCGATTTACTTTTTTTTTATTGGTTTACTAACTCCCGATAAAGACCCCCGCCCCGTTCGAATGAGGCTTCGAGCCCTTCCCCCTTTCGGCTCTCCCCCTCTCGTGGCGCTTGGCGGAGGAGGCGGCGATCGACGGTCATCTTCTTCTCGGTAGTCGGTACACCCCCTCTCTCCCTCCCTCCCTCCCGAGTCGTCTGTTTTTTTATGTGTTCTCTCTGCGATTGCAGACCGCTTGACGTGTCGCGGTGGGGCTGCGGTGGCCGGCGAGAAGCTGCTGGCTGGCGGAGCCCGCAGCCGACTGTGAACCATGCCTGGGAGTGAGGCATTTGAGACGAAAGCGAGGCGGTTTGGAGCCACCTCGGCTCAAAAACCGCATAGGTGAGCGCCTAGGCGCGCTTTTGATAACATAGTATGACATTGAATAAGGGATGACAAATCATATTTAATAATTTCAGATCAGCATCATATACATGCTGCATGATGCATCAGCATTTCATCTGGCTGGAGTCTGGAATCTGGTTTGTGATTCTTGCTGCAGTCCTATTGGATGAAGAAAGGAATATTCACAAAGAAATTTAGACATGCTTTTGAAAAAATAAATTCTATACTGTTTTGATATCTGACTTTTGTTTATGCAACTTGAGAGTAGAATCAGGGACTCTAAATGATATATCTTTGTAGTTGGCGAAAACAAATCTGTTGTGCGAGACCCAATGAGAAGAGACTTGAGGTGGCTTTTACTACAATTGTGGTAATCCATCATATTCCCTATTGTAGTAAGATGGGATTTCTTTTATTGTGTTTATCTTTGTTCTTCCACCTTAGAAATAACCTATCAGGTAAAAAGCTTGTTCAAACTCTTTTGAAGTGTTCAAGTTTCACAGTTGAGAACAGATCAATTTATAGCCATTGAGATTTCTTAAGAGGTGATTCTGTTTAATTGACCTAGAAAAGAATTTAGACTCCAGAGATTGTGTTATCGTGGTTAGGAGAGCAAGTCATGGTCATACTTTTGATGCTATGTTGAATCCTGAACAACGAAATAGTTATATACAGATACAAAGTGGTTGAAACTCAATGTTATGTTGCAAGCTATATGTTTCTTTTCTCCATTTTCTATTCTCTCATTCTAGCTGTTTAAAAAAATGGTTATGGATTACCTTTTGGCAGTCTAAATTTGGAGATTCTAAGCAGGTTGACTTGTGGTTGGATATTCTGTATCTTATCTACTAAATAACCGTCCTGGCTGCATGCTCAAACCACAATCAAACAAAGTGTATGTAACCTTGGGCATTAATTGGTTCTAGCTGCTGGAATTGTAACCCTAATCTTCTAGCAACTTTATTTCTTGAACATCCATCCCCCAAGCCAAACCCCGGCCTCATGGATTTAGTGAATGTTCATGAGGCAAACTGACACAGCTGTACCATGGGACTGGAGGCCTTCCATTGGTACTTCTGATTTGGCAGTCCAGTTGTAGCTTTCTTATAGAATGTTTTTGCAGTATTCTTACAGTTATGTTACATATTTCTATGCGTATTGACTACATTGTTCATGTTTACCAGGCTGAATCTCTAACAGGGGTTCAAAGTCCAATTCTGGCAGGACAGGAATTGATAAAGAAAGGAACTCGGACAAAATGGGTTGTTGTTAAAATGGGCTCAAGAGGATCTATTTTGATAACCAAGTCCAGCATATGCTGTGCACCTGCATTCAAGGTACAACATTTCTGGTCATGTCTAATATCTTTTGTTATTTTCCTTTCATACCACTTGTGATGGATTTCTCATATTGATCAGCAACATTCATCTTCACAATTTGATTCCCTTTTGATCAGCCACATAAACTATTGCTAAGCTTTCACTTGTACGTGGAATTCTCATCAGGTCAATGTAGTTGACACAGTTGGGTGTGGAGACAGCTTTACTGCAGCTGTTGCATTTGGTTATCTGCAGCATTTGCCAAAGGTTAATACGCTAGCTCTTGCCAATGCAGTGGGTGCTGCAACTGCCACTGGCTGTGGAGCTGGTCGAAATGTTGCTAATTTGGATAAGGTTCTAGAGTTATTGAGGCTTTCTAATATGAATGATGACTATCAATTTTGGAATCACCTTCTAGAGGGAGTTCTGGACAAGAACGAAGTGTCTCTCCTGTGTAAATCTTTCGTAAATGGAAGAAATGATTGGTTGTCCCATGTATCTGTACAGACAGTGGTATCTGAGCTTATCCATAAGTTCAAGAAAGAAGAATGCGTTTTCTTGAAGGGTTCAACTCAAGAACATCCCTAGGGGGAAGTGGGCAATAATAGAAGCGAGTTGCCTGAGATGTTGGATTCTGATGCTTGATAAACTTACATATCAGAAGCAAAGATGGTGATTATTTTTAGGGAAAATTACCCATCCAATAGTTTAATTTGTAATTGGCTTCTTATTCCCATGACCGTGATGCAAAATTACTCGATGCTTTTGGACTATTGAAGTAGTGCCAACAAGAAGGCGCCTGGTGCACATTTATTATGTCAGTAGAATATTCATGTTGGTTCTGTCCTGCGGCAGTCTGTTTAGGGAGGTTGTTAGTAGTGCAGATCAGTTTGGATGGTCGAGCCCCATTTTGTGCTTTTTCTTTGCATTACATACAACTCGTCTTTCAGAGCCAGATAGGTGCTGCTATTGACGAATCGGTTTGCTGTGATAGAAATCTAATTTTGACAGATTGATGTGATTGAGACTAGTTGGATAACAGCGAGCAACGTTTCCCCCTTCTTTTCGGTGAAGAACATTTCATGCAATATACACCCAGCGCTATTGTTGCAACAATTTATTTGTCGTTGCGAGTTGTTAATACTCATCCAGCTCCCCCTGATGTCACATGTGTTAATCCTGGATGCCCGCCTACAGTGATGAAGCAGTAGGCAAGGAGACGAATGCTGGAAAGTTGAACAAGCAATTGTATCACTACCCAGTATATCTGAATCAAATTCATTAAGAATTCTACGAAGACACCGTCACCTGATGGTCTTTTATTTTCTCACCGTCTGAAAGCTTAATTAATTGCTATCTCCTCTCAAACCTCATCAGGAAGATCCATAGTCCGCAAATTTCTTCGATGCCACCTACCATGTCTTCAGAGAGCAGGGATATGCAGAGATAAGTGATGGCTCTATATTTATGTTTTGAATGGTTCTAACCAGCATTTTACACCCTCTTGTCATGATTCTGATAAAATATTTGCCGATGGAGAAGCTTTGCATAGACTCGATCGATATTTTTCTCGGTAACAAGTTCGACAAAATGTGAAGGTATGTAAAGGGGGTACTTGGAGATCATACACATGAGAGTTTAAATAAAGAAAAAAAATGGAGAACAATCACAGGACCAGGGCAAGATAAAGAACATGGGGGTAGGGAGAAAGCCATCTTCATGAATCGACTCACGAGCCTAACTAGTTTAGTCTCAAGGATACGTTCACAGTTACTAGATCGTCATGTCAAGCGTCGGTACTCTTCTATCTACTATGGGTAGTAGAGATACGGCATAGTCATATTAAGAAAAGAAACTAAGCGGGGTGGAAGGATGTTTACTTGAACCATATTGAAGTTTTACAGTTGCACTTTTGGCTTGGAGATAAACCGATGCTTACGGCGTTGACAAGGTCCTAGGTGGAAGATATACAACAAGCATCGTTAATGACTTCAGATCATCTTGTGGGGTCTGATACATTGTTTGTCCACACGGGGACTTAATTTTGTTACCGATGGGTGACGTGAGTATTCGGAGAGAGTGTTAGTTCTATGGTCAATTAGAGTTGTCGGTGATTTTAGTCTCATATTAGATTTTACACCGAGTTGGATTGGATTATAAGAAAAAGAATCTCTCGTCTCAATGTTTAAGTTTTGAGGAAGGATAAATGATTCTTAACAAATGATGTTTGAGTCTAACCTTTGTCAGTTTAATATGATGTATCAATACACTCTTTACTTTGATCGACACTTGGTTGACGAAGGTGTTGACCTTGTAAAGGGGAAGACATTGTTACGGGTGAGTGGTGTCAGCATCCGGAGGGAGTGTGAATCTCTCGGTCAGTTTAAAGTGTCCGTGACTTTAGTCCCACGTTAGATTCTACAAAGAGTTAGACCGACTTATAAGAGAATAAATCTCTAAATTTTAGAGAAGGATAAATGATTCTTAACAAATGTCACGTGTAAGTCTTCCTAATCTTTATAGGATCTAGGCTACTGTCCCTTGCGCCTCTCCCTTACCGCCGTGAAGAAAGAAATGAAGGGAAAATCTTATCTGCGACGAAATTATTTCCTCACCTCGGCAATCCATCTGCTGCTGCCCCCTTCTGCCTCCGCAATAACTAAGAAACTTTGATCGATGAGAGTGAACCCATGAAGGTTCTTGCAGTATTTTATAGAACAACAGCTAGCGAGGAGAGCTTGCCTTGTTGGACAAACAACGTGGCTCTGCAAATTCCAATGTTGTTAAGGTGCTGGGCATATGCCTCCTGTTCCATTTTCTATTCTCATATAAATAACGGCCGGTTATATATGTATTCGCTTTTGGGAGTCTTAACATTCGGAGGTTCTGGCCGTCTGGCCGTCTGGTCGACTTGTTCTTGTTGGATATATATATATATATATATATGCTGCATCTTTAGCCACTACACAACCCTCATGGCTGCATATATGCTCAACCACGATCCAAAAAATTACACGTAACCCTGGGCATAAATGGGTTTCTGGCCCCTGGAATTGTAACCCAAATTATCTTCTAGCTAGCCAACTTCATTTCTCGAACATCCATCGTCTTTTATATATATATATATATATATATATATATATATATATATATATATATATAATATCTCAAATCTCTCCCACGTCTAGACCATCGTCTAGGCGTTTCAGACATGGGCGATCCCTTGGTCGCCCAGGAGAATGGAAGTTATGTGTCTCTCATCCTGCCTCTCTTTTTTGATTAGTTGATGGGCGTGGACGAAGGATAGCCAGTGAATCCCAAGGAGGAGGACTCGAGCAATCTGTTTAGATGATCAACAAGGGAAACAGGACTTGTTATCGGCTCATAATTAAGACAAGAGAGAGAAGAAAATTTTAAGTTCCCCGATCATATATATATACACACATGCGACAAACTGATCATTAATTGTTAACTTAATTATCCTTACAAACTGGTTGCTAGTTCTTAATTAAGGGGGTGTACTCACAAGGCCGGTGGGAGCATGTATACTGTCATCAACTCATTAATTTGTTCGTCAACCATATATATATATATAGCTTCATGTATATGTGCATGCGACGCCATCGCTATTCGTAGCAGAATCAAATCTCAACGTTTAGGCAATCTGTGCACGTGGAGTCGTGGTGACGACGATGTCATCTTAATTTGTCCACCCACGACGGAACATGCATAATTTCATCAACTCGATCGTTTATCAGTCAACCATACATAGCTTCGTCTATCCGATTTGATAACTTCCAATATATATATATATATATACATGGTGCTGGCTCCATAGCTATTTATCATGGTGCCGGTATCTGCGCCCTTAAATCTATGGGGTCAACGTATAGGGAGATCATCTCCCATGCATTTAAAGGTTCAGATATCGGCACCATGACAAATAGCTATGGAGTCGATCCCATGTGAACATTTCCTATATATATATATATATATATATATATATATCTTGAAAAACCTCTCATTCAATAACATCAAGACCGAAAACTTTTGTTCTCTCAGTGTTGATCTTAGAAAAAATGAAAAGGCTAATTAATTAACGTGTCATTGTATTTGTATCAGTCGACAGAGAGTTAATTAATCCAGTTCCATAGAGATATGGTATGCGAAAAGCTTCGCTGATGTGACGAGAAATTCTCACCTCGGCAATTCATCTCCTTCTCCTCCCTTCTGCCTCCGCAATACCTGAGGAACTTTTGACTGATGAGAGGCAACATATGCACGAGGGTTCGTGCAGTACTTATATATCTATATAATAGAGAAGAGCGAGCAGCTGGGAGTGGGAGAGCTCGCCGTGTTCGACAACCAACGCGGACGTATATACTCTGGAAACTTCACACGCATGGACGTTCGAATCTGATCACACGTGTGATGCAATGGAAGAAATTGGCCTTTCAAAACGGACATTAAAATAAGAAAGCTGGTGAAGACCAGGAGCGACGTCGTCCAATTATCTTATCCCGAATCTTCCCATGTTCTTAATTATTGGTTGTCATGATCTTAATTATAATCAACTAGCTAGGGGACGTACGTTTAAACTAGCTAGCTAGTCTCTCTTCAATCGAACCACTAGCTCTCCTTCTCCCCATCTTAATTTCATCACACAGTGAGTACTTGTCCTCCGCAGGAGTTATGTTTTCTTTACTCTAGCTAGGAAATGTCCCCTCCTCTCACCGTTATAGCATCTATTCGGTGAGAAGTCTCTTTTCTTAGTTGTGAGGGATCCTTTCTTGTCTTCCTTTAGGTTAGGGAGAGAGAGAGAGAGAGAGAGAGGAGAAGACTTGACACAAGGGAAAGTACATCAGACGCACACATGGGGCAAACTGCAGGCTCGTTTATTGATTCTTACAATATATATATATATATAATTGTTTATAATTCCAATAAGGATGTTTACAGGGCTGATGGGTGTATATATATGCAATAACTCGATCTCGATCCATCAACTTTTTTATTCATCAAGCGCAGCTTCAAATATATCTGTGTATATATATATATATATATATATATATATATATATATATATATATATATATATGCGGCGCGAGCTACATATCAGTACCGTTACGTAGCTATAGCGCATATATATATATATATACACACACACACTAATACTGCTTAGCCAATATGCGGGGTTCTGGTGACGATGCCGGTCTTTTCGTCCACCCACACCCACACCCTGTCGCAGCGGAAGTCTAGTATGACCGATGACCCTTCGTCCACGATGATGGCGTCCACTAGACAGTTCTCCTTCTCGATTATCGCCTCAGCTTTCTTCCCGTCGACTCCGACCAGCTCCGGCCACGAGCTCTTCCCTGATTCTCACCATATATACATGCAAAAACAGACGCACTCGATCATCATCAGATTAATTGGGAACTCATATATAGAGTCCGTGTAGGTTGCTGTAGTGTTGCATATATATGTATATAGAGCACATATATATATAAATATAGCAGACAATATATAGATAGTTCAGAGATATTTTGGCCATGTTAAGTGATTTAATCTTCTGCGATAGAAAAGCATATGTATAAATGTTAGCAGCGCTCATAGGAAATTAAATATGGATCTTTCTTTGAGTACTTGATCGTGCAAACAGTTTCAAGGTTAATCAATCGTCAGGTGGCATAAATATTTGTACATTAATTTATATATATGGGGGCTTTCATTTATGTACGTTTGTAGTAATTAATCACACGTATATATATATATATATATATATATATATATATGTATGTATGTATAAGACGATATGCATTCTAATTACCTTGAGCATCCGTGTTTACTTGCATTAAAGAGAACAGCTGCACCTGTACTCCAATTTAATTAATAACTTTCAACGTAGAGGACAATATTCTGGAAAACTTCTCGTACCAACATCAAGACATGCAAGGTTATGTTAATTCTCACGTACTCTATGTGAAGCAAATCACTAACGCGCCATGCACGGCAACTTCGAGGTTTCGATTAACAAAGCTAACCCAGTTGAGCTCGAGTTAAACAAAACAACTAGCTAGAGATGGTACGTAGGGACATATATATATATATATATATGTTTACGATGTATTATTATCATAAAAAGCTTTCGGAGATGGAAACAGTGAGTTTAGATGTAGAGAGGCGGAGGGGGCGCATCGTCGACGTCCCTTAACGCTATGAACAAAGAAATGCAGAGAGAAGCTTTTGGGGGTAACGAGAAATTATTTCCTCACCTTTGCAGTCCATCTCCTAGCTGCTAGCTGCTAGCTGCTAGCTCGATCCCCCCTTCTCTGCCTTACAATTAATTAGCAATAAAACTGATCAGAAACTTGTGATTGATGAGAGGCATATGGCATGAGCTAGGGTTCTTGCAGTATTTATAGAACATGCCTAGCCTGGAGCTGGAGATCGAGCGGTTGCCCTTGTTGGACAAGCAACGTGGCCTCTGGATCATCTCGGAGGTTCGAAATCTGATCACATGTTAGATGGCATGGGAAGGAACTGACCTTTCAAACTAAATAAGCTGGCGAATTGAATACCACAGAGTCGTCCAATCTGATCCTGCTAGCTGGAGGTCCCATTTTCCTGCGCTGCCATGATATATGTCCTTTCGTACGTACGTTCAATGGGGGTAGGTAAGAGTTCGATCGATCCCTCCTTTGTCTCAACAACCCTCCTCCGCCATCTAATGTTGTTCTCTTCAACCATTAGAGGGAGTTCGTGAAAAAGAAAACTTCTTCTTCCTCCTCCCACCACCTTCTTCTCATCTAGATCTCTTGTTTTACTGTCTCCTTTTGGAAGATCGATCTCTTCCCTTTCTCGGAAGATCCTTTTTTCTCTTTAATTAGTAGAAATTTCTATAAGAAAATTTTAGCTATATATATATATATATATATATATATATATATCCAAGAGGCGGAGGATAATTTACCATATTTTGCAATGTTCACCTATTTGATGAGAATCCCCCCTTGAAATAAGAAAATGGGAAGAGTACTACCGGGATGTTTAATTTTGACGTTCGAACAATGCCGATCGAAATTAACACTTAATTAAGTTGAGGACGTGTAGAAGGATGCATAGACACGGGTTGCCTCGTGGAAGACAATTCAAGGAAAGCTTCCTACCTGTGAGAACCCTCAGAAATCAAAGAAGGAACGAACACGAGACCTTTTTGCCCGGCTAGCTGCTGCCGACAATGGGGGATCATCCGTTTTCTCCTGTTCATATTAATGGAAGACAATTCAAGGACAACTTCCTACCTGTAGTGATAACCTCGGGGGTCACGTACGTGGACTTTCACAAATGTGAGGTGTGATCCGAATCAAAATCACGACTTCTGATATCATATTAAAATTTATTAAATTAAATCATCTAACTCAGAACTCAAAGACATATGTATAATATAGACGGCTCTACTAATATAAATATATTATATTTTGACATATTTTCACAGCACGAGACTATTCTAACACTTTCAACGTGGAAGGGGCTGCCATGTGGTCTTTGGCAACCTCATCTTCTTAGTCCATGTGATTTTTGCTTAGTATTCTTGATCACAGCCGGTTAGGAATGGCCTTAAAAAGTTTTCCAAAGGGACCAACCACGGAGAGCAACAGACAATGCCAGGTTAATTGTTTAATTGGGCTTCTTATAAAAAATCCCCTACAGCATTGCCTACTTATAAAAAATCCCTATAATTTTTGTATTTCTTAAACATCCCTAAAATCAGATAATGGGGGTGTTGGCGTCGGAGGGGGAGACCCTACGATGCCGTCCTCTCTCCCACTCTCTCTCTTTTATAATAAGTGAGAGTTATAGGGGTCTCTTCCTTTTTATCGGTCTAGTTTAACATTAACTATCATTGAATTAAACACTGTAGACGTCCTCTCCTGGAGACCATAACGGTGAGAGTTGTTCTTATAATGAAGGAGATTTTGGGAAATTTTAGGAAATAGATAGATTAGGAGACTTTTTATAATCAGACAGGATCATAAGGGTTTTTTCTTCTGAATATCAAACCCATTCTTGGTTGGCAGTCTCGGGATTTGCCTGGTACTCCCCGTCATCCGTATTAAGAATTTTTGAACTGTTTAATTTTCTTAGGTTTGTCAAATCTATTTTTTTTTTGAAGGTTAGCACTTGGGTTCAAAACACATCGGTCGCACTATTTTTTTACTTTTTTTATTATTCTTTAGAAAAAAATGAATCAAAAAAATACATGTACATGACATTTGAACACTTTACTTCAAGTATAATTAACACACCTACTGACCACTAAATCACACATAATATTTTATAATAATATATATTTATTAAATATTTTTTAATCTTGATATTTTACGATAAGAATTGATACGGAACTTATATTTTTAAATATTATAAATATTATTTTATATTAAATGTGATTTTATAGATAATTTGATTAAGAGTCTTTTTTAGAAGGCTAACATTTGGGTTCAAAGCACGCATTATTTTTTTATTTTTTTCATTATTCTTTAAAAAAATAAACAAAAAAATACAAGACGTACGTGAGATCATGTACAATTAACACACCTATTAATCACTAAGTCACACATAATATTTTATTATATTTTATAATAATATATATTTATTAAATATTTTTTTGATCTTGATATTTTATGATACGGATTGATATGACACTGTATCATATCGACAGAAAATCAATACGACCAATATAATTGGGCCGGCAAACCTTATTCTTAGTTGACTTTCAGTGTACTATCTTTTCATTGCATATCTTTTCTCATTGTTAGTTATCCATATATCCACCCTCACAAATTTTGGGCAACGTAATGAAAGTGGGACTAGTCGAGAGTCTATTAAATTAAAAAGTTTTATCATGAGATCAAAATCTGTGTAATGTAATGACTACTCAATTTTTCTGTTATCTAGCAAGTAGTAAGACATCCATCCTATATATATCTCTATGTATATGTTATATATGTGTGTATATTTTACATAAATGTGTTTTGAGCATATAAATTAATGTTGCTGTACGAGCGCATGCAGAGTACCCACCGCTAGACTGCAAGTCATATGCACGTAGATACCTGGGCCAAGACATTGGTCATATATCTCTTCGTTACGAAGAACAATTCCACGTTAAGAAGAGATCAAAACATGTCAAAAGTATACTATACCATCTTTTGTATGTGTAAATATGAGAAGTTCATTAATTTTCTATGTTAATCTGGATGGCATTTTTTTCTTTGATAGATAATTTAAGAGTATAGGTGAAAAAACTTGTAGTTTCCACCGGCTCTTATAAGATGTGAACCCATAATTTTCTCCGTACAAAGAAAGGATGGAGTGAAGCTGCAAATTATAGGTTGGGATTGTCAGGAGGCCTTGCTGTACTTGGTGAACGAACTAGACTACGTGTGGATAATGCAGCAGATCGAGTGTTATGCTGCAGGATCACTGGGGCTCTGCATTTGAATTCAAGAGGAACTCAATAAAATTGTCACCCTCGGCCGGGTTGCAAGTTGCAACGAGGGATATGCAGGAGCAGAATTTGCACTGAGGAATTTTTTTCTTTTGGGGGGAGGAGGGAAGGGTGGAGGTCATTCTGGTTGGTCTCCACTCGGTATACAAAATAAACTCAATTATGGATCTGAAAATGAATTGAAATAGTGCAAAACTTTTGAAATCTCGCAATCACGGTGTTGAGATTCATAGCCTTGGGTCATATATATATAAGTCTAAATCCAGAAATCGACGTGAAATTAATGTCGGAGTTCTAACATTCTCAACACTTTCTCTCATAGTCAAGATAGAACATGAAGATTAATTAAGTGGAGGTAGAAAAATATGAGATTTGACCTAAGATCATATTCTGATATCACATTGAAATCTTAAAATCACGATGTCGAGATTCACATACTCAAAGTCATATGCACAGAATCTCTAACCTAGAAATTGAATGCCCAATTTCACGTCTACAGCCAGCTTTGCTGTTTTAAAAGGAACCAAATGACCATCGTACAGTCCCGTTAGGAATCAGAGCCATGTCACGCTGATCATTTGTATTCGTTAATTTGCGCAGAGGATCAGAAGCACCCCCCGGGCCGGACGGTCTTCTTTTCTTGTTCAAGAAGTTGGGCACAATTAATTGGCATGCATATTAATACACATGAGGCCTCGATCTTTTTGCTCGTGGACGACAATTCAAGGAAGATTAATTTCCAACACGCACGTCATAATATCAAAAGAGCACTCTAGCTAGCTATAGTTCCTCTCTCTACGTACATCTAGGTCGATTAGTTTAAAACTCCCCAGTAATTAATTAATTAATTAATGATCACAAACTTCCCTGCATATATATATATCGAAAGTAGCTAGAATCTCTTTCTTAATTCTTTAATTTACTTAAAAAAAACCTTTTCTGCTAAAAGTTTTCTACGCTTAATTATATATACCCTTCAAAATCTGTCCATCCGGCCATGTGATTGATTCATTTACTTCTGAGATTACCGAGGATCGATGGTAGATCAGGAAACTGCTTCCTATATAAGAAAAGGAACGACACAAATTAACCTACCTCATGCACAACTCTGATTTACCCCCTCTGCAGGGAATTGGACATTTAAATTATCTGTTTTACTTCGGGTTTTATTCATCCTTCATTTGATTTGGATGTTAAATTTTTATGACTGAATAAGTGTGCAATAGGGTGGCTCATTCCTGTTATTCCGTCTAACCAGATTTGATAGCATGATTAAGTTATTTAGAGTCGGATGAGTCGTTGTGCGGTTAAGGGCTTGTAACGTATTTGATCAAAAGGGTTGAATTAGTTATTCTAGGTCAAGTAAGATGATGTTATGTAGATTTCTTATTTATTTAATTTTCATTTATTTGATTTATTTATTCTAAGTAGAATAAAAAATTAATTATTAAACTGATTATAGACTTAATCCTGAAATATCTTATCCGGATTTACTCAAACCGGCTTAATTACCCTAATCGGTTATCAAGGCGAGTATAAGTGACTCCAAACTGGTCTAAACGCCAAGAACAAAGAACTGCTACTACTTCTATATACGGAATTAGGGGCACCTATATATATATATATATATATATATATATATATATATATATTTGGTTGATCTGGTACGAGAGTCGTATAAAAGTGATATTGGCAACCTCATCTTCTTCACTCGTGCAATTGATGCTCACAAGTAAGATTTGACGGATCGTTCATATCATTCGTATCGATTTTTTATCAATACGGTATAATATGTTTCGATATCGTTAGGTATTGAGGTGAAAAAAGATCTCTCATATATATATTATATGTAAAATAATTTTAAAAAATTCTTATCTTAATTGATTAGGCGATTTGCACTTGAGAGATGCCCTGAGTTTGAATCACAAAAACACCTTTAGATTTTTAGATTTTTTGATCTTTTATTTCACAGCAAGTTAAAAACAAATGATAATGTACCGATTAAGCTTTTGAACCGAGGACCTCACGGTTAAACTTGAGATCTCAAATCAACTCATCTACAAAACTTTTTTATATAAAATAAAATATATAATATTTAAAAAATATGATAGTGTACCAATTACGTATCACATACGGGTCGTACCGATCTTCAACTTATACGGTCCAGTACGTGCGATACAGACTGTACCATATCAATTTATCAAATCCTACTTATCTAACTAGCCGTGCAGTTAAGAATGGCGTTGTAAGTTCAAAGGGCAGCAGGGAGAGCATGCAAGAGCCATTAATTTTCAGATTATTTCACATTACACCCATTGCGTTGCATAAATTCTTTAATTTATCACACATGATCTTGTTAATTGGTTGACTAACCTTATAATTAACGAATCTAATAAAAAGGCAATTTCAGAATTAGAGTTATTTACTCATGACATGCATGTTAATTTGCCGTGTTCAGCTGCATGTTAATTATTCCACAAATCAAGCAAGGACATTAATGTTTCGAAGGGTTCACGGAAGTCGCAGTTTCATCACGGATTTTTCAGTCATGCACCTCGGTTGAACCAAATAATTAAACGATCATCGAGCGGGAATTAATTAATTAATTATTTTAAAAGAATCCAAAGTTTCACGTCTTTAGATTTTAGAATTCTTCACTGCAACCACCGCAATTCCATGTCATAATATTTGAGTTCCGTATAGCAAGAATTATCTAAGCCATGCATGCATCTTGAAAGAAAGAGAAGCTTAAATTTTCACATCTAGTATATATTTAACTTGATAATAAGAAACGAAGGGGATTATTATATATGCTGGTGTCTAAATTGGGAGCTCTTCCTTGGAATCCCAGGCCAAATTAATTTATCCCACACATCCCGACCTCTCCATTTTGCCTATGAATTTGTTCTTAATTGGGTGTGGGTACCATGTACAAACACGTTAGATAGTACTACACTCAAGTATTTGGGCTTCCCTGAATTGGACTTAAACGTCTAATTTTGGCCCATCAGGACATGTGGGATCTTTCTATGGAGAGTAAATTGAGTGATGCACGCTGCACCATCGGCGGTGCATGAAAAATAATATATATATATATATATAGTATGGCCGTCCCGTCTCCATCATAATTACATGTCTGTATAGTCTGATTATTGATTGGTTGGTTTAAAAAAAAAGATTATACATCTTAAGTGGGTCGAAAGTGATATGCCCATTATTACAGGGTGTACTAAGACATACAATCTTTATTTATTTTTTATCTGTCCGATTGTTGATTGAAATGCATTCACACAACACATAGATCGGGTTGGACAGGTATATGTATATATATTATATACACACAGCTGGTAGTGAAATAATCATTACTCTTTTATTAAATATAAAATAATTTTCTTTTATGTTAACTAATACTCACATCTCATTTGTACGGAGTTGTGATCAACTCATTTGTCCTTCCTCGGACGTACGGGAGCATCAGACAATTAATGTAGACTCATTAGTTCTTATAAATGTTAGTGTGAATAAAAGTGTCGCTGAGTTTAAGGTTAAAATGATGGGTGGGAGATCGATTTAAATGATTGATGGATTTAATTAGATATTTATTTAATTACTCAATGTCATAAAAATCTATCTAAAAACTCGTCTACGTGAGATTATTGAGATGTTATTTTTACGTGTCTATTTTTTTCTCTAATTTTAAAATCTATGAAGCACGGAAGTCAGAACACTCTTTTTAAATTTGATTAAGAAGACGAGGATGTAAGTGATTCCAATGATTAGAATATCAAAATTCTCCTCACTATTCCAATCAAATGCACCCTAAGTTAAGGAGGACACCTTTAGAGAGAGTCTCTGATCGGCAGCGCGAGTGACTTCTCCCTTGAACTGTCAAGGCCTCGAATGCGATGCTCAGTTGGCCCTTGGATATCCCGGTCCTCTCTTTCTCAGGCTATGTACTTGAGCTCCTATACTTCTTCTTATGTTCTATATTTTGTCATCTTTGATCCCCTGTAATCAATTTTTTGTACACCAAGATAAATTTAAGTATAACATGCGCAACAACACGCATCACCCCGTGGGACCGAAATGAGTGCCATTAGCCAACGCTCAGGTGAAACAAAGTTTTAGATGGGTGAAAGAGAAGCCCCTTGCCTAAGGATCATGAAAGCAGGAATTAGACATTCGGCTGCGTGCGTCATCTTAATTCCAGATGCTCTTGAAGGAGGCGGCAGTCAGAAACAAACTCATTTCAAAGTTGACAGCCTCCATAAACACATGAAGGTAGCTGTACCTCAGGTAATCGATCGCCGTCTTGCGAGGGTTCCGCCGACGTTCCAAAGTTGATGCTGAACGGTGTACTCACGCTCACGACAGAACCTGAAGTTACAGCTCCTTGTGGCTTCACCTTTGCATGCCCAAGGGGGACGACAGAGAGGTGTAGACATACTATCACCGTTCAACACTGGCAAATGTAGTTTCCTGGAATGACGGCCAACAACGTTCTGCACGTTGATGGAAGGTTCCTGGCTAAGGTCGAGCTCTGCCATGCATCTGCTTCCAGCACCACTGTTAAGCCATCTGCTAGTGTCTCTACCTTTCTTCCTTTCTCTTTTTACATACATAGCTTGGCTCCACGCTCATCCATCTCACTTATACACCCCCGTTTCTCGCTAAACATGCCGGTGAAAAGAATGACCTTTGTTATGCATGCAACGAGACATACATAAAGATGCAAGGGAAGGAGAAGAGAGAGAGAGAGAGAGAGAGAGATTTGACCAGATCCACTAAACGGGAGACTTCTGCAACATGAACGCCTAAAGTATTTGCTTGTCCTCGCCCCTGACAACCCTCCGTTGCGACAAACTAAGGGTCCACCTTCTGCATGCCGTCGTTCGCCCGGTACTGCCGTTGGATGGAGACGCCTCATTCCACGAACCCGCGTATGCAAGGCGCGCGATTGACCATTTCAATTCAAAGTCTGAATGTCCTTCAAAGTTTACACCACCTTTAACCTGCTATAAAAGGACCTCCCCTCCCTCTCCGTTCTCTTCCATTCCGGCCACCACACTGGACTTAGCCAGCAGACTGGCCTGATAAACTCACAAGGCAACCGGCGGCGTGCATATTCCTTGTTCCGGGGAACCCTTCAAGTTTGAAGCTCGCAATATTTTTATACTGTCTCTCTTCTCCTTGGGATCTCCCGAAGATCCACGCAGGCAGTGATTGGGCGGAATGGAGTCCGGTGCAAGGAGGGGGCTCGCTGTGGCTGCACCCACTCTGTGCATGGTTGTGCTGTTGTTGCTCAGCGCGACGCCCGCCGTGGAGGCGAGAGTACTGGGCGGGAGCAGCGGCTTCGACACGTTGTTGGAGCTCCTGCCGAAGGGGAGCGGCGGCACGTCAGGGTCATCGGGCTGCACCATGGGATCTTACAGGAATGGGAGACGCTGCCTTACACAGGCGGGCATATCCTCGCTCGATCTGGGGAGACGTCCGTCTCCGGCCAGTCCCAGTCTCTAATTAACCAATTGCCTAAGAAAATGTGCAAGATTCTGCATGTTTTTGCTCTAACACGATTCTCTTTTTTTGTTCGCAAATTCCATGTAACCTAACACATGATTCCTTGTGCTAAGATTGATTAATTCATTCATTCTTTGACAAGACGCGCATGGCACATGTGAAGATCGATGTGCGTGATCAAGTTAATCTTTTTTTCTTTAATTTCACAAAGGTAGCTGGCCCAATGATCTAATCTTTAATCTTTGATTTACACAGTTAAATCTTTTTTATAAGAGTAATGCTGTGTGCATCGAATCCGGTGCACAAAGTTATGTCACATTGTAACACCCATTCTCATTGGCCCCTCCAAAAGGTGAAAATACCCTTTCTGCTTAAAAAAGTACGCTCCCGTCATACCCATACGACGTGCTTTTTCGCACATTAAAGACTGAGCCCGTTCGATGAAAAAACACAGGACTGAAATATTTTATAACACTGAAATATTTTGTTACATAAATGAAATATTTTGGTATAGAATTGAAACATTTTATTAGGTTTCGTTCTTATAACATGTTTCATTTTTATAGTATTTTATCCTTATAACAAATGTTACGTTCATGTAATAAAATGTTTCATTTGTATAAAATATTTTATTGACTTATTTCTGAAGTCAAACAAAATATTACATTCCTATACTAAAATATTTTATTTATATACAAAATATTTTAGTGCTCCAAAATATTTCAGTTCTGTATTTTTCTATCGAACGGGTTCGATCTTTAATAGACGAAAAAGCACGTCGAACGGATATGACGGGGGCGTATTTTTCTATGCAGAAAGGATCTTTTCGCATTTTTAGGGAACCAATAAAAATAGACATTACAATGTGACATGACTTTGTACTCTTTTTATAATTGTTGATCTAATGATAAGTCAAATTCAAATATGACATCAAAAAGTCATATCACATAGTACGTACCATAAATCACACTACATATGCATCATTCATTTTTCTATTTATTTGATGCATGAGAAATAAGTGTTATATATAGTCTGAAATCGTACACTATTAATTTGATGCATGCGAAATTTCCTTGCATCTGCATATATTATTATCCCTCTCTAACTTCGGAAGTTTGCACTCGCGCGTCGGTCCTCTTATCAACATTAATGCACGAAACTGCACGCACCTGGGGAACTGTATGCTGCGCGTACTCCTCCAACGGCCCACGTTCTCTCGCTCTCAAACGTTGTCTGTCCCTGGCCCCTAAAGACCCCGCTCCCTCCTACGGCCGGTCTCTCCGATTTTGCACAACTAAGTAAAAGTACGGTAATTGTTCGTTTAAAATTTACATTTAATTTAAATTTATATTCGTTTGATCTGATAATTTTTTAAATAAAATATCTGATGAATAATTTAATGAGATATTAAAAAATTTGATTATTAATTAGATTCAAATTTAAATATTGAGATATCTATGTTAGATCTTATCCGACTAAATATGGACTCTTAGATGAATATCTAAAGATTCACGTACTCTATATATAATTAACTCAAATCTTAAAATATTATTTAGTTATTATTTTTTCTCAAAATATAATTTAGAAATAAAAACTCCACCCCATTTGATAATCTCTCTCCTATTTTTTTAAGATGAAGTCAAATCTTTTAATATATAACCTCTCTCAAAATAAAAATAGTTTTCGTCTTTTCTTTTTTTGAGAAAATAATTCACAATGTTTCTCACACGGTTCACACGATAATGTTCTCACATAGTTCACACGACTCATCTTTAAATACGTCTGATAATTATTTGTTTAAAATTTGAATCGAATTTAAATTAATATTGATTAAATAATTATCTAAATAAAATATCTGATAAATAATTTAATTATTAATTAGATACAAATTTAGATATCGTAATATCGACTTAATTCGTATCCGATTCATTTACAGACCGGACATATGCGATACTAGTGTTGTGCCCCTTAGGCACAAGCATGTGCTATGTTGTTTTGATGATAGCAATGCTGTTTTGTTTTGATGATAGCAACACAATGAGTGCTTTGGATATTGTTTAGACAGTGTCATGAAATATCCTTTATATGATGATGGCATGTTTTGATGATGGCATGATTGATTTGAATGCATATAACTGATATATTCTGTGGAGAATGCATGTGTATGACTGATATATTGGTTGTGCTTGATTTCTGCTCTGTGCGTTGCTTTTCTGTCTGCATGTAGTTTGATGACTAGCAAGTCTATACACTGCAGGGTAAAGCATTTCAGAGTCTCTACATCGTTCATGCATGTGCACAGTTCGTGGACAAAGTCTGCACATCGCCCTAGATTGCATTAGCAAGTCCATACATCATCAGGGCTCTTCATGCATGTGCATAGTCTATACATTGTGCATTTCGTTGACAAGTTTACACATTCATGAAGTCTGCACACTGGCCTGTTCATGTATCACAAGTGTGTACAATGCATCACTATTCATAAAGTCTGTACATTTGCACTGTAGATGCACGAACTCAAAGTCCATAAGTCTATACACTGCACTGTTCATGCACAGTGTCCGTGTCTCATGCATCGTCTATGCAATGTCCATACATTGCATTGGCTAAGTGTGTACATTGGTCCGTCTTGATTAGCGTCTCATGTGCACATGTGAGTCAGAGTCTGCACAGCATAAAGTCTATATACTGGTGCGTCTCATTTAGCGTCTCATATGCATAATTGAGTCAAAGTCTGTACACCACTGTTCAGTGCATCGTCTCATTCATCGTCTCACTTGATGTTCAAGTCTGTACATTGGCACTGTAGCATGCATTCATGAAGTTCATACATTCACTGAAGCTTGCTTAGCTGAAGTGTGTACATTGCATTGCATGACTTGAAGTCTGTACATCGCATGTGTGCTTCATGCTAAGTCTATACAGGCTAAGTCTGTCGGTCTTGTGACTCATGCATTCATTGTTAAAGTCTATACAGACTTCAGTGCATTCTCTGTGTCTTACATGTCAAAGTCTGTACAGTGAGCTTTTCATTGGTGAAGTCTGTACGCTCACCAGTTGAACTTCAAAGTATGCACATTCTATTGTTCATGAAGTCTGTACATTGGACTGTGTCCTTGTGCATCACATTAAGTCTATACATTACTGTTCTTCACTGCAAGTATATACACTGCTTTATATTGTGTTCTTCGAAGTCTGCACATTGCATCACTATTCTGCAAGTCTATACACTGGCTGCTGCACTCTCATGAAGTCTTCACCTGTGCTAGTGTAAGTCTATACAACGCCCAGTGTTATGCTTGCAAAGTATGTACATCGGTTGCCTTCTTACATAAAGGCTATACATCTGCATTGTAGATGCACGCACTGCTCATAAGTCTAGACATTGGAAAGTCTGTACATCGTGCATCTTTAAGTTGAAGTCTGTACAGAGTCAGCGTCCAGTTGAGCGTCTCAGGCAGTGTCTCTTTGTGCGTCTCTTGCAAGTCCATACAACGCTTCAGACTAAAGCCTGTACATCGGACAGTGTTTAGGCGAAGTCTATACATCCGTCCGTACAGTGTCTTGGCCACCGTCTCACGACCACCAAGTCTATACTTTGGTCGGTGACAAGTCTGCACATTGGACTCTTGATCAAGTCTACACATTCAACAGTGTTCTTCCAAGTCTGTACATTGGAAGCTTCACCTATATATGTTTCCCTTCAAGTCTATACATCGGTAGCTTTACCGTCGTTTCCCTTGAAGTCTATACAGCCTTTTGCTTCGCCAAAGTCTGTACATTGGTCTGCATTGCCCTTGGACATCAAAGTCTGTACAGCCGTGTCTTGGCAAGTCTGCATAGTGAAGTTCATACACTGCACTCGAGTTCACAGTGTCTTCATGAAGTCTATACAACGCACTTTACATTACAAGTCTATACATCATGATCATCTTTACAAGTCTATACAGAGCCCTTCACTTAACCTGGTATTCCGATACTCTGTCTGACAGGTGCTCTGCTCGTGGAGGCTAATGAAGGGCACGTGATCCGAGGCTGGAAGGCCAGACATGATTGTGACACGTGTGCTGAAGCTGGCTGAGAGATTGACACGTGGTCCAAGGTTTTTGGGCGGGAGATGTGGAGAGCACACGCCCTAGCTGCTGCTGCTGCTGCTGCTGCTATATATATGAGTCTTCGTCTTCAGATGAAGAGCGATTGAAGTGGAGAAAGAAAAAGTAGAAGTGCAGAGACTTCGATCCAGCAGAAGAGAAGAAGAAGAGTGAAGAGAGCAGAAGAAGAAAGAAGAGAGAAGAGAAGAGAAAGAGAAGAAGAGCAGAAGATAAAGAAGAGAAAGAGAGAGATAGAGAGCTCGAGTTGAGAAAGAGAGAAAGGTTTAGGTTGTCTGGCTTTTGGATCAAATCCAAGCCAGAAGTGCTCATCGAGAGCTATATTTGTGCTTCATTATTTCAGCTTTCCGTTGCTGTTTTGTCTATCTTTTGTTTTATCTTTTACCATTTCTTCAAGCTGTTAGTCAGCGGATGCAGTGGAGGTCTCCACTGGACAGGTAAAGCTGTAATCCTCAGCTGGCGAGACTTGGTCTCGGATGGGTTAAGCTGTAATCCTCAGCGGGTTCAAGCTGTGAGTCAGCGATGGCTAAGCAGTATTGCCCAGCGGAAGCAAGCTGTGATGCTCAGCGGATGGCAAGCTGTGAGGCCCAGCTGATGTATGGCAAGCTGTGATGCCCAGCTGTTCAAGCTGTGAGTCAGCAGGAAGCCACACTCGGGTTGAGTGTGGGGTGGATGTAGGTCTGCTGGGCCGAACCACCTAAAAACCTCTGTGCGGTGGTTTGATTTCTCTATATATTTTTGCTTCCGCTAGATGTTTGCATAGGGACGCTCCATCTGTTTGCTTACAGGTTGAACAGAAGATTTAATTAGCCTTCAGATTATCTAATCTGTCTTGTTAGCATTCTAGTTGTTAATTGGGCGAAATTTTTATAGGCTATATTCATTCACCCCCCTCTGAATACTTGCACCGAACCCAACAACTAGTGACCAAAAATATTATCGAGGTTACATGAGATCGGATCCAGCGTGACCCGGCGGAGCTGGGAGGAACACGAATGCGTGCATCAGAGGTACTCCGACGTCCCATGCATATATGCGACGCGCCATAGCCGGAATCCAGGAAGGAGGCTGCGGTGATTTTCTTTTCCCCGGTCCAACACTCGCTTCTCTTCGGTTGACCCTTGGACAACGGCGGCTAATCATTCAATGCCCGGATGGAACCGGACGTGCAACAGGTTGCTCCTCACCTGATTCACACCGGGACCTAATTATCAAGCACTTCAAACATGTCTCGATCCGATCAGACAGAGAGGGAGTTTTTTGTATGGCTCAAAGTATCTATTTTTCATGTCGTCGTCGTCCACGCACACCCGCGTTCACACGCTGCCCGCTACATACCGGCCGCAGGGAAACCGCGTACTACTGATGCCGTTGGACGGGAAGACCCGACCAATCCGTGAGAATAGTCCGGTCTTAAAAATAAGTTAAAATAAAATATAATTAAAATTATGAAATTAAATATCTCCCCTTAACATTGCAAAATTGTAAATTAGATGATTAAATCTAATAAATTCTATAATAGTCACTACCAAAAAAAGCGGGATTTCAGACGGATATTTCAGACGGATATTTTTCCGTCGTAAAATCCGTCTGTATTTGTGACGGATTAGTTTCCGTTACAAATTCCGTTGTTATTAACGACATACTATATTCCCTCTGAAGATCCGTCTATAATTATAGACGGAATATATTCCGTCTTTATATCCGTCGTTATTTGAGACGGATATTCAGACGGAAATAATCCGTCTGAAATCCGTTACAAATATTCTTTACCTCCATCGAAACTTTCCCCCCTTCCCCCACGACGGAGCTTTCCCCCCTTCTTCCCCCCTTCCCCCGCGATCTCCGTCTAACTCCCACTCTCCCTCTCACTCTCTTTCCACTATCTCCTTGCCAAGGAGAGACTGCCTGTAACGACCCGAGAATCCGATTACCGGGAAGGCCCGATAACCCGAGACTCGTACCGCCACCCACGAGCCCGAAGACTCGGAAGGGTTAAAAGGATGGTGTGGAAACTACGCAAGCATCACAGTTAATTGCAGAAATTAAACAGTTATAATATTAAGCAGGAAATAAATTAACAATTTACATGGTCCACAATAAAATAACAACAACAGCAACAGTAGTCCACGACTAGTACAGTGACAAGAAAGAAAAGTACAGCTACACGGGGCATCCCCCGGCTCTGACCTCTGGCACTACCTCTGGGCACCCGCACCACGCTGCGCTCCTGACGCGCTCCCCGAAGGTGGCGTCTCACCTGAAACACGGTGAAAACACGCAGGGAATGAGTCTCGGAACAAGACTCAGTAGGGATCATTCGAACCCTACCTCGAAAACGAGAAACCACTACTCTAGCGGTAGGAAAGTACCTCGGAAAGGAAAGCCCTGTACTCTACAGAACTAGACCCTACGGCACGTAAACCGACACACGTGCCACGGTACGAGAAGACCGAAACTCAACGGTCGAACCGTCAAACCCGAAGGTCGGAAACACACGACTGACAGTCTGCCACTCCGTACTCGACAGGAGTACCACCCACTAGAAGCACAGCCGGTAGCGTCCCCTGACGTCTTACACCGCACCGCAGGTGAACCGCCTGACGTGGTAGGTCCTACCCGAGGCGCAAACACCGTACAAGTAACCACAAACAAGTGACTAGCTGGGGTCACGCCCGTCGACGTGGGTCCAACCGCCCCCAACCACGTGTGCACACACAGACCACGCGTCCCAGGTCTGGCCCTCTGACCGGTTTTCCCCTCAGCCGGACTCTGGCTGCAAGACGTGGGGCCCAACGGTAACCGGTCCACAAACCGTCTCGAAAGGTCGGCCCGTACACCACTCCCTGGTGCGACTAGCACCCGCGTACTAGTAGGCTACAACTAGTGGAGGGTCACTGAAGGAGTAGACTCTCAAGTCAACGGAAAACGACGTCCGAACCCGACAACAGGTGGGAATCACCCCACACACCAGCCCCGTCGCACGGTGACCACGGTCGGAAAAGAAACAGACGCATTGCCCACGGTCAAACGCTTAACCGAGGCAAACGGGACTTCCGGACACCAAAGACACGGTCACGGAACTCCACGGGGTG
The DNA here is from genome assembly GCA_022559845.1 of Amorphophallus konjac. Lineage (NCBI taxonomy): Eukaryota > Viridiplantae > Streptophyta > Magnoliopsida > Alismatales > Araceae > Amorphophallus > Amorphophallus konjac. The sequence continues at coordinate 264,038,892 of CM040117.1, forward strand.
CCCGGGACGCACACACGGCCCAAGGGAAACACCCAAAACGAACCAAATCGCGCTAGGGGTACCTAGCGCGACAAGGAAGAACGCGCTAGGGAACCCTAGCGCAACAAGGAAGATCGCGCTAGGTCTTCCTAGCGCGACAGGGACCATCGCGCTAGGTCTTCCTAGCGCGACAAGGATGATCGCGCTATGACCCCATAGCGCGACAGGAACCGCCTCCTGTTCATCTTCTCCGATGAACGCGCTCGGTCGGGGCAGCGCGACCTCCAAGAACGCGCTACTGGAGTATAGCGCGTTCTCAGTCCGCGGTCGAAAATGTTAAGAATGCCCAAAAATTCTAACCACGCCCCCATACCTCCATAGGAGAGGGGGAAAACAAAGGGGAAGACCCCTGGGGACCCCTAGCATGATTCTAGGCCCTCAAAATACGAATCCATGCATTGAATCCCTAGATCGGGCGAGCTCTCCCCAAATCATGGAAAAACCCAAAAACGCTCAAATGATCCCCTCTCGGCCTCCCCGCGGCCTATAAATCACGGAAAAGAACGGCATGAGGCTAAGGAACGTCACCCTACCTCAATGGAGCGAATGCTCCGCCGGATCGATCACGAATCACGAAGAATGCTCGAAGCTTCACGAACTCCCCACGCTCCCCACGCTTGCCGCACGCCCACGAGATCGCCTCACCGTCGCCCACGCGTCCGCGCCGTCGCCCCGCCGCCGTCCGTAGCCGGAGAAGGGCTCGCCACGTCCGAATGGGAGAGAGGGAGAGAGAGAGGCTCACGGTCGCGAGAGAGAGGGAGAGGAAGAAGAAAGAGAAAAGAGAAAGAAAAAGAAAAAGGATTAGGGCTTTATAGAAAATCCGAATTTTCGGAAAAATACCGAAAAATAGAAAAATACATTTCTGGAATCCTCGGAACGCACCGATCGCAACGGTACCACTCGTGCCCGGGTGAACGGCCCAGTTAACCCGCAGCGAGCGTCCGAAGGAAAAGCCGAAACACACACCGGGAATCGGAAAACACACGCGGAAAAGCCACGGAACGCCTCCGGGCCTCCGAAACAACTTCGGATCGCGTCGATCCGAACACGAAAGATGTCCGAAACGAAATTTCGGACACAACAGAGCCGGACGCTCCGAAAACCAGATCCGGGACCTACGAAGAAGGATCCGAAAGGTCCGGGATATTACAGCCCTCCCCCCTTAAGGAATTTCGTCCTCGAAATTGAGAACAACCAACGGGGAAAGAAGAGGAAGACTCACTCAAACAGATACGGGAACTGCTGACGCATCTCGTCCTCACGTTCCCACGAAGCCTCACCACCAGAGTGTCGTTGCCACACGACCTTCACCAAGGGAATGACCTTGTTCCGCAGGCGCTGCTCTCGCCTATCCTCCACACGGATCGGAAACTCTGGGAGAGAAAGATCTGGAGTCACCTCAGGCCAAACAGAAAACTCGAGCACATGAGAGTCATTGGGCATATACTTCGGCAACATCGAGACGTGGAACACGTCATGCACCGACGCCAACTCAGGAGGTAACTGCAACCGGTAAGCAACCTCACCGATGCGCTCCACAATCGCGAAAGGACCAATATAGCGGGGACTCAGCTTCCCACGCCGTCCAAACCGCATCACCCCCTTCATCGGAGAAACTCTCAAGAACACACGATCGCCCACGGCGAACTCGAGGGGCTGCCGCCTACGGTCAGCATAGCTCTTCTGCCGACTCTGGGCCGCCAACATGTTCTGACGAACCAGGTGCACAACATCCACACATTGCTGCACCAATTCCGGTCCCGTCAAAACACGCTCACCCACCTCAAACCAATCAAGTGGAGTCCGACAAGGACGCCCGTACAGAGCCTCATAGGGAGCCATGCCGATGCTCGAATGATAGCTGTTGTTATAGGCAAACTCCACCAACGGTAGGTGATGAATCCAACTCCCCTGCCACTCCAGGCAGCAGGATCTCAGCATGTCCTCCAAAGTCTGAATGGTCCTCTCGGACTGACCATCTGACTGTGGATGATACGCCGAGCTAAATGCCAACTCCGTGCCAAGAGCTCGCTGGAAACTCCTCCAGAATCCAGAAGTGAAGCGCGGATCTCGATCCGACACGATCGAAATGGGAACCCCATGCAACGGCACGATCCGCTCCACATACAGACGAGCCAACCTGGACACGCTCCAGCTGACCTTGACCGGTAGCAACCGAGTCACCTTCGTCAGCCGATCCACCAGCAACCAAATACTGTCCTGCCCACTCGGGGTTCTTGACAACCCCACCACAAAATCCGTGGTCACATGGTCCCACTTCCAAGCAGGAACATCTAAGGGCTGGAGAGTACCTCCTGGTCGCTGATGCTCCGCCTTCACTTGCTGACAGATCAGGCACCTGGCCACAAACTCGGCCACATCTCTCTTCATGCCAGGCCACCAGAACTGCCTCCGCAAGTTCCGATACATCTTCGTCGCACCCGGGTGCACAGTGTACCTGCTCCCATGAGCCTCGCGTAACACCGCACGACGAACCTGCTCCTCGGCTGGGACGTACAGCCTGCCACGAAACCTCGCAGCACCGTCCTCGCCAAGCTCTACGTCAGCCATAGCCAAAATCCGGGGCAACTCAGGGTCCGCATGCTGAGCCTCTGTCACCTGATGACGGATAGCAGGAGTGACAGTCAGACTCGCAAGCACTGCCAACCATGGCTCCTGGGGAATCTTGAGCCTAAAAGATACCTTGGGCACTTGTTCCCAGAGCCTCCACTTCCTCAACATCAAGGTACTGACCGCAACCTTCCTACTCAAGGCATCGGCGACGACATTCATCCTGCCCGGCTGATAAGACAGGGTGAAGTCATAGTCCTTCATGAACTCCATCCAACGCCTTTGTCTGAGGTTCAGATCTCTCTGCGAGAACACATATCTCAAACTCTGATGGTCAGTGAACACCTCGAACTTCTCACCGTACAGATAATGCCTCCAGATCTTCAGCGCGAAGATCACTGCTGCCAATTCAAGGTCGTGGGTAGGGTAGTTCTCCTCATGGGGCTTTAGCTGCCGAGATGCATAAGCCACCACTCTACCATGCTGCATCAAAACAGCACCCAATCCGACGCCGGAAGCATCTGTACAAACCACGAAACCTCCCGATCCAGAAGGCAAAACCAACACCGGAGCCGAGGTGAGCAACCTCTTCAGTTCACTGAAGCTCTGCTCACACTCCTCGGACCAAACGAAAGGCACATCCTTCCGCGTGAGCCTCGTCATCGGGGTCGCAATGCGAGAAAAATCCTGGATAAACCGACGATAATAACCCGCAAGCCCCAAGAAACTCCGGATCTCCGTCACCGACCTCGGCCTCGGCCTCGGCCACTGCATCACAGCCTCGTCCTTGGCGGGATCCACGGAAATGCCATCACCAGAAATCACATGCCCCAGAAAGTGTACCTCGCTGAGCCAAAACTCGCACTTGCTGAGCTTCGCATACAACTGGTGATCTCGCAACGTCTGCAGCACCACACCCAAATGGTACGCATGCTCCTCAGCAGACCGCGAATAAACAAGGATGTCATCCACGAAGATGACCACGAACTGGTCCAAATACGGATGGAACACCCTCTGCATCAAGTCCATGAAGGCTGCTGGGGCATTGGTGAGCCCAAACGGCATCACCAAGAACTCATAATGCCCGTACCTCGTACTGAACGCAGTCTTCTCCACATCGGACTCGCGAATTCTCAGCTGATAGTAACCGGATCGCAAATCAATCCGCGAGAACACTCGCGCAGACTGCAGCTGGTCGAACAAATCATCAATCCGCGGCAACGGATATTTGTTCTTAATGGTTACGTCATTCAGCTGCCGATAGTCAATGCACAACCGCAGACTACCGTCCTTCTTCTTCACAAACAGCACGGGCGCACCCCAAGGGGAAAAACTAGGACGAATGTACCCCTTGGCTAACAGCTCTTGCAACTGCGCCCTCAACTCCCTCAACTCAGCGGGGGCCATACGGTAGGGAGCCTTCGCCAAAGGTCCCGTACCAGGTACAACCTCGATCACGAAATCGATCTCCCGCTGGGGAGGTAATCCAGGCAACTCCTCAGGAAAAACATCGGGAAACTCGCACACCACCGCAATGTCCTCGACATTCGGCTCCATCCGGTCAGACACAACCACGGACGCGAGAAAACCCTGACAACCGGAATCAAGCAACCGACGGACTCGAATAGCAGAGATAAGGAATCGAGAAGAGGCGGAACGGATACCTTGGAAATAGAAGGTCCGCTTGCTCGGATGCTGGAAGTAGACCCTCTTCATCCCACAATCCACCACCGCTCCATGAGTCTCGAGCCAATCCATGCCTAGAATCACGTCGTAATCCCGAAGCTGCAACGCATACAACCTGCCTGGCATACTCCGCCCATCGATCCACACCGGAACCTGGTCGAAGCAATACGGAGTGACCATAAAATCACCCGAAGGCAACTCCACTGCCAAATCACAGGACAACTGGGTCACCGACTCCTCGACGTTCGACGCGAAATCCTCCGAAATAAACGAATGAGACGCGCCAGAATCAAATAAAACCCGAGCCGCACAACCCAAAATCTGAACGGTACCTTCCACGAGCTGCGACGCCACTGCCTCTGCCCTGGTCAAGTGCGTGATCTGGCCACGAGCCCTCTGCCTGCCTCCCACGCTAGCTGACCTGGGTAGCGGCAGATACTGTCCCTGTTGCTGCTGCTGCTGCTGGGGAACCTGCTGCTGCGGCGGCCTCTGAGGACAGTCACGCGCCATATGCCCTGGCTGGTCACACCGAAAACAGATGATCGGCGCCGTGCACTGCCTGCCTGGGTGGGTCCCACCACACCGTGGACAAGATCCTCGCGATCCACCCACTGATCCCTGACGCTGCAAAGGAATCGGCTGCTGTACACTGCCCGATGAAGCCTGCCCCTGATCTCTGGACTTCTTCTTGCCGAACCCCTTCTTGAAGAACTTCTTGACCTTCGAGCCGAAGGACGCAGATCCTGTCACCGAAGCTGCATGTGCCGGCACTCCTGAACCACTCATCGCATGCTGGAAGGAACCCTGCTGCTGGGTAGCCGACTGCTGGCTGCGACCTGACAAAGACTGCCCCTGGCTGATCGGTCCTCGAGTCCTCTGCATATCCATCTCTAGGGAAATCGCAACACGAGACGCCATCTCTAGATCAGTGGCTCCATTCGCGATCAAATGGTGCCTCAGCTCCAGCCTCAAGCCCTGTACAAACTGCGTGGTCCTCACCCTCTCATGCTCCATGATATGAGGTGCGTACCGACCCAGCTCGACAAATCGGGCCCTGTACTGCAACACGGACATGTCACCCTGCACCAGCTCCAGAAACTCCCGCATCCGCTGCGTAGCAACGACGTCTGGACAGTACGTACGCTCGAAAGCACTGACAAAGTCACCCCACTCGACCTACTCAAGTGGACGAAGCTGAAAGGACGTCTTCCACTCGGAAGACCACCACCTCCGAGCCGTACCCTGCAACTGGTTGTAGGCCAACACCACTCTGTCCTCGGCAGTACTCTTCGCAGAACTGAACACCCGCTCCATCTCATCGAGCCAATCACGAGCCGCATCAGGGTCTGCCTGGCCGCTAAAGTAAGGTGGATGGAACTGCATGAAGTCCCTCACCGCTCGGCCTGGCCCACCCCTGACAATCGAGCCCTCAGCAGCCTCTCCGCCAAACTGCTGAGACATGAGATGGTACATGCCACGGAAGAAATCCTCGGCCCCCGGAGCCCTCGCAGCATCCGCGGCCTCGGTAGCTCCCGGAACTCTGCTATGCTCCTCCTGGTCCCTCTGGACCCCTTGCTGGATCTCCTGACCTCCAGCCGACTGCCCCTGCTGAGAGCGAGAACTCCTCCTCGGCGCCATACTCGCTCCTGAAGCACAAGACAGAAAAACACGGAAACGGCAATGTCAAAAAGAAAACGCGCGGTGCCCAATGCCAGCGTCACCTGTACATCATCGTTGTGGACTAGTGGACCACTACAATTATCTATGATTCTCATGTAATTCCACAACCGCGCTCTGATACCAGCTGTAACGACCCGAGAATCCGATTACCGGGAAGGCCCGATAACCCGAGACTCGTACCGCCACCCACGAGCCCGAAGACTCGGAAGGGTTAAAAGGATGGTGTGGAAACTACGCAAGCATCACAGTTAATTGCAGAAATTAAACAGTTATAATATTAAGCAGGAAATAAATTAACAATTTACATGGTCCACAATAAAATAACAACAACAGCAACAGTAGTCCACGACTAGTACAGTGACAAGAAAGAAAAGTACAGCTACACGGGGCATCCCCCGGCTCTGACCTCTGGCACTACCTCTGGGCATCCGCACCACGCTGCGCTCCTGACGCGCTCCCCGAAGGTGGCGTCTCACCTGAAACACGGTGAAAACACGCAGGGAATGAGTCTCGGAACAAGACTCAGTAGGGATCATTCGAACCCTACCTCGAAAACGAGAAACCACTACTCTAGCAGTAGGAAAGTACCTCGGAAAGGAAAGCCCTGTACTCTACAGAACTAGACCCTACGGCACGCAAACCGACACACGTGCCACGGTACGAGAAGACCGAAACTCAACGGTCGAACCGTCAAACCCGAAGGTCGGAAACACACGACTGACAGTCTGCCACTCCGTACTCGACAGGAGTACCACCCACTAGAAGCACAGCCGGTAGCGTCCCCTGACGTCTTACACCGCACCGCAGGTGAACCGCCTGACGTGGTAGGTCCTACCCGAGGCACAAACACCGTACAAGTAACCACAAACAAGTGACTAGCTGGGGTCACGCCCGTCGACGTGGGTCCAACCGCCCCCAACCACGTGTGCACACACAGACCACGCGTCCCAGGTCTGGCCCTCTGACCGGTTTTCCCCTCAGCCGGACTCTGGCTGCAAGACGTGGGGCCCAACGGTAACCGGTCCACAAACCGTCTCGAAAGGTCGGCCCGTACACCACTCCCTGGTGCGACTAGCACCCGCGTACTAGTAGGCTACGACTAGTGGAGGGTCACTGAAGGAGTAGACTCTCAAGTCAACGGAAAACGACGTCCGAACCCGACAACAGGTGGGAATCACCCCACACACCAGCCCCGTCGCACGGTGACCACGGTCGGAAAAGAAACAGACGCATTGCCCACGGTCAAACGCTTAACCGAGGCAAACGGGACTTCCGGACACCAAAGACACGGTCACGGAACTCCACGGGGTGCCCGGGACGCACACACGGCCCAAGGGAAACACCCAAAACGAACCAAATCGCGCTAGGGGTACCTAGCGCGACAAGGAAGAACGCGCTAGGGAACCCTAGCGCAACAAGGAAGATCGCGCTAGGTCTTCCTAGCGCGACAGGGACCATCGCGCTAGGTCTTCCTAGCGCGACAAGGATGATCGCGCTATGACCCCATAGCGCGACAGGAACCGCCTCCTGTTCATCTTCTCCGATGAACGCGCTCGGTCGGGGCAGCGCGACCTCCAAGAACGCGCTACTGGAGTATAGCGCGTTCTCAGTCCGCGGCCGAAAACGTTAAGAACGCCCAAAAATTCTAACCACGCCCCCATACCTCCATAGGAGAGGGGGAAAACAAAGGGGAAGACCCCTGGGGACCCCTAGCATGATTCTAGGCCCTCAAAATACGAATCCATGCATTGAATCCCTAGATCGGGCGAGCTCTCCCCAAATCATGGAAAAACCCAAAAACGCTCAAATGATCCCCTCTCGGCCTCCCCGCGGCCTATAAATCACGGAAAAGAACGGCATGAGGCTAAGGAACGTCACCCTACCTCAATGGAGCGAATGCTCCGCCGGATCGATCACGAATCACGAAGAATGCTCGAAGCTTCACGAACTCCCCACGCTCCCCACGCTTGCCGCACGCCCACGAGATCGCCTCACCGTCGCCCACGCGTCCGCGCCGTCGCCCCGCCGCCTTCCGTAGCCGGAGAAGGGCTCGCCACGTCCGAATGGGAGAGAGGGAGAGAGAGAGGCTCACGGTCGCGAGAGAGAGGGAGAGGAAGAAGAAAGAGAAAAGAGAAAGAAAAAGAAAAAGGATTAGGGCTTTATAGAAAATCCGAATTTTCGGAAAAATACCGAAAAATAGAAAAATACATTTCTGGAATCCTCGGAACGCACCGATCGCAACGGTACCACTCGTGCCCGGGTGAACGGCCCAGTTAACCCGCAGCGAGCGTCCGAAGGAAAAGCCGAAACACACACCGGGAATCGGAAAACACACGCGGAAAAGCCACGGAACGCCTCCGGGCCTCCGAAACAACTTCGGATCGCGTCGATCCGAACACGAAAGATGTCCGAAACGAAATTTCGGACACAACAGAGCCGGACGCTCCGAAAACCAGATCCGGGACCTACGAAGAAGGATCCGAAAGGTCCGGGATATTACACTGCCGGTGCCGTACTCGCCGTCGCGGCCAAAGCCGCCCTCGCCGTCGCGGCCAAAGCCACCCTCGCCATCGTCGTCGAAGCCTTCCTCGTCGTCGTCGTCCCCGCAGAGCCCCCCTCACCGTTGCCGTTGAAGCCGTCCTCGTCGTTGCCATCGAAGCCGTCCTCATTGTCGCCGCCAGTGTCGCGTTGTCGCCATCCTCCAAGCCATCCTCTCTGGTCTGGTAAGCCCCCTCCCTCACCCTCTCTCTGTAAAACTCTCCCTACCTGACGCGCCTCCACCATCGCCATTGTTGCATTTGTTGTTCCTTTTTTTTTAAAGCTTGGGGATCATCAGGGAGGGCGGGGGTTCTAGCCGATCCGGGAGGGGGAGGTTGGTCTGGCAGGGAGAGGGGTTCCAGCAGCGGTTTTCGGGAAGGAGGGTCAAGAGCGGAGGGGGCCGGGGGGTGCTCTGGCAGAGGGCGGTTCAGGCGCGCAGTGGGATCCGGCAGGGAGTCCAGGGTGGGGGCTGTGGGTTAGGAGGGTGGGGGGGTTCCGATGGGGGGTCTGGAGGAGGGTTTCGGTGGGTGAGGGGCTGCTCTGGGAGTGGGGATTTCAGGGAGGGGGTCTCCGGTGGGGGGTCCGGGGTGGGGGCTACTGATAGAACCCGAGAGTTCTATCGATCAAGAACAGGGAACCCAAAGGGGGAGAAGAACGTTTGATCTCTTCGAGGGGATCAACCTCCAATGGCCAGAAGCAAAATGACATTCCATTCATAATTTTAGAGGCCCGCAGGCTACAAACATAAATAGGCTACAGCCTCACAAACAGAAAATAGAAATGAGTCCTAATCAGAGAAGAGTTCTAATTAGAGAAGGAAACAGAGAGGTTAAATAAAAGAGAAAGCCTAAATGGAGTAAGATTCGTAACATTCCCTCGCCCTTCAAAAGAACCTTGTCCTCAAGGTTGGGCAGCAATGAACTCAGGAAACTTCTCCGCAAAAGATTGATAGCTCTCCCATGTTGCATCCTCAATTGGTAAATTGGCCCATTGAACAAGAACCTCAGTTGCTGCTCGATTACGGTGTTTAACAAAACGCCGATCCAAAATAGCTTGTGGCAGAAATTTGATCTCTCCACTTGAAGATAGCTCTGGCAAATGTCGTTGAGCAGTAACTTGATCACCAAGTTTCTTCTTTAAACACGAAACATGAAACACAGGATGTATCTTTGATTCAGCTGGCAGATTGAGGCGGTAAGCAACAGGGCCAATACGCTCTATTACCTTGTAGGGCCCATAGAATCTCGGTGATAACTTCATAGAAGCCCGTATACTAACGGATGCTTGCTTATAAGGCTGCAATCGAAGGTAAACCCAATCACCAACTTCAAATGATCTCTCTGTCCTGTGCTTGTCAGCTTGTTGTTTCATGCGTGATTGAGCATTTTGAAGATTGTTCTTAAGAAAGTGCAAAACATGATTCCTGTCACGCAGGTCACAATTAACTTGGTGAACCTTGGAGGAGCCATTTGAATAGTTGGACATGGCAGGAGGTGGTCGCCCATACACAGCCTCAAAAGGAGTGATTTTGGTGGAAGAGTGGTAAGTGGTATTGTACCACCATTCTGCCCATGGAAGCCAACGCACCCATTCTTTGGGTCGGTCACCCACAAAGCAGCGTAAATAGTTTTCGACACACCGATTGACCACCTCAGTTTGTCCGTCAGATTGAGGATGATAAGCAGTGCTCATTTTCAGCTGTGTCCCTTGTAATCGAAAGAGCTCCTTCCAAAAATTACTAGTGAATATTGGATCCCGGTCACTCACAATGGATCTAGGAATCCCATGCAGCTTGATGATATTATCAACAAATACTTGAGCAATAGAAGCCGCTGTGTAAGGATGAGAAATTGGACAGAAGTGAGCATACTTACTGAGGCGGTCCACCACCACTAAAATAGTAGTTTTGCCGTGGGCCGGGGGTAAGCCATCTATAAAATCCATAGATATGTCAGTCCAAATATGCTCAGGTATAGGAAGGGGTTGGAGAAGACCAGGGCTCGCCACTGTTTCCCCTTTATTTGCTTGGCATGTAGCACATTCCTCCACAAACTTCTTGACTTCATTCTTCATTCCCTTCCAATGGAACACTTGAGATATACGCTTGTAGGTTCGCAAGAACCCGGAATGACCAGCCGTAGGTGAAGAATGAAATTCTTGCAAGAGGATGAGCTTCTGTTTGGAACTTGAAGGCAAGAAAATTCGATGCTTATAATGCAGGTCTGTGGAGTCCCAATGGTAATGAGGCATAGAAGATGGATCATCTCGAAGCTTCTGAATGATATCTTGGGCTGTAGGATCTTCAGCTACCTCTTTTCGTATATCCTCCAAGTTAGAACAAGATACCACCGTAATGGCTTCAATTGTCGCATGTTATGGTATCCGTGACAAGGCATCTGCCACCAGATTCTCCTTGCCTTTCTTGTAAACAATTTCGTAGTCATACCCCAATAATTTTGTGATCCACCTTTGCTGCCCCATAGAAGTAATTCGCTGCTCCAACAGGAACTTCAAGCTTTTATGATCAGTTCGTATTTGAAAACGTCGACCAATGAGGTACGGTCTCCACTTGGTAACTGCATGTACAATAGCCATCATCTCCTTATCATACACAGAAAGAGACAAATGTAGGGATGATAGTGCCTTGCTGGTGAAGGCCAAGGGCCTCCCTTCTTGCATTAAGACTGCCCCAATGCCTACGCCGGAAGCGTCAGACTCAATAACAAACATCTTTTGGAAATCAGGCAGAGCCAAGACCGGAGTTGTAGACATGGCCCCCTTCAAATTGTTGAATGCACCTTCCGCTTCACTGTTCCACTTAAAAGCTTCCTTCTTCAATAACGCTGTGAGTGGAGCACTAATCTTGCCATAGTCTCGCACAAACTTTCTATAATAGCCAGTGAGTCCGAGAAAGCCGCGTAATGCCTTGACAGTTCGTGGGGTGGGCCAGTCAACCATAGCCTTGACCTTCAACGGATCAGCTGCCACTCCTTCCTTGGAAATAAGGTGGCCGAGATACTCGACCTCAGTCTTTCCAAAGCTACATTTAGACCTCTTCACATGCAAAGAATTCTCCCGCAGGAGGGTGAGAGTAATATGAAGATGGTACAAGTGGTCCTCTAATGAAGAGCTGAAGATAAGGATATCATCAAAGAATATCAAAATGAACTTACGTAGGTGCGGCCGAAAGATGTCATTCATTAGACTTTGGAATGTTGAAGGAGCGTTAGTCAAACCAAATGGCATGACCAAAAATTCATAATGTCCATCGTGAGTACGAAAGGCCGTCTTCGGGATGTCCTCATCGTATACTCGGATTTGATGATATCCCGAGCGTAAGTCAAGCTTTGAGAAAAAATGAGCGCCACCAAGCTCATCTAGAAGTTCATCAATAACGGGGATCGGATACTTATCTTTTACTGTGATCCGATTCAATGCCCGATAGTCAACGCACATACGCCAACTACCATCCTTCTTACACACCAAGAGAACCGGCGAAGAATAAGGACTGACACTTGGGCGGATGATACCAACTTGCAATAATTCCAGGACCATCTTCTCAATCTCTGCCTTTTGAATATATGGATAACGGTAAGGCTGAACATTAGTGGGGGGGCAGCCCGGTAATAAAGGAATACGATGATCATGGGACCGCTTGGGAGGCAATCCTTTGGGTTCAGTAAACACATCAGAAAATTCTGAAAGAAGATTGTCTAACTTCTCCGGCATAGAAGTAGCATGTGCTTGATCGTCCATCTTCGGGGGGATCCAACAAAGGGTCTGGGGTAGGGGCTCATCTCTGGGAGGGTGGGGGGTCCGGGGGAGGAGAGTTCAGGCGGATCTAGGGGGGCTACTCTGGGAGTGGGGGGTTAAGGGAGAGGTGCTACAAGGGGTCCGGGGTGGGGACTGCTGGTTGGGAGGGTGTGGGGCCGCGAGCTCACCCGAATATTGCTAGAGGGAGAAAGGGGGTAGGAGGGGTTGGGATGACTTTTGGTCGAAGGGTGGGGGTGGGGGTGCAATATCACCGGAGCCACTCCGGCGTGTGGTGGGGGTCAGTGGGAAGAGACTGGGGAGGGGGGCTCCAATAAGATGGCATTGGCAGCCATCATGAGGGGGATCAATATGAATGCAGGGCTTAAGCAGAGCCCAAGTGGCAGCTGACAGCTTGCTATGTAAGAGAAGGTGAGTGGTTGACTCAATCTAAGCATTTGGACAGCATAAGTTTGTGGATTTTTAAAACTTTGTGGATTTTTATTGCATGTAAATATATTTTTAAATATGATTTTAATAGAAATTTGATGTTAATTTGACTAAAAAATGTAGATTGTTTAGCTTCGATGTTCTTCATTTGAAAAATTTTGTAATTTGGGTGTTATTTAATTTGATATGTCCATAATGATAATTGCGTTGTTATTTAATTTTATGTTATATAAATGCATGGGGTATTCCCTGTGAGCTGAGGTGCGTGGGTGCGACCTAACATTACACGCACCTCAGGAGAGCGCGTTAAAACCGTGTCAATGTGCCTTCCCGTTCAAGACTTTGGGTTTGATGTGTATGTTCTCATTTGTTTATGAGAATATATATATCTACCTCAAAGTCTTGAATTGTCCCGTTTGGACAGTCTGTGAATGTTTGATCGCACTTAGGCAGTCATTTACTATATGTGTTTGTATGGTTTGTTGAGAATTTCGGTTGTGTCTCCTCACTCTTCTCTGATATACCATTATTGATTTTGAGTGTTTTCTTAACCACTTACTTGTAAGTGTTTAAGAAAATTTCAAAATCAATAAATATATATGGTATATCGGAGAAGTGTGGGGAGATGATGCCGAAATTTTTAGCAAATCGTGCAGCACATATGGTAAGTGATTGTGCGATCAAACCTTCATGGATGGGTTAAAAAGTGATAATCTAATCAATATTCCTCTTCCAACTGCAAATGGTCTATGATGAACGATGTGAGGAAAGGGTCGGGTGTAATATTATGAGTAATGATTTGAAAGTTAGGATGTATATTGTCATTTATTGGGTGCAGGCAAAATGTCGACAGATCGTTCATGGATGTATCGTAGAATAGTTGACCGGGTGGTGTCAGATGACTTTAAGCTTGGGGTTGAGAGTTTCATTCAATTTGCATTGGGGAATCCAAATGCAGCAATAGATTGCGACGGTCACATTCGATGCCCTTGTTCAAGTTGTAGAAACTTGAGGTGGTGTTCAACATGGGATGTGCAACATCATTTGTACACGAAAGGGTTCGTGGATGGTTATACGAATTGGACGTGTCATGGTGAGCAATTCTTGAGGTATGAGCCCGACAATATTGCAGGCACAAGTGGGTACGTGGATATGGTTGTAGATGCTGCTAGTCCTAGTTTTAATATTCACGATGAAGCGCCGAATAAGACAGCCGGAAGATTTTATGAACTACTTAGGGATGCTGATGAGCCGCTGTGGGATGGTTGTGAAAATCACACTCGATTGTCTGCAGTGTCACAGTTGTTGAACTTGAAATCTGAATTTCACATCAGTGAGACTTGTTTTGACCGTCTCCTCCTCTTGATTAAGAGTATGTTGCCTCGAGACGAGAAGTTGCCAGAAACTTTTTACCGTGCAAAAAAGATGGTCAATGACTTAGGACTTGGATATGTGAAAATAGATGCATGTCCGAATCATTGTATGTTATATTACAAAGATGATGCAGATAAGATATCATGTTCCATTTGTGGCCATGACAGATTCAAACCTAAGGGGGGGTCAATTCAAAGGCAAAAGATGTACCTTATAAGGCGTTACGATACTTCCCTCTTGTGCCTAGGCTGCAGCGACTGTATATGTCCTCAAAGACGGCTCGGCATATGACATGGCACACCGAAAGAGTACGTTGTGCCGATGATATAATCAGTCATCCTGCCGATGGTGAAGCTTGGACTCACTTTAGTCGTACTCATCTTGCCTTTTCAAGGGAGTCACGTAATGTTCGATTGGGTTTATGCACAGATGGCTTTAATCCATTCGGTGGTTCAGTGGCAGCTTATTCTTGTTGGCCAATGTTCATGACACCGTACAACCTTCCGCCGCACATGTGCATGAAGCGAGAAAATCTGTTTTTGTCCCTAGTAATTCCTGGTCCAAAAAGTCCCGGAAAAAATTTGGACATATATCTCAGGCCGTTGATTGATGAGCTCAAATTTGTATGGACTGATGGAGTTGTTACTTATGATGCATATAGGAAGAAAAATTTTATTATGAAGGCTGCACTGATGTGGACAATAAGTGACTTCCCTGCATATGGAATGCTATCTGGTTGGAGCACACATGGGAGGCTAGCATGTCCTTACTGTATGGAAGATACCAAATCATTTGTATTGAAACATGGGGGGAAAAGCTGCTAGTTTGATTGCCATCGGCGGTTGCTACCAAGTGACCATCCTTTTCGAAGGCAAAAAGACTCGTTTAAAAAAAATACTGTTGAAATGGATGAAGCTGACTTGCAACGGGTGTCAGGTCTACATATGGCGTCACGGGTGCACAATTTACCAGATGTAGTTCAATTGTCTGGTAGCACACGGCAACTCCCTAATTTTGGAAAGGATCACAACTGGGTCAAGAAAAGTATTTTTTGGGAATTACCTTATTGGTCAACTCTTCTTGTACGACACAATCTGGATGTCATGCATACCGAGAAGAATTTTTTTGATAATGTGTTCAATACGATCATGAATGTTAAAGGGAAAACAAAGGACAACGCCAAAGCACGTATGGATTTAAAGATGCTTTGTAGACGTCCAGAACTGGAACTACAAAGTGTCAATGGCAAAACTGTGCAGCCTAAAGCAACTTATGTGCTTCATAATACACAGATCAAGGAAGTATGCCAGTGGTTGAAACAACTGAGATTTCCAGATGGATATGCATCCAACATAGCCCGTTGTGTGAATGTTAATGAGGGGAAAATATATGGTATGAAAAGTCACGACTGTCATGTGTTCATGGAGAGGCTACTGCCCATTGCATTTCGTGATTTGTTGCCAAAGCAGATATGGGGAGCACTAGCTGAGATGAGTCAATTTTTCAAGATTTTATGTGCATCTGAACTCAGACTTCGGGATGTACAAACTATCGAACAAGAAGTTGTCACAACCATTTGCAAGCTAGAGAAGATATTTCCTCCGGCATTCTTTGATTCGATGGAGCACCTGGTCGTTCATTTGCCATATGAGGCTATCGTCGGAGGTCCAGTACAATTTCGATGGATGTATCCATTTGAGAGGTATGTGACAATTTTTGTTAACTTATAAGTCGTCCATAGCCGCTACATATTGTTGCCATCTGACTTGTTGTTGTAGGTGCATGCATGAATTAAAAATGAAAGTTCGCAACAAGGCACAGGTGGAGGGTTCGATTGCTGAGGCATACATTCTTGAAGAAATTTCGAACTTCTGTTCTATGTACTTTGAGCCAGAGATTCAAACTCGTCGTACTCGACCTCCACGTAATGATGATGGGGGAGTGGAGGTCTCGTCCGATCGGCTCTCCATATTTAAACATCCTGGACGTGCGTTCGGACGTTGCTTGACTCGCACGCTCGAAGATAGAGAGTTGCACGCCGCTGAGATATATATTCTTTTGAATTGTCTCGAGATTGAACCTTATGTTGAGTAAGATCTTAATTCACATTTCCAGCAACTCCATAAGTCTATACATCCTCAAAGTCTATACAACATTGACTTCACAAAGTCTATACATTGGCTTCCTCAAAGTCTATACATTGGCTTCCTCAAAGTCTATACATCCTCAAAGTCTATACATTGGCTTCCTCAAAGTCTATACATTCACTTCCTCAATGTCTATACATTGGCTTCCTCAAAGTCTATACATTCACTTCCTCAAAGTCTATACATTGGCTTCCTCAAAGTCTATACAATATTGACTTCACAAAGTCTATACATTGGCTTCCTCAAAGTCTATACATCCTCAAAGTCTATACATTGGCTTCCTCAATGTCTATACATCCTCAAAGTCTATACATTGACTTCCTCAAAGTCTATACATTGGCTTCCTCAAAGTCTATACAACATTGACTTCACAAAGTCTATACATTGGCTTTATCAAATTTTTTTAATCATTTTTTTTTACGGGGTGCTACATTTATATTGCAGACAATTTGATTCAGAATTAGATGAAAAATGTCCAAATATCTAGGATGTGGAGATTGAAAAAGAACGCGAGAAGTTTTTTTCCAAATGGCTAAGAAACCGAGTTAGTGTGAACTCTGAATATATATGTTTGTATTTACGTATGTTGAGGTAATTGTTATTATTTTAACTACTCTAATTTGAATATAGGTTGAACAAGGTCTCATTACTGATGAAAGAGTACAACAGATAAGTTATGGCCCCTCGAACCAGACACGTGCCTATCCGGGATATATTGTGAATGGATACAAATTTCATACAAGGGATTATGGGCGAAATAAGTCTACGATGAACAGCGGCGTATGTGTGAAGGGAAGTTTATACAATGAAATGGAATTGGACTACTATGGTATTCTTGAAGAAGTCTTAGAACTTAAGTATTTGGGACAAGACAATCATGTATACATATTTAAGTGTCAATGGTTTGATCCTAATTCTGTTCTACATGACACAAATTATGGGATTGTCAATGTCAAGCATAGGTTTAAACTTAAGACCTATGAACCGTTCATTTTAGCCGCACAAGCCCAGCAAGTGTACTATTCAAGCTATCCATTATCCAAGAATAGAGATTGGTGGGCAGTTTGCAGGGTTAATTCAAAACTCTTTCCCACTTATGAGTTAACTATGAGTGGAGATGTCTCAGAGGTTGCTCGTGCTGAATATTATCAATCAGACGAAGTTGGCGTTGTCAGTTCCTCTAGGTTTAATATGGACGAATCTGATGAGCCACTGTCATTACGTACGCGAGATGGCGTGGAAGAAGTCGATCCGACGGAGCTAAATGTTGATGTTAGAGGGGAGGAAGAATCAGATGAAGACGAAGATTTTGAATCTCATGACACTACTATGGATGACGAAGATGATGAAGTTGAGCTAGATATATCAACATGAGGGAGGCATGTTTTGATAATTTAGTAGGAAGATTCTTACTTTTAAGCATAATTTTAAATAACATTTGTCTAGCCTTATATAATTGTGGATTAATATGTATTAATTGTTTTGTTATTCATAAGGAAATGGTGCGAGGAGGTCGTACTAGGGGTGGGAGGAGATCTAGCAGTGAGAGGGGCACTACTACCTCCTCGCTACCATCTTCTTCAGACACAGGTATATTTGATCAATAAGTTAGCTATATAAATATTTTAATTATTGACAAACTTAAAAGAATTTATTTATAGGTGCAAGTGTCGGCTCACCACCACTTGTACATACGCCACCACCTCCCGCTACAGGTATGTATATTTTAATTTAAATTCTTGAATATTTGTTCTACTTATGAAAATAAGTTCTTGCAGGTCTCAGTGGCCTCCCACCTGTTGTGCATACGCCACTCCCACCACCTCCCGCTGCAGGTATGTATATTTTAATTATATGTTCGTAATATTTGTATCACTCCACATGACAATAAATTCTTGCAGGTCTCAGTGGCAAAAAGACTCGAGGATCATGTATGTATATTTTAATTTAAATTCTTCAATATTTGTTCTACTTATGACAATAAATTCTTGCAGGTCTCAGTGGCCTCCCACCTGTTGTGCATACGCCACCCCCACCACCTCCCGCTGCAGGTATGTATATTTTAATTATATGTTCGCAGTATATGTATCACTCCACATGACAATAAATTCTTGCAGGTCTCAGTGGCCTCCCACCTGTTGTGCATACGCCACCCCCACCACCTCCCGCTGCAGGTATGTATATTTTAATTATATGTTCGCAGTATATGTATCACTCCACATGACAATAAATTCTTGCAGGTCTCAGTGGCCTCCCACCTGTTGTGCATACGCCACCCCCACCACCTCCCGCTGCAGGTATGTATATTTTAATTATATGTTCACAGTATATGTATCACTCCACATGACAATAAATTCTTGCAGGTCTCAGTGCCCTCCCACCTGTTGTGCATACGCCACCCCCACCACCTTCCGCTGCAGGTATGTATATTTTAATTATATGTTCACAGTATATGTATCACTCCACATGACAATAAATTCTTGCAGGTCTCAGTGCCCTCCCACCACCTCCCACTTGTACAGGGCCCACCCCCACCAGTCAGCCCCTTGACGATGTCGGCAGTTGTCAAGAGGGAGGCACGACCCATCATAGACGTCGCCCGTGTTGGGTATCCAGGTAAATCTATAAGGTTATATTACATTAATTTGCCCTCAACTGTCTAATATGAATATTTTGACATTTGCAATTGCAGTATGAAATTTGAACCCCATAGCGCTGTCCATCATTCCACCGAACTCATGTTGGCACATGTGCCCGGGGCAGCTTCCACTTTCAGAGATTTTCCGATGTCCGTCCGCGATTCATTGTACAACATGTTCTTAGTAAGTAATTACGTCATTTAATTCAAGTATTTCCCAAAGTCAATTTACAACTTTATACTAAGTGTGAAAAGCAATTGATTTACAGCGGTCTTTTCAATTCACATGTGGACATGACGCGGCCTGGGAGTCTACTATGCTCTCAAGTTACAAGAGGAGAATACATGAGGCCCGAGCACACGCTAAAAAATTGAGTGGGGGGAGTGAAGACCGACAATTGTGGAAGGCGCATCGCCCTCTATGGATGAGGCAGGAGGATTGGGAGATATCTTGTGACCATTTTGCCGACCCCAAGTAGATAGAAAAGTCCGAAAAAGCCAAAGCAAACAGGACGTCAAAACCAGTTTCAAATTTGCATACGAGTGGGTCCATCTCTTATGCGGCTCATAAACAAAAATTGGTAAGTAATATACCAATTTATCTTCTTACAATTTATCCAAATATTTGACTTTTTTTTTACTATGAATTGTATAACAGGCTGTGGAGCTTAATCGACCTCCGTCGTTCCTCGAGGTGTTCGACAGAACACACAAAAAGAAGGGGACTAATGATTTTGTGAGTGACACAGCTAAGTCAGCAGCGGTAAGTTTATCTACATATGTAACTTGTACCGTTCATTTAAATTGGCATGTAATTCATATGAAATTGACTAGTTATTTTATTCAATTTGTAGGAAACATATAGCAAAGCAGTGACAGAGAAGTACGGGGAGGGAGACACGCAGCAGCCGGAGTTCGATCCGGTGGAGTGGGTGGCAGCAACTGGCGTACCGAAGAAAGGCCGACTATATGGTTTTGGGGAGAGCCTAGACGCAAGCGCGGTGACATCAGCGTGTGCGAGTTCTAGCTATACTTCTTCCAGTGGCAGTGCCTTCACTATACCTTCCGTTGCCCCCAGCGCTTCTGCCAGCGACATGATGGACATGGTCCGATCGCAGATTTCTGATATGCAGCGGCAGCAGCAGCATTTCCAGCAAGAGATCTCTAGCCAAGTGTCAGTATTCTTGCAGGCAATTAGTGGCCTCCTCTCCCAGAGCGGAATGGTCCCTCAGAAATCAACCACCACCACACCACAGCCCGCACAGGTGAGTGTTTACTATGTTTTTATTTTGATGGAATTACTCAATTATGTTCATTATTAATTTTAAAACTCATTTACTTCAGAAGAATTGAGAAAATCCGGGGGCCGGGGGTCTAAAACTTGAAATACCGGCCGGACGGCCGTGCCGATCATTCCAACACTACCGGGGAGATGATAGTGACTTGTCAGAACTGACGGAATCCAAATCGGATGCCCGGTTTGAGCTCGGCGCTCAAAGTTCAGTTTTAAAATACACTTAGTTTAAATGAACTACCAGGTCGGGTCCGGGGGTCTAAAATTAGAAATACCGGTCGGACGGCCGTGCCGATCATTCCAACACTACCGGGGAGATGATAGTGACTTGTCAGAACTGACGGAATCCAAATCGGATGCCCGGTTTGAGCTCGGCGCTCAAAGTTCAGTTTTAAAATACACTTAGTTTAAATGAACTACCAGGTCGGGTCCGGGGGTCTAAAATTGGAAATACCGATCGGACGGCCGTGCCGATCATTCCAACACTACCGGGGAGATGAAAGTGACTTGTCAGAACTGACGGAATCCAAATCATATGTCCGGTTTGAGCTCGGCGCTCAAAGTTCAGTTTTAAAATACACTTAGTTTAAATGAACTATCAGGTCGGGTCCGGGGGTCTAAAATTGGAAATACCGGTCGGACGGCCGTGCCGATCATTCCAACACGACCGGGGAGATGAAAGTGACTTGTCAGAACTGACGGAATCCAAATCGGATGCCCGGTTTGAGCTCGGCGCTCAAAGTTCAGTTTTAAAATACACTTAGTTTAAATGAACTATCAGGTCGGGTCCGGGGGTCTAAAATTGGAAATACCGGTCGGACGGCCGTGCCGATCATTCCAACACGACCAGGGAGATGAAAGTGACTTGTCAGAACTGACGGAATCCAAATCGGATGCCCGGTTTGAGCTCGGCGCTCAAAGTTCAGTTTTAAAATACACTTAGTTTAAATGAACTATCAGGTCAGGTCCGGGGGTCAAAAACTTGAAATACAAGTCGGACGACCGTGCCGATCATTCCAACGCGACCGGGGAGATGAAAGTGACTTGTCAGAACTGACGGAATCCAAATCGGATGCCCGGTTTGAGCTCGACGCTCAAAGTTCAGTTTTAAAATACACTTAGTTTAAATGAACTACCAGGTCGGGTCCGGGGGTCTAAAATTGGAAATACCGGTCGGACGGCCGTGCCGATCATTCCAACACTACCGGGGAGATGAAAGTGACTTGTCAGAACTGACGGAATCCAAATCGGATGTCCGGTTTGAGCTCGGCGCTCAAAGTTCAGTTTTAAAATACACTTAGTTTAAATGAACTATCAGGTCGGGTCCGGGGGTCTAAAATTGGAAATACCGGTCGGACGGCCGTGCCGATCATTCCAACACGACCGGGGAGATGAAAGTGACTTGTCAGAACTGACGGAATCCAAATCGGATGCCCGGTTTGAGCTCGGCGCTCAAAGTTCAGTTTTAAAATACACTTAGTTTAAATGAACTATCAGGTCGGGTCCGGGGGTCTAAAATTAGAAATACCGGTCGGACGGCCGTGCCGATCATTCCAACGCGACCGGGTAGATGAAAGTGACTTGTCAGAACTGGCGGAATCCAAATCGGATGCCCGGTTTGAGCTCGGCGCTCAAAGTTCAGTTTTAAAATACACTTAGTTTAAATGAACTACCAGGTCGGGTCCGGGGGTCTAAAATTGGAAATACCGATCGGACGGCCGTGCCGATCATTCCAACACGACCGGGGAGATGAAAGTGACTTGTCAGAACTGACGGAATCTAAATCGGATGTCCGGTTTGAGCTCGGCGCTCAAAGTTCAGTTTTAAAATACACTTAGTTTAAATGAACTATCAGGTCGGGTCCGGGGGTTTAAAATTGGAAATACCGGTCGGACGGCCGTGCCGATCATTCCAACGCGACCGGGGAGATGAAAGTGACTTGTCAGAACTGGCGGAATCCAAATCGGATGTCCGGTTTGAGCTCGGCGCTCAAAGTTCAGTTTTAAAATACACTTAGTTTAAATGAACTATCAGGTCGGGTCCGGGGGTCTAAAATTGGAAATACCGGTCGGACGGCCGTGCCGATCATTCCAACACGACCAGGGAGATGAAAGTGACTTGTCAGAACTGACGGAATCTAAATCGGATGTCCGGTTTGAGCTCGGCGCTCAAAGTTCAGTTTTAAAATACACTTAGTTTAAATGAACTATCAGGTCGGGTCCGGGAGTCTAAAATTGGAAATACCGGTCGGACGGCCGTGCCGATCATTCCAACGCGACCGGGGAGATGAAAGTGACTTGTCAGAACTGACGGAATCCAAATCGGATGCCCGGTTTGAGCTCGGCACTCAAAGTTCAGTTTTAAAATACACTTAGTTTAAATGAACTACCAGGTCGGGTCCGGGGGTCTAAAATTGGAAATACCGGTCGGACGGCCGTGCCGATCATTCCAACACGACCAGGGAGATGAAAGTGACTTGTCAGAACTGACGGAATCCAAATCGGATGTCCGGTTTGAGCTCGGCGCTCAAAGTTCAGTTTTAAAATACACTTAGTTTAAATGAACTATCAAGTCGGGTCCGGGGGTCTAAAATTGGAAATACCGGTCAGACGGCCGTGCCGATCATTCCAACGCGACCGGGGAGATGAAAGTGACTTGTCAGAACTGGCGGAATCCAAATCGGATGCCCGGTTTGAGCTCGGCGCTCAAAGTTCAGTTTTAAAATACACTTAGTTTAAATGAACTACCAGGTCGGGTCCGGGGGTCTAAAATTGGAAATACCGGTCGGACTGCCGTGCCGATCATTCCAACACGACCAGGGAGATGAAAGTGACTTGTCAGAACTGACGGAATCCAAATCGGATGTCCGGTTTGAGCTCGGCGCTCAAAGTTCAGTTTTAAAATACACTTAGTTTAAATGAACTATCAGGTCGGGTCCGGGGGTCTAAAATTGGAAATACCGGTCGGACGGCCGTGCCGATCATTCCAACGCGACCGGGGAGATGAAAGTGACTTGTCAGAACTGACGGAATCCAAATCGGATGCCCGGTTTGAGCTCGGCGCTCAAAGTTCAGTTTTAAAATACACTTAGTTTAAATGAACTACCAAGTCGGGTCCGGGGGTCTAAAATTAGAAATACCAGTCGGACGGCCGTACCGATCATTCCAACACGACCAGGGAGATGAAAGTGACTTGTCAGAACTGACGGAATCTAAATCGGATGTCCGGTTTGAGCTCGGCGCTCAAAGTTCAGTTTTAAAATACACTTAGTTTAAATGAACTATCAAGTCGGGTCCGGGGGTCTAAAATTGGAAATACCGGTCGGACGGCCGTGCCGATCATTCCAACGCGACCGGGGAGATGAAAGTGACTTGTCAGAACTGGCGGAATCCAAATCGGATGCCCGGTTTGAGCTCGGCGCTCAAAGTTCAGTTTTAAAATACACTTAGTTTAAATGAACTACCAGGTCGGGTCCGGGGGTCTAAAATTGGAAATACCGGTCGGACGGCCGTGCCGATCATTCCAACACGACCAGGGAGATGAAAGTGACTTGTCAGAACTGACGGAATCCAAATCGGATGTCCGGTTTGAGCTCGGCGCTCAAAGTTCAGTTTTAAAATACACTTAGTTTAAATGAACTATCAGGTCGGGTCCGGGGGTCTAAAATTGGAAATACTAGTCGGACGGCCGTGCCGATCATTCCAACGCGACCGGGGAGATGAAAGTGACTTGTCAGAACTGGCGGAATCCAAATCGGATGTCCGGTTTGAGCTCGGCGCTCAAAGCAGTTTTAAAATACACTTAGTTTAAATGAACTACCAGGTCGGGTCCGGGGGTCTAAAATTGGAAATACCGGTCGGACGGCCGTGCCGATCATTCCAACACGACCAGGGAGATGAAAGTGACTTGTCAGAACTGACGGAATCCAAATCGGATGTCCGGTTTGAGCTCGGCGCTCAAAGTTCAGTTTTAAAATACACTTAGTTTAAATGAACTATCAGGTCGGGTCCGGGGGTCTAAAATTAAAAATACTGGTCGGACGGCCGTGCCGATCATTCCAACGCGACCGGGGAGATGAAAGTGACTTGTCAGAACTGGCGGAATCCAAATCGGATGTCCGGTTTGAGCTCGGTGCTCAAAGTTCAGTTTTAAAATACACTTAGTTTAAATGAACTGCCAGGTCGGGTCCGGCGGTCTAAAATTGAAAATACCGGTCGGACGGCCGTGCCGATCATTCCAACACGACCGGGGAGATGAAAGTGACTTGTCAGAACTGACGGAATCCAAATCGGATGCCCGGTTTGAGCTCGGCGCTCAAAGTTCAGTTTTAAAATACACTTAGTTTAAATGAACTATCAGGTCAGGTCCGGGGGTCAAAAACTTGAAATACAAGTCGGACGGCCGTGCCGATCATTCCAACGCGACCGGGGAGATGAAAGTGACTTGTCAGAACTGACGGAATCCAAATCGGATGTCCGGTTTGAGCTCGGCGCTCAAAGTTCAGTTTTAAAATACACTTAGATGAACTACCAGGTCGGGTCCGGGGGTCTAAATATTGTTTCAAGCTAGTAGTTGATCTATAAAATCTGCAGTTATCAATTTGATATGTTTGATTTATATTTATGCTCATTTCTTCGCACTAATTTTTTTATCTATAAATGAATGTTATTATTTTTTTAATTTAGGGGGATCCTTCTGCGGGCAGCGACAGAGGAGATGAGCAGGGCAGTGACGATATGGATGATGAGGATATTGACGATGTACCAGATATTTCTTGATGTTTAATGATATTTGTTTTATGTTATTCAGACGGATCAGCAGGGTTAATGTGTTTTTTTTTGTATTTATTTGATCAGCATGGTGGAATTTTTTTATTGGTGGTGTTTATTTATTTGAACATCTATGTTGATGTTGAGTTTTTTTCGGTGGTGGTTATTTATTTGGGTACGTTGATGTTGAGTTTTTTTTTGTGGTTATCAGGGTTTCTAATAATTTTTTTTAACAGGTTTATTAGATAAATAAACGTAATATTTAAAAAAAAATATATTTTTGATTTCAGACGGATTTTCATTCCGTCGCTATTGCCGTTTGTAATAGCGACGGTCATTTCAGACGGAAATTAATATCCGTCGTTATTTCCGTTTCAAACACCGACGGATTTAGGACGAATATGCATATGGAGTCGTCGTCGGTAGTTACGACGAATAAGTAATCCGTCGTAATATCCGGCAGATATAGCGACGGATTTCAGACAATATTTCAGACGGATTACTGACGGTAATTAAAACGGATTATAAATCCGTCTTAAAAACCGTATGAAAGTCAGACGGATAATTTCAGACGGAAAGTTACATACGGAAATTTTATCGTATGAAATTGAGACGGAATTTGTGACCGAAATTTATTCTGTCTTAATTTCAGACGGAATTTCAGACAGATAAATTAACTGTCACAAATTTGTGACTAAGAATTTCAGACGGTCGATTCCCGTCTTAAATCCGTCGGAATTCCGTTACAAATATGGTTTGCGACGGATTTTCCGACGGATTTGAGACGGATAACGTCCGTCTGAAATCTCGCTTTTTCTGGTAGTGAGTATCAAATATTATGGTTATGAATCTATGTCGTGTATCGCGTGTTTGTTATGATTCATATATGTGATATAGTCTCGGGATAATAATCTCGCGTCAGTTAATATGTTATGATTTTTGTGCTTGTGACTCTGAGACTGTATATCTCAACACTATGATTTTATGAATTTCTATTTAAATTTTTACGTGATATCAGAATATGATCTTGAGTTTTAATCCCATATATTATTTACCTTGTTATCTTCACTTAATTAATTTCCACCATCTATCTTGACCTAGAATGTTAAAATTTAGATATAATCTCAAGACATTAGTCCCATATCGATTAATTAAAATATCTTGTGATGTATGTGTTTATTATTTGGTTGCCATTTATGACAAAAATAACACGTACACACTCTCTCCCTCTCTATGTATACGTGATTTTGGGGTACGTTTGCTATCGCCGATTTGATTGTCACCGATGAGAAAAATAAGAACAGTATTGCCCACTCAAAAATCAAATAATTAATTAATTTTCAATTGAGAAAATCCAAAATTGACCTTGTTAGTCCATCGTCCGTTTGTCACGTACGGCAATTAAGTAGATCAAATATATATGGAAGTTGGAGAACCATGCATCTCGTTATAAAATTTCACATATCCTGTAAACAAACTTTGTCAAACCATATCTTTGTACGAATTAACCTGCACTACTTTTTGTTATATTATTTCCGGTTCAACGTAGAACAACTGACCGTTGACATTCTACGACATTGATGATTGACGATCCGATCTTTACAGGAAATTGACTTGTCGACGTCCATATGGCTGGCGGTCAGCTCGGACATTCAATCGTGCAGCTTTTGACATTTGCGGTGAAATGTATGGCCGGGTACATATGTAAAAATCCCTAAAGCTCATTCAAGAAGAAAGAATTACACTCACGGGTAATCTTAATGATGAAAAATCACTTAAATTCTCAATACCATGAAGATCATATTTAAAGAAAAGTGCATCATCATTGATCATCTTAATTATGATGTCATAAATGCGCCTCTTAATTATGAGAGGACAACTTATATACATGTCCCATCATACACAGTAATTAATCCTCTTTTTCCCTGAGGAATATAAAAAGTGAACTATAGCTAGATAAGTTTTCACTAAATAATCTAGCTAGTGAGTTGTCAAGTTAATAAAAAAATGTGTAATGTCCTCTTAATATGGATTCAGTGAATTTAAATCTAACAAAATTATTCGATAAATTAATAATATGATGATTTATCTTAATCATTTACTTAATATATATATATATATATATGAAATTTACTTATATGACTTAAAAATATGAAAAGGTACACAAGGATCTCAGATAATTGAGGGGCAATTACATATATACCTCCAAAATCTATTTCCCGATCATATTCTTTATATTATCATATATATCTACATAATAAGTCATATTCCATCATTGCAATCTTACATTCACACATCATTTGTTTAACAATTCACCTTAGGTGACCTAAAAATAAAAAAAATAAAAAAACTAACTTCCCTTTATTAATTTAACCTTCCCATAAGATAGAATCACGTACGCCACATATATACTGAAATCTTTAGGATTCTTCTATATATCCCTCCAAAATCTTGTGTTTCTAACTTCATTATAATTTTTAATGGAACCTTCCTTCGACTCGGATGGTGCAAAGATTAACTTAGAATGATATATATAGTTGAAATAATATCAATGATTATGAACATATGCATGATGCAATAAAGAATATAAGAATATTCAGTAAAATGCATGAGATTACAAAGGTATATGTATAACTCACCCATTTTTAATAGCTTCTATCTACACGCTCGAGCACCGCTCCATGGCCGGCGCTGCTGCGACGAAGTCCACCCGGCCACGTGTGCCAGCTGCCGTCCGCCGTAGGGGAACCTAGCTCTCCCACCCCCATCAAACCGCGTGGAACGACAGCGCGGTGTTTGATCGGAACATCTCAAATCAAATTCCACAGGTTTCAATCCACCGCTTCCCCTTCCCCACGTAATCTCCTCCTCTCTTCTCCGTCGGTCGTGTCGCTTCGCAGCACCTTCCATGCACCTTCAAAGTCTCCACTCTCTCGAGACCCATAAAAAGGCCCTTCCTCCTCCAGATTCCCTACCCAAACAGACTAGGCCTACTCACAGCACAACAAGCGGTGACCACAACCTCTCCTTGGCGATCACTACTTTGAAGCTTCTGCTACCCACTCTTCACGTTCTCTTAGGCATATTCGCGGCGGCACCTGTAGAGAGTGGTGACTGGTGAGGCATCATGGGTTCGGGCGCGAGGAAAGGCTTCGCTGTAGCCGCAGTTCTGTGCTTGGTTGTGCTGCTGCTGCTCAGCTCGGTCCCCGCCGCGGAGGCTAGAGTTCTGGGAGGAAGGAGGGGGCTGGCGAGTAGCGCCGTCGACTTCATGTTGGAGCTCCTGCCCAAGGGTGGCCCGACGTCAGGGCCTTCTAGCTGCACGAACGGCTCCGTCAGGAAGGGGGGGCGTTGCCCTTAGGGGGGACTCGGCCCTGGGGATAAAGTCTTCGGCCATGCCCGCTCTCTTACGTTGCAAGAGTTGGAAGTTCTGCAACCTTGCAGCCTAACAAGATCATCTTTTTTTTTTTTTTTTTGGTTCAGTAAATTCTTTGCCTCGCAAGGCGCAAGTGGCGAGGGTTAAAATTGATGTTCCTCGTCAGTCTTGCAAGTGCCTTGACCATCTATTTTATGTATATGATGTGATCAAAGCAAGCAGTATTTTCGAAGGCAATGCCACAAGGATCAGAAAATTTGATTAAAGTTATCACTTCTGTCCGCACCTTGGAAACCAAATGATCCAGAGCGTCATGACAGCCTCTCCTCTCTCGCATGTTTCAAGCTCTTTTTCTTCATCTCCTGAATGCGCACTTGGATACGCCCTCAATTATATTATACGTTACTTTAAAACGTTATAACCTAATACATTTTGAGGATGCCCAGAGTTTAGATGACTATACTAGAGCAGCACTTAAAATCTAAGAAAATTATTGGAAAGGGCTAAAAGATCTTCAAAATATTCAATGAAAGTACTTTGAGTTTAAAATGTTTAAAAACGACACTCCTCAAATTTATATCCACAAATGACAAAAGTCATATTTTTCAAATATAGTTGTTGCGTGTGCTACGACACTTTAGTTTATTTATCATAGAACCGAGTTATAGAGCCTGAGAAGGTCATGATACATGGTATGAGAAAGGGAGAGCGAGGTAGAGATACAAAGCCTGAGAAAGGGGAGAACGGGGTCTCCATTGGGGACACCGAGCTTCTGGACCGACACTCTGAAGCAGGAGAGCTTCGAGAGCTGAGGGGTGTGTTAAAAGTAGCTGGCGACGTCCTTGGACGAGCTCTATGACGCCCGTGTAAGGCTAGTCTCACATCCAGGGCGAGGATTGGGAGATTATGTGATCTCGAGGTGGCCGGGCCGAAGACCAGGGCTTGGCGACTGTGGCACTGGCGGCAGACGGGTAGGTATTTTGGGAGATAGGGCCAAGTTGAAGGCCCTGGATAGTGATAGAGTGTGGAGGCCACGAAGCTTGGTCTCGTGCGCTACTACAGACTAGGGCTAGAAGGGGGGTTTTGGGCAGAGGTCCGGCAAAGGAGTTGTATCAGCAAGCCGCAGACTATCGTGGAGCTCTATCTTGAGGGACCTTAGAGGAGTGAAGCCATCTTCCATGGTACGCGGTTGGCGTACCTTCTTGCCGATGAAGCTAGATTGGGAGCCTGGCACCCTCCGGCTAGGGTCTTGAGAGGACCTTGCCGAGTTTCGCATTCAAGCCGATCGCGACGATTGAAGTTTTGAGAGGAACTTGTCGAGCTTCTCCCTACGAGACAAAAGTTCTCATCAAGATGGAGGTGCCTCAGAAGAACTCTCTGATACTTAAATCAGTGCGAGAGTGAAAGGAAAGTGGGAGGGCTCTCGCAAGTGATGGATATATGCATTGCGTGTGTGTAAGAGTAGCCTAATGGGAGAGGAGGAGAGGGATCATTGTTGACGCGGCGTTGCCCTTGTTTTCATATGTGTTATCCTAACCTGGAGGAGGCCGCGGGCGGGGACTTCTTTTTATAGATAGTGAAGTACGCAGAGGGTAATAAGGTTGTGCACCCGAAAATACCATATGGAGTGACACATCTGTCGGAGCGGCGAGGATTATGGGGTGTGGAGTGGATCACGGCATCAAACAAGGCGTTAATCTTCTGGCATGCGCTAGATTCGTTAGGGTTTTAAATTCTCAAAATCATGTGGATGGACAAAGTTTTGCGGGATAAAGGCCATGTGGCCAAAAACGGTGATACACACACGTCGACACTACTAAAAATAGCCTCAATTATTTTATAAATAAGATTGTCTAATCTAAATTTATATAATATGATTTTTGACACACAAAAGTGAAGTTTGCGCGAGCATGATTGTTATATTAGTGAAAAACAAAGTATAAAGTTAACTCATTTACATATCATTATACATAATCAATCAAATATATCATTTTTATGTGTAAAACGTTTTGTACCTTGATATATTTATTTGGATTATGATGCTCCGATTATCACGTGCATGTCGATGCCGATGTATAGGTTATAGAGAGACTAAGATGGAATTTAGGGTGCAATAATAAGTGATATCACTTCTCAGATATTTTATAATGAAAACATGAAAATTACATACACATAAATTTAGATTAAAAAATCTTTTTTAAAAAACAATTGAGGATATTATCGGTACATTAAAGTGCCATTCACATTCCGGCCGCTATCGTACATTCCTTCCGTCGGGAGATCCACGTTTACAAAATTCAACTTTTATATGCAAATAGAAAAAGATTAATATAACCATCGGGTAATTGTGGGAGTTATTGACCGTCCACGATCAACAGATAGGATCATGAACTACAGTTAGTCCTGTGTTTGTTCATTTATATCCCTCTACCCACTCACTTTGGAACTAACGGCTTCCAGTCTAAATTGTTGACAGTTCTTCTTAGTTCACGACATTATAAATAAATAAATAAATATAAATATATATAGATATTAATTGATAGCTTCAAGAACTTTTCATCTCTTGGATTTCTAGTCAATACTTCTCTTCCGAGCACAGTGTGCTGTCAATTCCAGCATGCTTTGATCGATGCCGGCACTTCTCCATTTTCAACTGATCGACCTAAGCAACAGGGTGGATGGATGATTAATTAGTGCGTCTCCAAGATATATATGGGATTCATAATGTATATTTATATAGACCACGCGCGCGTACTATATACATGCACTCTAATCAGATCGATTTCGTCGTTAATTATCAACAAAATTAATCACCTATGTATGGATTCTACAATGTCGCGCGCCCTTTCTAATTATGACAACAAGAATTTAAATTAACGTTCGATCACATGCATTCGACACATGCATGATCGAAAGATGGTCAAACTATATATATATGAACCATTCAGCCGTTCATATATTCGATTCTTCACAGTAGCCATTTACCATTAAACTATCGAAATGTGGATAAGGTGATTGAACTTAATTCGTGGTCGTCCCCACATCACATGGTACCGTTGAATTCCATATGTAGTTATTCCTATATATATCATGTATGCCGATCCTTAGCATGCCATATATAGAGGATTTCCAATTATGTCGCCCTTTTTTGACATCACAAAAGAATGGGAAGGGCATTCATCACGCACGGGATGAACCAACCAAACACAATGCATGAATTAACCGGGATTAATAATAAAACAGCTCTATGTAAATAAAAAAGAAATAAAAATAGACTGCATTTAATTAAATGTCCAATAATATTGGATCGCACCTGCCACGTGCAACTGCGGAGAGCCTCGTATAATGAATGCCCTTGCGGTTCTGTTGGTGGGCGGACCGGGGAAGCCCGCACCTCGATCGTTCGGTCGGACGTCGTGTGCAGCAAGGCATGTACATGTGGTTATTTTCAATTCAAAACATCTGTGCTCGTTCCGGTCTGAACCCGCGCAGCTGGTCTAATTCCTCCCCTTCTCCCTCCACTCCGCGTAATCTTCTCATCTTCACGGCGGTCATGATCAACCCATATTGTGAGAACCCTTCAAAGTTTTCACCACGTACGCCATGCATCCTGTTATAAATCGATATCTATCTATCTATATATGTATATGTATCTCCCTCTGTCTCTCTCTCTCTCGCCCGTCGTACCCAAACCCTAGCCGGCAGACGGACTCACACACGCTGGCCAACCGGCCGGCAGAGAGACAACCCTTGAACCCGCATACACTTCGGTTGTTTCGTAATCCAATTACTTAATCTCCAAGACGTATCCCTTCGGCATGGGCTCCGTTGTGAGGAGAGGCGTCGCTCTGGCCGCCATCCTGTGCATGGTCATGCTGCTGCTGCTGCTCACTTCGCCACCTGCCGTGGAGGCGAGAGTTGTCAGCGGGAGGAGAGCGCAGCTGTCAAGCAGCTACTTCGACGCATTGTTGGAGCTCCTGCCCAAGGGCGCCACCGGGTCGACGTCAGGATCCTCCGGCTGCACCTTGGGTTCCTACAGAAACGGCAGGCCTTGCAAGCCGTGAGTACTATACTGGTGCCTGGCGAGAGCTAGCGGTGACGTTGCTCGGCAGTCTCGATCTCCCCTAATTAAGATCCATCGAGCTTAGTTAGCCCATGATGTATGTATCTGTTGATCCAACTAATCATCGCTAGCTATTTCCCATAAAGCAAGGGCTTAATTAGCTAGGATTAGAATAGTGTCCAAATGAAATTAGTTGGCAGTGCAATTAATGCGTTTGTGTAAGCCAACATTATTAATTTTAGTCTCTTAAGTTCCCATATCAAACGATTGGAAGCCAATGGCTTAATTATTTGGTAGCAGCAGAGTTTTTAAAGTGTGAACTTGATTTGATGCCCATGCGTCTCTGAAATTTTATTGTGCTAGCTGCAGAATTGAAAATTCCTCAAGTGATTTAATTAAGAAGCCCATGTACGTCTTTTCATTTTTTTCACTTTTCTTCCTTTTTTTTTCAAGAACATGTGAATCTCACCTTTGAAAAATGAACGAGCTACACTAGATAAAAATTGAGAGACATGACATCCACAGATGTTTAGATCCAGAGACATGACATCCCTTTTTTTTTTCCTTTTTTTTGTGGGAGGGGATCGGAGGGGGGGTGGGGGAGCCGTGGGAAGGGTGTACGTCGGTCATAAGCTTTGAACGTTCAATAGTCTTGTAGCTATATGTTGACATTGTCGTACGTATAAACTTATACATTTGTGGTTCCGTGGGCCATGCAAAACTGGACGGAAACATAAACAAAAATGTGGGAGAAGGAGCCCTGCTGCATAAAAAATGCAAACATATATATGTCCCTGCTGCGAATACACACACACATTGAAAAAGAGAAATAGAGAAAGTGAGTCAAATAGATTGTCAAGTTAATATATAGGGGGCACATCGAATCAGTCCCAATTAATCAAACTATTTTGATGGTCCATCTCGATCAGATTTCAAAGTATTCATGATATTGTGTAGGGATAATTTCATACATAACCCCAGGATTTGTTGTGTAACTATATACCTTTATATTATTTAGATTGTCTTATGTATTCTCATAAAATTTTTTTCATCATATATAATTAACCTTAATTACCATCA
Organism: Amorphophallus konjac; assembly: GCA_022559845.1. Lineage (NCBI taxonomy): Eukaryota > Viridiplantae > Streptophyta > Magnoliopsida > Alismatales > Araceae > Amorphophallus > Amorphophallus konjac. The sequence goes on from CM040117.1 coordinate 264,072,344, forward strand.
TTCGTTGACTTTTTCATTTAATCTTCGGTGTATTAAAACTGAAAAAGATTAATTTATTCTTATTTAATCTTGTGCAAAATTAATATGATGGCATATATACGTACCTCTAGTATATTCTTTCATATTCTCTTGTATACTTCTTCAAATTTTTATATTTTTAATAAAAAATATTTTGTTAACTCTGATGATATTAAAAATCTAGAGACATAAAAAAATTAATATAACTGATTTCAAAAGTATACATAACAATACAAAGAATATGAGGGCATAGAATGACATATGTACAAAAAAATTTAAGGTATGTATACGTAATTGTCCGTAGTACTAATTAGTTAGGTAACTACCATTCTGAGTGAAACGTAAAAGGTCACTAGCATTAATTAATTGCTGGGCCGCCATCAAGACTGTCGCCATATATAGTTCCCGCCGCAGACCACCGTCTCGCCATGGTTCCCACTGCTGCGACGGAGTCAACCCAGACAGCACAAGTGTCCGCTGTGCCGTCAGCCGTAGGGGAAACCGATCGAGTCTTTCACCCCCATCAGTCCGTGTTGAAGCGCCACGTTTGATCCGAACATTTCAAATCAAAGACCACAGGTCTTCTTCTTCGATCGGCTTTTGCCCTTCCCCGCGTGGTCACCTGATCCCCCAGGCTACTCAGTCAAACTCACAGCACCTTCAAACTCTAGACTGTCGATCGAGTACTCCCTTGATCTGCTGCTATAAGTAGAATAACCCCCCGGTCGCCTCCCCTACCTTCTATTCCCAAACCAACAGACGTGAGCACTTAATTTGCAGATCCTACTCACCCTTTAACGTACTCTCTTAGCTAGTCGTAGTTAAATCTCCCCCTGCGGGATATATGGGGGAAAGGTGTGGGTGAGGCGTCATGGGTTCAGGTGGCACAAGGCCGGGCTTCTCCGCACCGGTCGTTCTGTGCATGGTTGTGTTGCTGATGGTACACCTCAGATCGGCGGCCGCTGTGGATCAGGCGAGAGCTCTAGGCGGGAGGAAGGCGTTGGACAGCAGATCCGTCGATACGTTGTTGGAGCTCCTGCCGAAGGGGCGCGGCACGGTCTCTCGGCCGTCTGCCTGCACGTACGGGTCCCTCACAACGGAGGGGCGATGCCCTTAATTAGGCGGGATTAATTAGACGGCGGGGGAGCCTCCGTCCATGCAAGCTCTGTAGCTCTGTAATAAGTTGCATAAGTTGAAGAGCAACTTGCGCAAAGTTCGTGTTCTGCTGACACATGATTCTTATTTTTGTTCGGTAAACTATTTACCTCACAACGGGTGGGTGGCGTACGTACGTCGAAGTTGATGTTCCTCGACTGTTTTGCGAGCGCCTCGCTCATGTACTATGTGTATGTTAACGTTATCAAGCTAATCAAGTATTGTTGTCAAAGACAACGGCTTGAGGTTCAGAAAATTTGATTAGAGTTATCAGAAGTCGCACTGTTGGATACCTAGTGATCAAGAGGCTGACAAATCTCTCTCTCTCTCTCTCTCCCTCTTTCTCCCCACACCATATTTTTAATTCTCTTATTTTTCATGTTCTATATATGGCTGTGTATATCAACTAGATCAGGATCTTACATCTAAAGCGATCAGATAAAGCCGAATTAAGATTGTCTAGTAAGGGTAACAAAATGAGGTCCTAAATAACCTAAAGTGATCGAATCCCCTCTTATGCATTAAGCTCCAAAATGAAACTTTTTTTTTTAAACTGAAAGTTAATACTTGCAAGGTGGGAAACGAGGGAGTCCGTTCATCCCTTCATTGCGGAAGAGACAGGACGTGCCACCCCGACCACCAGACAAGCGATTTTTCAATAAGAAGAGCAGAGAGAAAGGAACAAAACATGGGGGGATACAAGGGACGAGAGTCCGGGGGAGGGGCAAGATCCTGTCAAGGATGACAAGAGGGCCAATAAGGGGCCACAAACAACAAGATGGCAAAAAAAAATCAGAGACAACATAGAAGAGGTAAAAGACCATCATAAGTCACGATCCCGCGAAGAGGAGGTAGAGTTAGAGCGCCGGTGGGACCGCCTGGAGACACAGCCATCCGTCCTCGAAGCTTTCCGCGAGCGATCAGTGTCGGTGCCCACGAAGCGCGCATGTGCAGCTGCGAGGTCGGGGAACCTGTCGGTAGGCTCGAGTCCGGGGAATGTGGGCACCTGAAGGTTCAGAGGAAACTGGAGGCCATGATCAGAAGACGGAGGAGGAAGCACAGGGGCGGGAGCCGAAGGAGGAGCCGCTGACGGACCGGGCGGATCCCGGTTGATCTTCTTTTTCAGGGCTTGAGCAAATGAGAGGCGGGGGGAAGCAGTGGCAACATGGGGAGATGCTTTGGCACTATCATTGGAGGCCACCGGGATGGGTGAGCTCGCCCCCGGGGACCAAGAAGCCGCCGCAGGGTTCAGTCCACCAGCAGGGGGACCGACATGTAGACGGGCCTTGTCATGAAGGGCGGAAGCCGACGAAGCGGAGCAGGGCATCAGAATTTCGAAGGTGAGTGCAGGAGAGCCACCAGCGAGAGGGAGAGAGTCGGGGACGATGGCGGACACGGCGGGTGTAAGCACCGCCGCACTAGACGGCTCCCCCCCCAAAGTGGCCCCCGAGGGATGAGCGCCGAGGCAAGCGGTGGCCCCCAAAGGAGGAGCACCGACGCAGGAGGTGGCACCCAAAGGTAGTGCATCGGTGCAGCTTCTAGGAGCACCTTGCAGATTACCCGGCGGGCGATGATGCAATGCGGAAGCTGATGCAAGGTCCATGAAGGTAGGCTGAGGGGCATCCATAGCCTTTAGAGGAGCGCTCAGATGGCCAGCAGGAGTGGCATCAGAGGTCGGGCAGCAAGTAGAGGACTGGCATAGGGCGGCAGGCAGCCCACCGCTTGAGGACGTAACTGCAGGCTCCCTCGGGAGGACAGAAATCTTAGCAGACGGTGACACTGCAGACTTCGCATCGACAGGGACGAAGCATGGACAGATGCCTGGAGGGGGGCTCCTAGGCGAGCTGGCTGAGAAGCAGCTTCAGCAGGTGGACCAGAGGGCTGCTTCTTGCACTTGGATGCCTGATGACCCAGGCACTTGCAGGCAGAGCAATAAAGGGGAAGGTCCCTGTAAGCAATGGGTTGCCAGTAGCCAGAGCCACCATGGCCAATATAAACTCTGTGAGGCAAGGTCTTCGAAATGTCCAATTGCACACAGACACGGGCAGCAAGCGATCGAGTGAGGCATAGAGTGTTGCGGTCTACTTGTAAGGTAGGCCCAATACTTCCAGCAATGGAGGTAATCATAGCCTCATTGTAAAAATTGACCGGGAGGTCTGGCAGCTCGATCCAGACTGGGACAAGGGGGGAGTCAGCATCCTTAGAGAAACCCATAGTCCATTTGGAGAAGACAAATGGCCGCCCTTTGATGTACAGTGTGTCCTTCAGTAGCACTTGGAGGAAATCCTCACGGTTGTGGAACCGCAGGAGCAAATGTCTAGAATATAGCGAGCTGATGATGAAGTCCTGGCGGAGCTTAAACCGTTGAGCCAGATGATACCGGATCTCTTGGAAGGCAGGGCGACCATGGAGGGTCCTGGCAATAATGGTGTATTCCAGAGGCTGGCAAGAGATCTTCACCTCCTCAGCGGTGAAGAAAGCTGCTGGCTCCCCAGAGTCCGTGAACGCTGGGGCATGAGCGGTCAGAGGAAGGCAAGTGGTTTAACAGCTTGGAGGACCACCTGGGCAAAGGATGGACCCACTAAGGCAGAAGAAGGATCGCCCAAGGAGGCATCAGGAACACGAGCCCACGGCGGCTTGGCCGAAGAGGGAAGGCGAGCCGCAGACTTCCCTGCCGTCACCGTAGACGGAGGCGTGGGAAGGCCTTGAGCAGCTGTAGGAGGGGCTCCCACACAGCCGGCAGCCGCGGGTGGGGGCACTGCCGAGTCGTCGCGAGCGGCTGGAGTGATAGGGCAGGCGCCGGCCGCTGCCGTGGCTGACGGAGAGGAGCAAACCGGGGGGTGGCCGGACAGCCCCTGAAATAGAGCACCGTTTCACGGGGCAGTCCCATCATAAACAGTACCCCCAAGCTGAGAGGAGGTAGGGTCATGCGAGCATGATGGTTCCACCGAGGAGGAGAGTGGTTCAGGCCCAAGAAGGTTGGAGGTCGTTGCAAGGCCGCTGACCGCGGCGAAAGCCAATGGAACAGAAGAGCTACCAGAGGGAGCTGCAGCACCCACTGCAGGCACGCCAACCATAGGGCAGGGGGCCGGCACAACACTCCCCGCACTGGAGGGACGGAGGCCGGTAGCAGGGTCCAAACCGCCAAGCTCAAAGGGGTGTTTCCATGAGCAAAGATCAGGCCTCGGGGGAGCATAAGCCGAGGACGGCGGTGGTGCAGGAGCAACATCCAGGCCACCGGGATGCCCTACAAGAGGGAAAGGAATAGCAGCAAAGCAACCCAGGGAGCTGGACGGAGGTGGATCTACCACGCAGAGAACAGCCGCGTCCACAAGGCCATCCGAGGAGATAGACTTGGGGGACACGGCAACGTCCGTACCTACGTGGCTACCTTCAACCGACTCCGTGCAGGCGATGGGGACCGGGGAAGGAGCAGGGACGCCATCAACCTGCAGAGGCGGAGAAGAAGGGGGACCAGTAGCAGGGCCTGGCCGGTGGGAGGCCGCCTTGGCCCTCCCGCGACCGGCCATGGCCGTAGGCCACCGGCGGGAAACCCTGCGCACAGAACGGAAAGGGGGGGAAACAGGGTTGAGGAGAGAGAAACCAAAAAACGTGTTCTTATCAAAATTCAAAAATGAAACTTACACTTAAGAGGAACGTGAATGGCTCATGAAATGACATGCCATACGTCTAAGGTGACGTTTGGTAATGCGTTGACCTGAGATTCCAACATTTGGAATCCCCGACAATATTGAAGTGTTATCACACGACTCTAACTATGTCTCAGCTCTGTGTTGCAAAAAATTCTCGAGGAGAGTGATGAAGGCACATCATCGGTGCTCTATCCATAATCTTTTAAAGTTGGAGAGAGAGACTTTTCAAAGATTATGTCATAATTACAATCCATCTCCATCAATGAATTTATATGGTGGAGAGATTTTCTAAAGAATACATAAGAAGGACGTGTTACCAAACGAAGCCTAAATAAGAATGCAGGATTAATTGATTTCTGTTTCAAGCACTTCAAGCACGAACCTTTCATCTCTCTCCCTTTCACGCCACTTCTTCTTTCTCCCCTCATCTCCATCCTCCTAGTTAGAGGTGGGAGAGGATCCGTGACGCGCACGGCGTCGGGAGAAGGATCGACGACAACTCCGGAATTACGAACAGGACGGATAACTTGTTACCTCGCGCGGCTCGGCCTCACGCCGGACGGTCTCACACCGGGCGACACACTCACACTCACACAGAGAATTAGGGAAGGAAATGCAAGAGGGGAAGCTCTCTCACGTACAAACCCAAAGCTTTCATTCAAATCATCATGTTACAATCCTTCGTAAGCCCCCTTTATATAGAGAAAGCTCATTACATCCTTATCTTCACACTTTCATTTATTGTGTTTATACCCTACCCTAACAAGACAAAACCCAACAACCTAACTATTGACTTTGTGGGTTTAATAAAATAAAATACAACAACTTTTGACTATAACTAGCCTAATAAAACAAAAGTAAATATACATGTAGTAATACATGTATTTTACTCACATACACACACAAATACGTAAATACGTAAAAGTAAAATACTCAGGATGCCGAGTCTTCGAGTGAGCCTCCGAGCCACAAGTTCGGTGTCGGAGCAGGGGCAGTGCGGCGTCGGCTCCGAGTATGGGGCCCGGTAGTGGGCCCGGTGTCCCCACCAACCCTCTCGGGGCGGCTGGAACTCGACTCCGTCGAGTAAGGGAGGACACTGCTGTGATAGTGCTCCAGCAGATCTGGATCGAGGTGCTGGAGATCTTCCCGGCTGATCCAGGAATCATCAGATGGTGGACGGTCCCGCCAGCGGAAAAGGTAGCGCTGGTACACCCTGCTCCGTATAATTGTCACATGCTCATCCAATATCCTCTCAATTTGCTCGTACGGTGCTCTCGAGGCTATAGGATGCACAAGGGTGGGCTCACTCACAATGGGAGGAGAAGGCTCGAAAGGGTCACTAGGAATCGTTGTGGGTTCCTTGTAGGTTACTAGGTCTGCCACATTAAAAGTCGAGCAAATCTCATACTCGGGAGGTAAATCCACAACATACGCATTGGAGTCAATCTTCCGCAGAATTGGGAAGGGACCACCACTACGGGCTTGTTACTTCTTAACGGCTCCCGAGGGGAGTCATTCGGGTCGAACCCGTACCATAACCATGTCACCTTCTTGGAATTCATGGTGATGCCTATGCGAATCAGCCAGTCGTTTGTAAGTCTCATTACTGAGGTTTATTTACTTGCTAATTGACTCATTGAGACTTTTGACATGCTGTGCAAATTTCTCAACCGACTTGAATGTTCTAGACTCGAGGGGAAGAGGAATGAGATCCACAGGTTTCCTAGGGCTATAGCCATGCACGACCTCAAACGGACTCATACCTATGAACCTATTGACAGAGCTGTTATATGCAAATTCGGCTCTGGGCAAAGAAGATCCCAAGAGCCAGAATGTTCCCCTACAAGACACCTCAAGAGATTCCCTAAACTCCTATTGACGACCTCTGTTTGCCCATCGGTTTGTGGGTGATAGGCAGTGGAAAATTTAAGCTTAGTGCCAACTAGGTGCCAAAGTGTCTTCTAAAAATAACTAGTGAACCGGATATCTCGATCAGACACTATGGTTTGGGGGAGACCATGCAGACGCATGACTTCATCGAAGAATAATTAAGTGGGCTACTCTAGATGCATCCGATGTTTTGGAACATGCAATGAAATGGGACATCTAAGAGAAACTATTAATGACTACGAAGATGGAATCATGCTTATGAGCAGTGCGGGGTAAACCAAGGATAAAATTCATGCTCACATCAACCCATGGTCGATCAGGAACGGGGAGAGGAGTGTAGAGACCAGTGTTCTGTTTGACCTATTTGGCCATTGTGCATGTCCTACACTGGGCTACAATCTTGGCCACATCCCTCTTCAGGCCAGGCCAATAGAAGTGCTCCTCCACAGAATGGATGGTCTTGTTGCGGCCAAAGTGACCAGAAAGACCTCCAGCATGCATTTCCCAGATCAGAAAGTCCCGAACAGAAGTCCGCAGGACACAGAGTTGTTGCCCTCGAAATAGAAAACCATCATAGAGTAGATAGTCAGAAAAAGTTGTCGAGGGTTCAGCAGACAAGGCAGAGTAGACAAGGCCAAAATCAGGACACTCTCCATAGAGGTCCTTCATGCGGTCGAATCCAGTGACCTCTACCCGAACAGTGGAAAGAAGGGAGACCCTTCGACTCAAGGCGTCGGCCACCTTATTTTCTTTTGCAGCCTTATATTTTAGGATAAATGTGAAGGACTGGAGGAATTCTACCCACCGACCATGCCTAGGGTTTAAGTCCTTTTGAGAGCTAAGGAATTTCAAAGCCTCATGGTCCGAGTATAAGACAAACTAGATAGTGTCTCCAGTGTTTGAGGGCTTGGACCAAGGCATAAAACTCCTTATCATAGGTGGAGTAATGAAGCTTTGCATCAGAAAGCTTCTCGCTGAAATAGGCCACAGGGTGGCTCTCCTGGCTAAGCACTCCTCCTATTCCTACGCCAGATGCATCACAAGATATCTTGAAGACTTTGGAAAAGTCTGGCAGGCGGAGGACAGGGGCTTTGGTCATAAGCTCCTTTATGGCAAGAAAAGCCTGGGAGGCGGCTTTGGTCCACTCAAAATTTCCTTTACAGATGTAATCCGTAATGGGTGCCATAATGGTACTAAAGTCCTGAATGAAGCGTCTGTAGAAAGTGGCTAGCCCGTGGAAACTTCGAACGTCATGGACGTTTCGGGGCTCAGGCCAGTCTACTAAGGTTTGGACCTTGGATTGGTACGCATACACTCCTTGGCTAGAAACCACAAACCCGAGGAAAGTGACCCGGTCTGTCATAAAGTCACACATTTTGAAATTGGCATACAGGGTTTCTCTCCTTAACGTCTCACAGACTTCCCTCAGATACTAGATGTGGTCTTGAGGGTTGTCGCTATAAATGAGAATGTCGTCAAAATAGACGACAACAAAGCGACCGATGAGTGGGTGGAGGACTTCCGTCATAAGCCGCATGAATGTGCTGGGGGCATTGGATAGCCCAAACGGCATGACAAGCCACTCATACAGACCTTCTTTTGTTTTGAAGGATGTCTTCCACTCATCTCCTGGTCGAATCCGGACCTGGTGGTAGCCACTTTTCAATTCAATCTTGGAAAAGATGGTGGCTCCACTCATCATGTCAAGCATGTCATCAAGACGGGGAATAGGAAACCTATACTTGACAGTGATCTTATTGATGGCGCGGCCGTCAACACACATCCGCCAGGTGCCATCCTTCTTGGGTGCGAGCAAGGCAGGGACAGCACATGGACTCTTGCTCACCCTGAGGAAACCTTTTTGGATAAGGTCCTCGACAATCCTTTGGAGCTCAGCATACTCCTTGGGGTTCAGTCTGTAATGGGGAAGGTTAGGTAGGGTGGACCCGGGGACAAGATCAATAGCATGTTGAACATCACGCATGGGAGGGAGTCTAGAGGGCAAGTTCTCTGGGAAAATATCTTGGAAGTCCTGCAGAATTGCCTGGACCTCGGGTGGGACTGAGACTCGGGACTCTTCGGGGGTGATGGTGACAACAAGCCCAGACAGGAGCACCCTCGACAACCTCCCTATTCAGCTCACAGACACCTATGAAGTTAAGGTGCCTAATCGGGTCATAACCAACCTTAGGGGCCTTAGAAACGGGTGTGATAGGTCCAGGAGGAGAGGGAATAAGAGGTTTCCCTTCAGTGGGAGTCCGAGGACTCTCTTGAACCTTGGGGGTTCCAGTGGGGGTGGAGGTAGAACTCTTTCCCGGGGTCACCTTTGTGGGTGCCAGGTACAGCTGTATCTTCTTCCCATTATGTGAGAAGGAACACTGATTGGACCGACCAAATGTAGTAAGATCTACATCATAGATCCACGGTCGTCCTAGGATGATGCTACCAACCTTCATAGGCACTACATCACACAAAAGATGTCCTTGGTAGGACTGGAATTGGATGGGAATGACACATGTAGTGGTGACTGGGATAGACGTGTCGTCAACCCAAGCTACGTTGTATGGCCTTAGATGAGGATGGCTAGGTAGACCTAGACGGGAGACAAAGTCTAAAGAGACTGCATTGATACAACTCCCGTTGTCAAAAATCACCTTGCAGGGTTGGGATTTCACCATAATGTATGTTTGGAAGATGGAGGTTCGATGCCAGTCGTCCTCCTAGGAGTGTGTTAGGATGCAGCGAACTACACCCAGTCTTCCCTGGTTTGAACTCTCAACAATATCTCCCACTTGCATGTACTCGACATGCGTTCCATCATACCATGTATCCATCTCCTCAAACTGGGCGATGAGGTCAGGATCGGCCTCATACCTCTCAATGGCTTCTCCTTCCTGAGGTGGAAGCTCCACAAACTGGGGGTCGGTGATGACTAAGGCTCGGGTGGGGCAGTTGGAGATAATATGCCCTTGGTTATGGCACCTAAAGCAACGAACTCCCGAGACAGGGACTGGTTGGGAGGTGCTAGGGATGACTCCCTTTCCTTTGTCATCTTTCCTATCAGTTGGCGGAGTGTACTCCAGCCTGGGCACAATAGTGGGTGCAGGTAAGGGGTTCCGTGGGAAAGGAGCAGTAGGGGCAACGACCCTAAGTGGGATAGCAGTAGGGACATAGGCGGTGGAGGGGCCATGCCTCTCAGAATAGCGGACCAAGGGGTTTCGGGATTCAGGTTGGCGGTAAGTGGGGACCCGAGGTGAGACCGCTCTTTGAAACCGCTCGACGTCCCGAGCAACCTGATAGGCATGCTCGAGAGTGTTAACTTCCCATAGGAACAGCTCCCGCTGTATGCTCTCATGTAGGCCAGCCCTGAATCGTGAGAGGGTGACAGAGGCATCCTCCCTGACTCGACTCCGAAGGAAGAAGTCATCAAATTTGGCGATGTACTCGTCTACTGACTTTCCATCTTGGGTGAGTTTCTACCATTGGTCTAAAAGACATTGATGGTAGGAGGGTGGCAGATTCTTCTCCCTCAGTTTCTCCTTCATTTCCTCCCACATGCTTATGGGTTCCTCTCGTCTCCTTGTTAGGAGATTCTCAACGTTACACCAGTAGGTTTTGGCTTGACCTAGGAGTTTCATTTTGACAAACCTCACCCTTGTAGCAGGGGTCATGCGGCGATGCCAGTCAAAATACTGATCCATCTCGGTCTCCCAATCAAGGTATGTAGCGGGGTTTAGGGACCCATCAAAACTCGGAGCGTCAATTTTGACGTTCCGGAGGACGATATCCTCATCGTCATTGTAATGCCATGAATCCTTAGTAGGTCTTATTGGATCTTTATTGGATCTTTCGGATCTGTTTCGGTGAGTTTCGGGTCGCTTTTCGTTTTCTCTCCTCTCGGGCTTCCTCGGCTCCGGCTGCAGACGGAGGACCTAGGGGCTAGCAGGGGAGATGCTGTGGAGCTGGCTGGGTGCGCGACGGGGCGAGGATGGAGCAATTTTGGCGCGATCCCGAATGGTGGATTCAAAGCCGGCGTTTGAGCTCGCGGCGCGGTTTTTGGCGCGATTTAGTCCCTTCGGGGCACGGTTTCTTCGGTGGAGGTAGGGTGACGGATCACCACTTCTCCCTGCCCATTTTTCCTGCCATTACACGTCGTTCGGTGTGAAAACGGTCGAGTTTGAGCTTGTTTATCCTAAACCGTGATTTTTAGGTTTTGTAGGGTTCGCCGGAAAACGGCAACCATTTTTAGATCAGTTACTATCAATGGACTCCCTGGGACGTCAGCGTTCCATAGTCACTGATTTAGTTTCGTTTGGTGGTCCCGTTTGACCGCTAGGGCTCCGGAAAGTCCGGAAACCCTTTTTGGGTGATTTCGTTAGAATCGCCCGTTTCTTGCAATCCGTGCGTCGTTTTGACTCCAGACGGAGTCTATGTGATTGCTAGCAGGTCGATGGTTGTATCCCCTTCGTCTCGGGACGAATGGGGCGTGGAAAGGCCTCCGTTGGGCCGAACCCACGGTTTGCTCGCCGTGACGCTTGAACGGTCAGTTTCGGACCGTTCATGTATAAGGGCGGCCATCCCTGGGCCGTTTATCCTTTGTCGGTTGTGGTTGTGTGGTCTTACGATAGACCACACATCCCCCTTGGGCGGTTGGTCTTGGACCGTCCATCTTATGTCGGTTTGGGTTGTGTGGTCGTCTGCTAGACCACATATCCCCTTGTGTGGTCGTCTGCTAGACCACATATCCCCTGGGAGTTGAGCGGTCAGGTCTGGATCGTTCATCCCGTTGTGAGGTCCAGTCCGGACCGTTTATCTTGTTGGGTGGTCCCTTTGTGACCGTCCATCCTTGTTGGTTGTTGGAGTTGTGCGGTCGGTTCCGGGCCGTTCAACCCCTTTGTGTGGTCTGTTTCGGACCGTTCATCCCCTTTGTGTGGTCAGTTTTGGACCGTCCATCCTGTTGAGTGGTCCATTTTGAACCGCTCATCCCCGATGTTTTATCGGTTGGCCGTGATGGCTTCTCCCGGTGTCGTGTTAGAGTCATTGCTCTGGTCTGGTCGACCCGGTGTGATCCAATGGTCGACATGCGACCTTGCCTGTGTCTCGATGGATTCGTCGAGCTCGAGACGTGGTTCTGGACACGTAGAGGTACGATTTGACCTCGGTTTGTGTGTACAGGTGCCTTGAGGGTGTCGGAGTTCCCCCAAGTCTCCGTATGTCCTGTCTGTTTCGTGTCGGTCGTCTACGTGAGTTAGGGCGGTGTTTCTAGTGGTCCTATCCTGGACTGCTAGTGTTCGTTTGTCTGTCTGGTGGCTCTCTGGAGCGGTCGGTTCGGGTGAATTGTGTGCGGTCTATTCCTTGACTGCTATAGTTTCTCCGAGCGACTTAATCTAGGACCACCAGTGTCTTTGCCTCTGGTTGCGTGGCGATTCCTCCTTAACTGCTTGTTTGACCTAGCGGCCGAGTGATGGATAGCCTATGCCCAGAGAGTGGTTTACCGGTGGTTTGGTTTCCGGTATCTTGGCTTGACCTTGGGGTTTGCCGTTGTCACGTGGACATCACCCGATGGCCTATGAGGGCTGTAACCGTGTTCCGAGGTGGCCAAGAGGGTTTGTGCTTGCGTGTCTTTGTTGGGTTCCGATCAACCCTAGGTGACCCAGTGGTTGACGGGTGACCTTGTGTGTGTGTCTCGACAGTTCTGCCCAGTCCGAGACTTTGGTTATGGACATCTCGAGGTACCGTTTTACCTTGGTTTACGTGTCTAGGCGTGTTGAGGGTTCTCGGTGTTCCCTCAGGTCTCTGTGAGTCGTTTTCTGCGGAGCGTCGTTTCTTGTGGCTTAGGATTAGACCGATTGGCGGCTTGTTCCGCTGTCATTGACGATCTTGCGTTTGAGTCGTCCGACTCAAAGATCGTTACGTTGTAGGTCTAGTTGCCTAGTCCTGAGTCTGTTGGTAGTAGTCGTACTGCCAGTGGTGCCTAGTAGTACGTGTGATAGTGCGTTCTAGCTTGTCTGTACTCTAGCACTTGTGTTTCTGAGCCTCCACTAGTCGTAGCCTGTCGACGCACGCGATCCAGTGTGTTGACCCACCTCGGAGTGGTGGAAAGGGCAGTTCCCGTAATACGGTTTGTAAGCTAGTTCCGTGGGCTCTCGGCCAGTAGTAGCGTCCTACCGAGGGAGAAAACTAGCTAGAGGGCCTGGCTTAGGCAAGAGCCAGTGTGTGCACACGTGGTCAGGGGCTGAGGACTTACGTCGACGGGCGTAACCCTGACGAGTTACTCGTTGTTGTAGTTCCTGTTTGGTTCAGCGCGTGTCTGCGACTCTACCGTGGCTTTGGCGGTACCGTAGGCGAGACACTTGTGGCACAGTGTAAGACGTCAGTGGACGCAGCTGGCTATTTTTCTGATGAGGAGGTGCTTCCGTCACGTGACACGTGACTCTTCACGTTTCTTGTGCGTCGTGACCTTTCTGAGTTAGCCCTCTCGTGGCCCTACTCGAGGTCAGTGTTGTGTTGCGTGCACGACGTTCTAGTCGTGTATGTCGTCGAGTCTGTCTGTCGTCTGTCTAGATCTTTTCTAGACTTTTGTCTGTCCTTGCAGGTCTTCGACTTAGGCCTGGCGTCGTGTCGACAGATCGGTAACTCCTAACTTTGTCAGATCAGAGTCGCCCTTCTGTTGCTGCTTGGAGTAGCTTAGGGAGCCGAGTTCCTCTCGGTGGCCGTGTTCCGAGTTTTACGGCCTCGCTTTTCCCTTTTCTTTTAGCTTCCCTTGCTCTTAGCCTGTTCCCTACTCCTGCTGTTCCCGTTCTTTTTACCGCTTTGTAGTGTAGCTTTTCCTGCTTTGCTACTACTGTTGCTTTCTGTTCCGTGTGCTGCGTGTTTTTCAGTGGGGATCCACGTGACCCCTACTGAGTCTCTGTTTGGAGACTCACCCCTGCTTTTCAGGTGGGTGGCGTCGTCTCTGTTCGTGGTTCCTAGTGTGACGCGTCTGTAGCTGCGAGCGGTACCTACGTCAGGTATCCCCCGACCTCAGTGTACGTTCTTTCCTTGTGGCCTGTACTCGTCTTTAATTTCTTGGACTGGACTCTGGTATAATTGTTAAATTGAAATTATTAATTAAAAGGTAATTTTTTTCAGCTAGATCTAATGAAATATTATTGCTTAATACTGTTATATCTCTGTGGCTTCAATGTACTACACGACAATCCTTTTATCCCTTCAGAGCTTTACCGCTCTTGGGAGGCCTCACGGGTTCCAAGTGGTATCAGGTGTATTCGATAGTCCTATCGGGTATATCTGGTATCCGGGATCCGGGTCATCACAGTCGTGGTCTCTCTCTCGAGACGCACGGGCCTCTTGTTCTCTACCTTGGGGAGCCTGATTTTGGCGGGCTTGCTCTCTCTCCTCCCTAGGATGGGTTACGGGATCGCCGTGGCCATTCACTCCTCCTTCCTCTCCCTTTAGTCGATCCTCTAAGGCTCGAATCCTCTCATCTAGTTCTGCTCGTAATTGGCCTATGGATTCTGCAAAATGGGCCATAAGGTTGTGCTCGAGCTGGACTAGCATGGCAGTCACGCTCTTTTGATCTATGGGTAGCGTTGAAGGGCGCTCTAAACGGCCTGATGAATTCCTAGACCAGCGTGGCATGCACGGACTCGGACCTAATTGATGCAATCCTGGGACCGAAAATTAACAAGCTATAGACCCGATTTGTTGGCTAATAGGCAAAGGTCCAATTTGAAGGGACCGGTCAGGAAGAGTTGCTCGCCCGTAGGCGAAGTAGTTATGGAACTACCTTCTGACAATTAGGGTGCCCTAATGCGACAGTCTAGGGTCAAAGGATGGGCGCAAGCAAGCTCTCTCTCACCGTCCACAGCGATGCACTCAGGAGACTGGCTACATGGATCGGGCTCTCTCTCACTTTGCGCAGCAATTAAAAGATACTAAATGAGCAAGCGAGGGGAGCGCGTACCTAGCTAGACTGAAAAGTCTAACTCTGACCGGAGACGAGGGCGAGCGGGGACGTGCATGCCCGCACGGCGTCGATGAAGCTTCACGGTTACAATGAATTCACTCCACGCATGGAGGATTTAATTATTACAAACCGCTTAAAATTTTTCACGCATGAGAACAAATCAGTCCAATTTCTCCGCGCAGGGAGACTCAGAGGTACCCACGTCCCGTAAATTATGGCATGTGTGTCGGCTATTCGGCGACTCGAGCACCGGGCAAACCGTCGTTGCGGACTTCGGGTGCCACTATCAATAAATTAATCCAATAATATATATAGATTTATATATATGAGATTACATATATATATATATATAGATATATATATAAATATATATATTTAGATATACATAAGATTATATATACCCCAAATATATATATCATATATTATATATATATATATATATATATATATATATATATATATATATATATATTTAACACACTTCTTTTTTTCAACCTCTTTTTTAAAAACTCTTTTCTCCCCTTTTTTTTTCAAACATTACCTACTTTTTTTTGACTTTTTCACACTCTTTTCTCTTTTTTTCGACTTTTTTGACTTTACCTGCGCGTTTCACGGCTAGTAGCTGGGGGGATTTCAACACACGAGGGCGGTCAACGATGGCAGGCGTTGTCGTGGGCGCGTTCGGGCGCAAGTGCTGGCGTGGCAGGGCGGGCGCACGGGGAGGACGTGGCAGGCGCACGCGGAGGGTGAGGTGGCCGGGCGCCGGTGCAACCAGGCGCGCGCGCCGGTGCAGCCGTGCGCGGGTGCGACCGGGCGAGGGTGCGGCCGAGCTCGGGTGCGCTGGCAGGCGCGCACGGGTGCGGAGGCAGGTGCAGGCGTGTGCGACGCGGGCTCGGGTGGCGTACGGGGCGGCGGCACGGGCGCGGTCGCTAGCGGCGGGCGCAGCCGGGCTGGCGCCATTGGGCGGCGGCCGGTGCTGGCGCTGGCAACGGCGAGAACGTGGGCGCAGCGGCGAGCGACAGGCAGAAGGCGCGCGCGGCAGCGGGCGAGCCTGGGCGGCGGCGAAGGCGGGGGGTGCTCGCGACGGCAGAGGGCCGGCGGAGGTAGCTGGGTTGCTGGCAACCGTTGCGATCGCGGCCGCTTTGAAAGGCGGCACGGGCGACGAGGTAAGAAGGGGGGGCCGTAAACTTTTTTTTCTTTTCTAATTTTTTTTCTCAACCTTTCCCTCTCCCTCTTTCAATTCTTTTTCTCTGCCGAAATCTTCCACTCCTCTTTGTTTTTTTTTCTAGCAACCGAGAGTGAGGGAGCGACGACGGGGACGTTGGGGATGGAGAGGCCGTTGTTGGGCTCTGATACCAAATTTGACGTGGACGGCGTCGAGAGAAGGATCGACGGCAACTCCGAAATTACGAACAGGACGGATAACTTGCTACCTCGCGCAGCTCGGCCTCACGCTGGACGGTCTCACACCGGGCGACACACTCACACTCACAAAGAGAATGAGGGAAGGAAATGCAAGAGGGGAAGCTCTCTCACGTACAAACCCAAAGCTTTCATTCAAATCATCATGTTACAATCCTTCGTAAGCCCCATTTATATAGAGAAAGCCCATTACATCCTTACCTTCACACTTTTATTTATTGTGTTTATACCCTAGTCTAACAAGATAAAACCCAACAACCTAACTATTGACTTTGTGGGTTTAATAAAATAAAATACAACAACTTTTGACTATAACTAGCATAATAAAATAAAAGTAAATATACATGTTGTAATACATGTATTTTACTCGTATACACACACAAATACGTAAATACATAAAAGTAAAATACTCAGGATGTCGAGTCTTCGAGTGAGTCTCCGAGTCACAAGCTCGGTGTTGGGGCAGGGGCAGTGCGGCGTCGGCTCTGAGTATGGGGCCCAGTAATGGACCCGGTGTCCCCACCAATCCGGTTACGGTGGAGTTATGCTCGGAGTTTAATTAATTTTGCTTGACCCTAACCCAACCTGACCAGGCTCATGTTGAGACGGCTCAAGTCAAGTTAAGTGGGTTCGGATAAAAAAGTACATGTCAGACTGGGTTGAGACAGTTTGGGTCAAAGTTGATCTTAACTTGACCCAAAAGAATGTGCGGGTTATCAAAAGCTATGACCCTAACCTGCTTTTTTACGAGGTTGGGTTGAGTCTGAGTCCATGGGTCGTGTTAGATTTTGTCGGGTCTACTTCCACGTCTCTTTTTTTCCTTTTCTTCTACTTCTTTCAATTTTTTTGACAGGGCACCTCCGACAACATCAATCTCTTATAATTTGGTTGATAACCTTAATATGCTTATTTTTTATCTGTTTTTATACTAGATTTAAGTACGAAACATATTTCTATATATTTTTTGTAGATAAATAAGTTTTTTTAAAAATAAGTATGTATTTATTTTGTAGAATATTATTCTGAAATAGAGGGATAGAATTCAAACATATGTCAACCTCTAACATATATAAATATATATATATATGTATATCATGAAAGTTATCAAAAGCATGCACTTACAATCAGTGTTCATTAACTTCAGGATTCTTTTTGATAACTCATGTTTAAATTGAGAATCTTATAGTTTTTCGGTTTAAAGCTTCACTAGTATCAAACGCCTAGTGTCTCGTATGTGGGTCTAATTCCCTAGCATTATTCATTAACTGAAAAACTCAGCTGGTCCTTGGTATAAACCTATAAAAGATCACACACCACAGTTGTCTTTTACCCTCTAGTTTCATTGCGAATTATAGTTTAAAGAGAAATACATAGTGTCACACTTTATACCACTGTTTTAATTTATCACTTAAAATATTCAATTTAGTGGTTCGATTATGAAATTAGCCGGTCCAGGTGAGAGTGACAAAAATGGTGGATAAAATGTGGCACAATAGTATTTCTCAATTATAAAATGTATACTCAGATTAAGCTAATTTTCTTATTTCAGATATTTTTATTTTAAAGCACCATGCATGCATGGTACTACACGGAGCTTAAATCGCCCTGAATCTTTTTCTACATGCAACAAATTATATGAGGGATTTTTACATATTAGTCCCTACAAATTTATCGAATTGCTGATTAATCTCTCAAATCTGACTATTATCTTAAAATTGTTTACAATCATCAATATGTTATAATTAAATAAATCCATGTAGTCTATTTTCGTAAAAAAAGAATGTTCCATAGAATATTCCATCAAATGTATGGGAAAAGACTAAAATACCCCTGTTGACTGTGGACTCTCTCTCTCTCTCTCCGTGGAATGTGAGAAGGAGGGTGGGTCACCGGCTCTAATGGTTGGAGGGGGACCGGGGGAGGGGGACACATGAAGGGGAGGGAGACCGCCAGAGGCGGAGGGGGACGGGAAGGGGAGGGGGAGGCGAAGGGGACATGGGAAGGGGAGGAAGGACACCGTCGGAGGCGGAGGGGGAGGCGGAGTGAGACGGGACTGGGAGGAGGAGGGGGACCGAGGGAAGGGGAGGCGAAGGGGACATGGGAAGGGGAGGTAGCAGGGGAGGGGGAGGGAGGCAGAGAGATCGTGAGGGGGGGTGGCTTGATGTTGTCGGAGGGTGGCCGGCCGGGTGACAGTGGAGTCGCGGTTGGGAAGGTACAGGGAGAGAGAGGGAGGCGGGGGTGGCTTGGTGTTGGGAGGTTGCTGGCGCAGAGAGAGGGTGAGGTGGTACGGACGGGAGGTGGTGTGAGGGAGAGGGAGGTGGAGGTGGTGCGGCCGGCTCAGGCGGTGGTTGTGCAGGGAGGGAGGGAGACCGTAGAGGCTGTGTGTGATCGAGGGATAGAGCAGAGAGACAAACGGTAGAGAGAGTAAGAGAGGGGAGGTCGGGTTGGTTCACGGAGGAGATGAGAGAGAGAAGTGGAGCAGGCGGTGGTCACCGGCGGCGACGTGGGTGACGATCGCGACGGTGTCGGTGTGGGGAGTGGGCTCGCGAGGCGTGGGCGTCGTCTGGCGCGGAGGGGAGGCAGGCCGGAGTGGTTGATAGGTGTGGGTGCGCAGGGAGAGGGGGAGGTCGCAAGGAGGTGGGCGTGGTCGCGGGGACGGTTAGGGAGGTGGCTGTGGTGAGGGGCGCGGTGGAGGTGTGGCCGCACGGTCGGTTAGGGAGGTGGTGAGGAGCTCAGGGAGAGAGGGGGGCGAAGGGCCAGGGAGGGGGGAGGTAGCAGGGGGGAGGGAGGCCGGAGGGGGAGGGGAAGGGAGGTCGCAGGGGGAGGGGGGAGGGCGGCCGGAGGGGGAGAAGGGGGTCGTGTTGTGCCCCCAGGTTTTGGTGATAACACACCATGACTTATTGTTACAATTGTGATATCTAATCAAGCTTTTCTAGTGTGTAAGACAGGTAAACCTCCTTCGATCAGCACAAGATTAAATACCTTGGAAGGGACATAAGTGTCAACATTTCTAACATGAAGCCTTGAAGGAATTGGTTCTGGAAGCCCAGAAGTGTCGACACTTCTGATGGAAGTGTCAACACTTCTAACATGAAGCCGTGAAGGAATTAGTTCTGGAAGCCCAGAAGTGTCGACACTTATGATGAATGTGTCGACCTCTCTCAAAGCTTCTTTTTCGGCACGATGGATCCTTCTGGTTTCAGCTCTAATGGGTCTTGGATCTCGTCTTTATGGACCCAGCGGCGCTAGATCCTAGGTAGCAACGATTGGGACAAGTGCCCTATGATTGGTCGCAGGGGAGGGGGGCCGGAGGGCCGGGGAGGGGGGAGGTAGCAGGGGGGAGGGAGGCCGGAGGGGGAGGGGAAGGGAGGTCGCGGGGGGAGGGGGGAGGGCCGCCGGAGGGCCGGGGAGGGGGGAGGTAGCAGGGGGGAGGGAGGCCGGAGGGGGAGGGGAAGGGAGGTCGCAGGGGGAGGGGGGAGGGCGGCCGGAGGGGGGAGCGCTGCCTTCCATGTTCGCCGTCTTCGCCACCGCAGGCCGCCTTTCCTGCGTCTGCACCGTCTCCGGCTGGCCTCTCTCTCTCTCTCTCTCTCTCTCTCTCTCTCTCTCAGACACACACACACGTCTGCACCGCCTCCGGCTGGCCTCTCTCTCTCTCACACACACACACGCGCGAATGACTAAGGGCTAGTTAGTCTTTTCCTAATATTGAGTCACCTTAACCCTGATTTATTTAAATTTTATGCATTTAAAATAACGGTAGAGACTTATTTGAACAACGGAGATAATTATAGGGGCTATTCAAATAATAATCAAATTTGAGAGACTAATTGATAATTTGATAAATTTATAAGGACTAATATGTAAAAATCTCATTATATAACCATGTTTTCAGGTCCTCGGGATGACGTTTATGGTGTATTCCTTCACCATTAATTAATCCACCACACTTTCACGTGACATCTGACCATGTAATTAACCCACCCTCCAGATAAGCAGGACATGCTCTTGTGGGTACGCCTGCAGGAATGGCCTACGTACGTACTCGATGATCTCATCCCTGACCTTCGCCGTTGTTCCCCCGCTGGGATGAAAAGTCCAGTCTCAAACAGAAATTGACGTCACCAGCTGCATCTGCAGAGATTAAGTACGGACCGATCAGATGCCATGGTTTCCGCTCTGCACCTCGCATACTTGTACCCGCGTGTACTGCAGGGAGCCATGCATGCATGTGAACACGACCATTTCAATTCAAACCCATCTGCATGCATGCCCGCTGGTTCCAGCACTAGATCTCGTACGTCTTCAACCAGGTCTAATTCCTTAAGGGCGTCTTTGACAACGGCTTTGTCCCTCGGTTAGCCAACACCGGTTAATCGATGGGCCCCGCCTCCGCTCGCCCTCCCCCTCACAGAAGCCCCGTAACTGACCCCGGGTACCGTAATCGACCCTTCGGGGTCGATTACGGCACCCCCGTAGTCGGTTATCAAAGACGCCCTAATGGTGACTTTGGTATAGAGTTAGGTTAAAAATGGGTTAAATCAACTCGATTAAAGTAGCTCGAAATTAACCTATTTTTGATTTGATAGGAGGATAGTTAATATGAGAGTAAAGATGTGGGATAACCTAATTTTAATCTATTATGATTTGGTAAATGGTAGGTTAACCTAGTAATAATGAGAGAGAGAAATAATATTTATTACGAGAGAGAGACACATTTAATTGAGCATTTATTGAGGTAGGAGATTAACCCACCTTAACCCACCCTTGGATGTGGGTTTCAAAACCCAGGAATATCCCTGGGTTAGCTCTTAACCTAATCCGACTAACACTAACTCCTTACCAAAGCACAAAAAAACTTATTCCGGAGTTAACTTAATTAGAACTAACCCCCCGGAGTTAACTTAGAACTAACCCCGGGATAAACCAATACCAAAGAGAGGCTAATTGACAACCCTCTCCCCAATTAAGTAATAATATTCTCCTCCAGCTAAACATGGCGGTCATATATCAATCTGATGTGGGAGTCCTAGCCTTCAGAGTAGGTCTGACAATTATTCATTTAAAATTTAAATTAAATTTGAATTCGTATTCATTTAATCAGATAATTATTCGAATAAAATATTCGACGGATAATTTAATCGGATATCGGATATCCGATTACTAATCGGATACGAATTCGGATATTGAGATATCCGTGTCGGATATTATCCGACCGAATATGAACCTTTAGATAATTATTTAATAATACACATTTTCTATATATAATTAACTCAAATCTTAATATGTTGTTTGATTGTTCTTTTTTATCTTTTTTTTGTCTCAAAATATAATTTAAAAATAAAAACTTCACTTACACCTATTTGGCAAGTTATAATCTCCTATTTTTTAGGATGAAGTCTAATCTTTTGATAACATCTCCCAAATTAAAAATAACTCCCACTCTTTCTTTTTTTTTTGAGAAAATAACCTACGACGCTCCTATACAGCTCACATGACTCACCTGTAAGTAAGTAAGTCTAACAATTATCCGTTTAAAATTCGAATCGAATTTAAATTCGTATTAATCCGATAATTATCTGACAGATAATTCGATTATTAATCGGATACTAATTCGGATATCACACTGTCCGCTCCGTATTTAATCCGTTTACTGATCTACTTCAGAGTTATGACCTCGTTTGCATGTTATATATAAAACGATCCCACCTTCCTCTCTCGTCTCTCCCATCCTACTAGCTCAACCCCAAACCAACGGACCACGCACACCACGCACAGGACATTTAACCGGTGGCAAAACCATCGATATTTCGTTTCTCTCTAATTAAGCACGTACGTACTCGGGACACTAGCTAGCAAATACTCTCGCCTAATTCTCTGCGACATCCTACGGCTGGCCATTCATCATTCTAGTCTGTGATCATTTGGCATCATGGTTTCCCGCCGCGGGGAAAGCGCCACGGGGGCAACCGTTCTGTGCATGCCTATGCTGCTGCTGCTGCTCTGCACGCCTCCAGCGGTAGTACTGGAGGCGAGAGTTGTGGGCGGTAGAAGGGCACTGGCGAGCAGCTGTTTTGATTCGTTGCTGGAGATCCTGCAGGACTCGTCAGGGCCGTCGGGCTGCACCAAGGGATCCTTTCAACAACGACAGGCCATGCCGCTAGCTAGGCGAGGTTGGAGAGGGCCGGGGAAGGTCTCGATCGGGCCGTACGTGCCCTCTCCCTCTAATAAGTTGCATCCCTTTATATTAATGTCGTCGATGCTACAGAATGCTTCTTTTAGCTTAAGCTTTAGCTTTTTGCCAGGTGCGAGTGGCGCGCGGGAGAAGTTCGTACCTGCGCGCTCGCAAGTGCATAATTCCATGTAATTAAAGATTTGAGTCCTTCGGACTTGTGACTCCATGTTGTAAAAACTTAAGGGGACTGGAGAGGTCCCACGTCATGCACGGACGTGATAGCTAGGCCCTTATTAGATGTCCACATATATTGCATGTAAAAACTTGGCCTCAGCGCAGTCCATCCGAATGTATTTTCAATCGAGCTGCATTAAGTCGGAAGCGATTTTTCGTCCGTGATTCAACTATAATTCTGACTCTTACACACGATTCCAAATAAGGAGATCAACTCGCATCTGTACGTTCGCTCGTATCTAATTGTATAAATATATGTACGAGAGTGTTTGCATTTCTAGATTCTACGATATATAAAATGGTGATTCGTAGGAAGTCGGATTAAGTCCGGTTGGAAATTATCACTAAACGTGAGGTGATTTTCAAACCTAAGTTCTCCGTCTTGTATCAAGAACCAGTTAAATAGAAGAAATATAACTGTAATACTGTGTGCTTGCATGCACGATTTAATCCCGTTTCTATATTTCATAAAACAAGCATTATTTTTTATGTAATTCTTCAGCCCCGAGGATTCTTCTATTTTGACAATTAATCAATGGTTGTTCTTCTTTCGGTAGGACGTAATTAACGTCATAACTTTTACGGTATGGTAGACTTCGGGTCCCGACACAATCACCCACTATCGTCTGATTAGTCAGACGGTACGCACAATAAACTCATCACCACGCGACTGGTGCGTCCACGCCTAAATAAAACTCCCAATAAATAAACAAACAAAAATAAAGAAATAAATAAAATAATAAAAATAAAATAAAATTCTCATTCCCACACGCCTCCTCCTCTTTGTTAACCACTTCCTTCCTCTCTGTCTCATTGTTGCGCTAATTGTTGATGCACTTTCGTTCTCTGGCATCGTCCAAAAATTGCTAATTTTTGGCTTCATGTTTACCGTTCGATGTCAGGTTTCAAATTTTTTCTGCCTTTAGGATGTTATCATGAAATAAAGGAAATGAAAATGATTTTGTAGCTAATGTCAGTTTTTGACACATTTGTATAACATATTTTAAAAATGTCAAAAATACTTCTCTCTGACTGTTGCAACAAGTCAGACGTCCTATCAATAAGTGTTAGTATTTTTTACCTTTATGTGTATCAAAAGCAAGATGAGTTAACACTTGATGTTACAAAAACTTCCTAAAAGAAACGCCCCCATGATCTGCCTGGAGTCAATCTTGCTCTGATTTAGGATGCGTTTGAGAAGAATGTTAAGGGAAAGATTTTGAAGATTCTAATCATTGTAAATTTTAATCTCTTAAATTCCTTCCAAAGGTGCGCCTACCCCCATCTACTTTTTCCTTGGAAGGATTTTGGGATGGAGAGAAAAATAAGGCACTTTCAAAATCTCCAAAAGATGCTCAAGGGTTGATTGTTCTCTTTCTAAGAATTTAGAAAAAATTCTATTTCCCTTCAATTATTTTCAAACGTAACGTCCACTTGAATGATAAAAAATTACATATAAACTATTGTTAAATTAAAAATTACAAGTTTATTATTCCTGAATTTATATTTACATACATATCATTAAAATTTTCTATGTTGTACAAAAAGAACACAGTATAATATTTGTACACTATTTTAAGTGGTTATTTTACACATAGAAATTGCTCATAAACATCATTCCATGGTCATTTTGCACAATATCAATATTTTCAATGATACATGTGCAAATACAAATGTAAGAGAAATTTATAATTTTTGTTCTAACATAATTTATATGTAAAAAATCTCTATAAAAATGACAATATATGTGTCCACGTACGTCTGGAGTCTAATATCTGGATCTCCTTAGCATTATTCCTTAAAGAAATAATTTGGCCGGTCCATGTGAACCTTTAAATATTTAAAGATCAGCCTCTTTTCTTTTTCCTTCTACTTTTATTGTAAATTTTGAATTAATACTCAAAGATAAAATTCCATAGGCTTGACATTTTTATGTGAAACCTTGTAGTTCCGGAAGTAATTTGTCCTAAATCTTTTTCTCCAGATAGGAACAAGAAATCATATAACGAATTTTTTCAATGTTAATTAATGTACTATAAGGCTTCGTCTTCTTCCAGTATTTAGCTAATTAATTTGACGTACGTACGTCGTACCGAATTTTCATTTAAAAAAAGACCTATTGACGTGTGGGACGCTCTTTTGGGTACGCCCCTGCTCGATGACCTCGTCCACGATCTTCGCCGTTGTTCCCCCGCCGGGATTCAAAGTCCAGTCGCTTGCGAACGTCACCAGCTGCATCGGCAGAGATTAACTGTGATGCCTTCTTGATCTGCAGCTCGCAGGGTTCCGCGTATGCTGCTGCAACGCATGTGGACCTGACCATTTCAATTCAAACCCACATGTATCTGATGGTCCCAGTCTCGTGGGCAGCCAGCAGGTCTAATTCTTCCCCATATGAATTCACCTCCTCCTCTTCCTCAACATGGCGGTCATCAATCTACTGAGAGCCGGCCCTTCAAAGTTTTGACCTTGTACTTAATTAGCGGCCTATAAAATGGTCTCGATCCCCGCCTCCCGTCTATCTCATCCAATAACACAAACCCTAACCAACAGAGACAGAACCCCACTGACAGGGTATTGAACCCGTGGCAACCATCGTTTCCCTCGTAAAACACTCCGACAGTTGGTAGTGGCGCAATCCTCTGTGACACCCTTCGGCCATTCGACTTAATTCGTGGTGCTTGGGCAGCTAGCAAGCAATATGGGTTGTTCTATAAGGAAGGGCGTCGTCACCGCGGCAACCGTTGTGTGCGTGGTTATGCTGCTGGTGCTCCTCAGCACGCCTCCGGCCGTGGAGGCGAGGGTTGTGGGCGGAAGAAGGGCACTGGAGAGCAGTTATTTTGACTCGTTGCTGGAGATCCTGGGCTCGTCAGGTCCGTCGGGCTGCACCAAGGGATCCTACAACAACGGCAGGCCTTGCCGCTAGGCGCGATAGGCGAGGTTGGACAGGGCCGGCCAGGGAAGGCCTCGGGGCACGCCCCCGGCCCGCTCGATCTCTCTATTAATTAAGTTGCAATATCCCTCCATACATATATGTATATACGCGCGGTCTACGTGCAGAACTAGCTATTCTTTTAGCTTCAGTAATTAAATTCTTAATTAAGGTTGCAAGTCGCGAGTGGCGCGTGCGAAGTTTGTACGTGCTCGCGAGCTTTGCCAATAAGCGCATAGTCCATGTAAAGATCTATTGATCAGTTCGTCAAACGAGTGATTCGAAGAATACATTGCTTTGGCACTTATATATCTTTCCATTCATCAGTTTGCCGGATAAAACTTCTATCTGCGGCAGGCATCATTATGCTCGTGCATGCCCTTTGCTGGTCGATCGTTTGTTGTGTTGTCGATGTGGGACACTTTGCCATTGATCGGTGCAAGTTTGGACGTGAACATCGGAAGAAATCATACATTTTTCGCTAAATTAAGCAAATTAACATAGCTTTGCGTACAAGTTTTAGATTATATATGATGTATCCACAGAATTGTGGTCCGTGAGTAGCCCGATGATGGTGCATGCCCAACTTGATCCGCAAAATGCCACGGTGTGTTGGCCTCAAATTTTTGCTGTTTTCCTTGATTAAGCTCAAGATGGTCAAAATATTCTTAAGCTAAATTAAGAAAAAACTTAATTTAGTCCGTACTCCTAGTTGGAGAAAAGATTTTGGAGCTGCGACAGTTACAAAATTTGCTTACGATTGCTTCTTAGAAGGTAAAAATTTCGTGTATTAATATTTTCAGCAATCTTTGTTTCCTATATACAAGCCTTTGGCGATGTACACGAATTCAAGAGTACTTTTGGTATGAATCGAACTTTCCACTCCATTAAGACCTCGAGTCTTGTGGTGTTCTGTTCCTTCCCGACTTTCTCTTATTTTTTTCCCTCTCGATCTCTTATGAAACTCTACGCACGGTCGTGGTGTGGCTGCATCAGTTAACCAAAAATGTAAAACCATTTTATACTAATTTTCAGTACTTGAAAATTTGTTTTCCACAATAGATAATACACAGACTGGAGACAAGGAAAAAGAGAAATCTTATTGCGACAAGACGAGACATTCATCTTGCAAACAGTACACCATTCCAATTCAAACCATCTGCCGGTCCCAGTCTCGTCTACCGCCAGGTCTAATTCTCCTTCACCTCCTCCTCAACACGGCGCGCGGTCATCATTAATCTACGTACTGATCAGACCCCTTCAAATTAAGTTTTGACCCGGCTAGCGTCCTATGAAATGGCCTCCCCTCCTCCCGTCTCTCCCATCCAACACAAACCTCAACCATCAGACAGACCCCACTGACAGGCAATATATTCAACACTCCGATAGTTAGTACGTAGTCGCACAATTAATCCTATGTGTGACACGCTTCGGCCATTCGAGTTCGCGGTGCTTGGGCAGTATATGGCTTGCTCCACATGTCGAGGGGCGTGACAGTACGTAGCAACCGTTCTGTGCATGCTTATGCTGCTGCTCAGCACGGATCCGGCCGTGGAGGCGAGAGTTGTGGGCGGAAGAAGGGCACTGCAGCTATATATCTTGACTCGTTGTTGGAGAGATCCTGCAGGACTAGTCAGGGCCGTCGGGATGCACAAGGGGATCCTACAACAACGGCAGGCCTTGCCGCGAGGGGAGGTTGGAGGACGGGGGAAATTTACACTCGGGCCACCCGCGCATTCTCTAATAAGTTTCACCCCTTTAATTAATTAGACGGCCTGTAACACAGAATGGTTCGCTAGCTTAGCTTCAGTAGATCAATTGTGAGTGGCACGCGCTAAGTTCCATGTCGAAGGGGGGAGGATGGAGACATACACAGAGACGGAGAGAGATTCTAAAGAGCTGCAAGTTAATTTAGTCTCAAAAGAGTTCCCTGTGGATCAGAAGGATGAGGACATCCCTCGGGGTTTGAAAAATTGAAGCGCCCGGCGTGCAATAAAAACATTATGAGTTTATTGAAATATAGGGTACTGTGGATGTGTTTCGATCTGATTGTATATGGGGGTGAGGTGATTGTGACTTTGTGAGTTTGAGTGGATTCTATCCCGCCATCCCAAAAAGAGATGGAAAACACGAGAACAACTCTTGATTAATCAATCTGAACTCGGAAGTAAAGGCTGATACTCTGATTCCATCACATTTATTGAAATTGACGTTTGACAATTTGAGTAAGACAAATATTGCTAATTTGAAATTATGAGGTTTAAGGAGGCAATAAAAACATGCAGGCGAAACATTGGAATGAGACTTCAGCATTTATGCATAGAACGGGCATTATTTCTTGTGACACGCCAACTTGAGTCGGTCGATCGGAAAAGATTTGAAATCACGGTGATGTTTTACTAGTTGGGTTAATAATTTTGAGCATACGTACAGTAAGAGCAGCATGCCATGAAACTAACAAGACAGACCAAAATTTGTCGACTTGGAGGTTGAAGCGCCGTTATTTTATGTAAAATGACATTTGACGGATTTTAACGACGATCACAAAGGATACTTAATGGTTTTGTGAAGGACGAACAACTTTTTGATTTACGGTTTTTGGACTATTTCAAGATAGATATGTTTTTGACCTGTTGAGTACTTTGAAGATTTGGAGGACGAAAACGTGTTATTCTATGTAGTACGACAATTTAAACAGGTTTAAACGCTACTTAACGGTTTTGAGAAAAATTTGTGACTTCTGACTTTACATGCTGAAGCACGCGACAAGGTAATCATGCATTTGAACCATCGGATCTGGAATTTGGAAATTTGGAAATTGAAATGATGTTATTTTATGTGACGCAGGGCATTCGATACATTGTTTAAAAAGACAACGTCTTAATACACTAAGGCTAACTTAACATCGAGAGAAAGTCTTAGAAAAATGATTTGAGATATATGTCTCAGGCTTTTTACTTGAGACTTATCTCTTTTGTTGATTGAGGTGATTTATCTCAACGCATTGACCACCTGAAGATATTTAATTACTTAAGACTGATGGATTGATTGAGAAAGTAATACAGTGAGGTGTTGTAAGGTGCACCTTAAAATTTATACTACTTTTATTATCCTTAAAATATGATTCAATGCTTTTGAGATAACGTAGATCTATCGTTGACTTGAGATAGTATTAAGACATAAAAATTAACATTATTTTTATCTCTTTTGATGATTTAAGATTATTTTTCTGGACTATTGAGACTTACGTCTCATTGTGTCTTAAGATTTACGTCTTACGAGGTTTTTAAAAATCGCCTTACAACCAACTCAAGTCCCTTTTAATTAAACTATGATTCAATATTTAATTGGTTTTAAAGTATCCTTAACGGACACACCACCAAGAAAGTGCCATTCGCCCTAAATTTTGCACCGTCATGTGGTATTCCCACAGTTAAGTTATTGGCTTTGAAATTTATGGATTTCAAGAGGGAAACTTCATTGTTTTATATGATAGAAGTGTTTAATTGGTTATTGGTTCAGTAAAGGATATTCGATGAATTTAAGATTAAGGCAACCAACGCTCTGATCAATTTCTGGATCGTTATAAGCAAACCTCACACGAAGTCTATCGGGTCTGATCATGATCTCCACACATCTCGCAGTCAAACGGCCATTATTTTATGCAACAGAAACATTTAAGATAATGTGGTTGCACATGTGCTGTCAACACTATAACATTTATTTTGTTCCATCTGGGGGGTTTCGTTCCTCGACACGGCGAGGGCCCTTCAAAGTTTTGACCGTGTTGGGTGCGTGGTCCTATAAATTAAATGGCTTACTCTCCTCCCGTCTCTCCCATCCAACACAAACCCTAACCAACAGACAGAACCCACTGAGGACATTCAACCGGCCGTGGCAGCCATATATCTCTTCCCTCGGAAAAACACTCCGGCCGAAAGTTGGTAGTCGCACAATCCTGTGTGTGTGACACCATTCCACATCGAGGTGCAATTGGGCAGCATGGCTTGTTCAATGACGAGGGGCGTCACGGTGGCAACCGTTCTGTGCGTGCTTGTGCTGCTGGCGCTCCTCAGCACGCCTCCGGCCGCGGGGGCGAGGATTAACGTGGGCGGAAGAAGAGCACCGGCGAGCAGCTACTTTGACTCGTTGCTGGAGATCCTGGGCTCGTCAGGGCCGTCGGGCTGCACCAAGGGAACCTACGACAACGGCAGGCCTTGCCGCTAGGCGCGATAGGCGAGGTTGGAGGGCCGGGGAATGTCTCGATCGGCCGGGACTCTCCCTTCCTAATAAATTGCATCTCATCCCTTTGTACGGTGTACAACACGTACGACAGAATGATCCTTTTTAAGTTTTGAGTCAAAAAATTGTTTAGCTTTGCAAGGTGCGAGTGGCGTCGGGTGCGAAGTTCGTACGTGCTTGCAAGTTCTGCCAAGCGCATGCATATGATCCACGTGAAGTTTGAGTTCACCAAACTAGCTAGTGATTCAGATAATACATTTTAGTAGCAGCACATGCATGCATGTGTGTGTGATTCGTCGCTCAGGCACTTTTGTCTTTTAGTTCTTCAATTTACCAATTCAAAGACGGACGGACGTACGCTTGTTCTCTCTCTCTCTATATATATATGTACTTGATGTTAAAATTGTTAATTATCTGCATCGTTCGACCTGATTACTGTCTACTCTTATCCCAGCCTCTTGCCTCTCGGGATATTATGAGGTTATGGATATTGTGACAAGACAAGACATTGAAGCTTCAAACACGCTGCATCTTTGACCATATCAAATTTGATGCTCAAATCGATATCCTTTTTCGTTCCTGTAAAGAACTCAGAAAAATTATCAAGATATTAATTGTGCATGAATCCCATCTGTATCAAAGTACGTACAGTGACTGCTGCACTCGATAATAGCCTAGCTAGCTACTATTACACGTCGAGATCCAGCATGTTTCGTTCTGCCCATGCATGATCCCGATCGAGTTATATTATTGGTATTTAAGTAGTAATTAAAGCACGTTAACCTACGTAATTATTATTACTTGAACCAAGTTTCTGAAAGTATTTGTCTTCGCATGATTAGCAAGTTAATTTTCATGGAACCAATTAAGTACATGCATTCGTTCCCCTGTGCTGATCACTGGGTAACCTGCCCAGCTTTTTGATGGGTACAGTTTTGGAGTATACATTTCCATCCTCTTTACTTCATACACAGAAAGGTCGAATATGCAAACTTTCGGACAGTAGTTACGTATTTGTGTAGTCCACTTAATTGTTCATGTTTTGCGTCTGAAAACTATCTCCGTTAGTGTACAATGCGATCGATCGGGATTCGTTGTGGTTTCCTATTATTAAACTAAACACAGCACGTACGTACGCAAGTGCTATTCTATTCTTCCTACGTATGTGTTACTTTACGAAACCTAATCCTGTACTGAGAAGTACTACAGCATGAAACACATTGAAGAGAATAATTGCAGAGAGAGAGAGAGAGAGAGAGAGAGAGAGAGAGAGAGAGAGAGATTCATCGAAGAGAATAATTGCAGAGAGAGAGAGAGTTTAGCGTGAGTAGTTGCAAATCCAGCGTGTGAGAACAAGCAAAGCACGTACTATTCATCGAAGAGAACACTTTCTCTTTCCTTCTCTGTTTATTCCCAATTGAGTAATCCTTGTAATTACACCCCTCAACTATACCGTTCAGCCGTGTACCAATTTTTTTCAAGAATTTAAGATTTTTTTAACGTGACAGTACTCACATTAAATTATCTTGATGTGAGTCTCGTGTCATTATCAGATGTGATTTTTATGTTAAATATCTATATATATTTAAAATTTTAAACTATTCACATAAAAATTTGTTAATTTTGTCGAAAAGAGAAATGAGTGACATGAGACTCACGTCAAAATAATTTGACGTGAATCCCACGTCAAAAAAATCAAAATAAAAGTTGTTAAAACAATGAGCGATGTAATTAAGGGAGTGGTGTAACGAGCGTTACTCTTCCCAATTATAAAATATCCAAAGTTAAAGTCCCTGTTAGTCATGATACTGTTATTTTAAAATTACTTAGTATCAAAAATAATTTGTCCTAAATCCTTTTTCCTGGATGGGAACAGAAACTATAATGATATTAATTTTCACCTCCCGTGACCCTTGAGCCGTACTTTTTTCACTGTTAACTAACGCATGGACTGTACGTAAGACTTCGTCGATCTTCTTCAAGTATTTTTCACGTTGTACCGAAATAACCGAGTAACGTGTGGGATAATATTCCGGGTACCCCTGGGATGCCCTGCCTTATGACCACGTCCACGTCGACCTTCGCCGTTATTCCCCCCGCCGGGTTTTGAAGTCCAGTCGATCGCAAATGTCACACCAGCGGCATGCAGCTGCAGAGAATCTAGGACGCCGTCCTCTGTGCACCTCGCATGGTCCGCACGCGGGTGCCGCGGCATTGCCGGTGGACCGACCCTTTCAATTCAAACCACCCGCCAGTCCCAGTCTCGTCTGTTGCATGGCGTATTTTACTCTCTAGCTATATGAATTCTCCTCCTCCTCCTCGACACGGCGGTCATCAATGTTGGACCAACTGAAGGGGGGGGGGGGATGATCAGCACAAAAGTGAAAAAAAATAAAACTTTTATTAAAAAATTATAATTATAAAAGAAATTTTATAATATAAAGATGAAATTGATACAACATGTGATGAGTGTAAAAAGAAAGGAGGTGAACATGAAATGCTCTTACACATGAGAAGAACTGAAGCATGGAAGGTGAAAGATTATTAAAAAATTGGGAAAGACATGAAAAGTTCATAGACTGGGTTGAGACTTTTGGCTCACTTCTTCTATTATCTCCCAGACACCACTCCAGCGTATTCGTAGGTATAAAGGTCGGTGGAGAAAGATTTTCACCGTTATTATGGACTCCTTTTACCGTCATTCTGGAGTAAAAGTCACTCACTTTTCTTCTTTTTCGTGGTGTTGCTGGATAACTCTTCCATGTCCTAGATCTATGTAGAACGATCCAAACACATTACAAATTATTTTAACAATCAATCTACTAAAAGCCCTTTCAAAGTTTTGACCTTGTAAGTAGGAATGTCAATAGTAACCGAGAACCCGATAACCGTACGTTTCATTAACGTAACGAACATCAAATGGATAATATTTTTCTTTCCGATAAATTAACGGATACTGTACGTAGAGACAAAAATCTGATTTCTATATCACGTACCACATTCTTTATTTATTTTTCGAAAATGTCGTCCGGCACCCGTGGAAGCCTGCACACACCAGAAGCCAAAAGGACGTCAGAAGGAGCCCTGAGCACTACCTCAGGGGACAACTGTAGAAATCCAAAATTTAAAAATGAGAAATAAAATTTTTAATTTCATTCTGTAATTAAAAGTTTCATGAAATAATCAAATTACATTTTTACTATATGAAATAAACTGGTTTATTGAATTTACTTGAATTAACTAGAAGTAAATAGAGATTAAATATTTCAAACCTTAGATAAATCATAGTGAGTCTAATAAAAGTCCATGTAATAGACCAGGATCACAATTGGCCCATTGGATAATCCATAATGGGCTGAATTAATGGTTAAAGGATTCAATAAAGGTTAAATTAACCTTAAATTCGTAACATGTGTTTAATATGATATTTAAGGTATTATAATAACCCCATTTCTAAAAGTTTGACTCAAAAATCGACCCTTACCTAACAGCCCACCTTAGACCAGCCGAAATTACATTATTTTCACACTTAAGATGGGCTAGATTAAGAGGAGAAATGGCATTTTTCTTCTAATTCGGAGTTGGAAAGTTTGGCATTGTTAGGCACGGAATCTTGACACATTTGGCCAAGTTTTGGCTATAAATAGAACCCCATTCGACCCTCAAACCATCCCTGGAGATTAAGTATACGCTGCTGCGAAGATTGGTGGAGATTTGAAGGAAGATTTGGAAGATCAAAGGGTTTTCCTATATTTGGGGATATTTCTTTAGATCCGTCTAAAGGTAGGTGTCTCTCAGGCTAAACTCTAATTAAATCATGCTATCTTGTTCATTTTTCTGTCATCTTTACATTGATAGCTCATTTATTAAATTCCGTTATGAAATGAGCAAGTTATGGTCATTTTATTGGAGGGGTATTCCCGTTTTTCTTCTGGTCCAGAACACGCTATACCTCAGTAGCGCGTTCTGAACGCGCTGGCCCGACATAGCGCGTTCTTACAGTGTATTTTCCCGCCCTCCGAGGTCAAACATTTTTTTTTTAAAAGAAAATTATTCTAGAACGCGCTACCCTTGGGTAGCGCGATCTTCAAGGTCGCGCTAGCATAAGATAGCGCGTTCCCAAATTATTTCAAAAAACAAAAATAATATTCGCGTTCAAAGAAAAATATATATATAATTGTCTAAATTATTACAGCCTTAGCCCACCGCAACTCGACTCGGTTCGATTCGGTTCGGCACAAATAAATAAATAAATTTATATATATATATATATTACTAGTTTTGTATCAACTCACAACTCAAGCCCACATCCTATGCCCCTTGGGTCCTGACCCAAGGGTGAGATCTCCAACATATAAAGCCATGCAAGTTTTTGTAACTTCTAATGTGGGACTAAACTTAAGTCACTACACAATAGAAATTATATCTTTTGGAAATCCACGTTAATTGTACGTAATTAGTCACCAAAAGTAAGAAAAGGTAATATTAGCATGTTTTAATTCTTACAGCATGTTAAAAATTTATTTTTGTAGAATGAAATTATTTTTACATGTAAAAATCTAATTTTCACCACATTAGTTTATACATACTAAAAATTATTTCCAACATGTTAAAACTATTTCCAGCATGTTAAAAGTGACTTCCAATATGATAAAATTAGTTTATACATACTGAGATATAAAAATTATTTTCAGCATGTTAAAATCTATTTAAAGTTATTTTTTGTGCATATAAACCTAATTTCCTATTAGATAATTAATAAATTGATGCATGAAAATTACTTCCAGCATGATAAAATTTCTTCCAGTATGGTAAAATTATTCCAGCATGTTAGAATTATTTTCAGTGTATTAAAACTATTTTTCAGCATGATAATTCTATTTTCCTATCAAATAATTAGCAAATAAATATAAAAAAATAATTTTTAGCATGATAAAAATTATGTTGTCATCAGAGAATTTCTGTAATCAGCATGGTAAACTTATCTTATCATCCTATCAGTAAGTTAATGTATGAGAATTATTTTAGGATGTTATGTATTAATTTTAGCATGTTAAATATTAATTTCTAGCATGTTAAAAATTAAATCCAGCATGAAAATTTTATTTTAACCATCTTATCAGTAAATTAACATATGAAAATCATTTTCAACATGTTAAGATTATTTTCAGCGAGTTAGAGTTATTTTTGACATAAAATTCTATTTTATTATCATACGGTTAATTAATGTATGATTAAGTACTAATATCTAAACTCATGGTTGTAATTCATAAAGCATATATTTTCATAACTAAAACTCTATGTTTTATGATTCTGAGATTTAGCGAAGATATTTAAAAATTAATTCTAATAAATTACTATCTTAAATTTTCTTCCTACTTACCATTCATTTTTGAACTCCACGACTTAATGTCGTTAAACATTATGCCTTAAATTGTTATCCACTTTTCTTGCAACTTCTGAAATTTGTGTCAAATTTGTGCTTATTACAAATAACATATTCTTGAAAATTCTTGGCCATATACATTAAAGTGGATGTCTAAACGTACTTGGGATCTTATGATCCACTGACTCAATGCCTGACATTAATGGGGCCCGGTCTGGTCCTGGGGGGAGCGCCCAAAAGTACTTGTGCCCATGAGAGTTGATTGACCAACGGTGTGACATTGCACCGAAGTGCATAATAGATTTACTTGATACGGCATTCCACTATTCGTACTTGTTTACTTGAAAATTACATGAATTACTTGACTTGCGTGAGATGGCCAATTACATGAAATTCTTTACTTGTTCAAAGTTATTACTTAGAAATTCATCTTGATATCATATTATCGCAATTACTTGGAATTTCCATTCATGTTTATACACTTCCCGATATAAGTTAGAAAATTGTTTAAATTGCTAACACTTAAAGATTGCCTGGTTCATAGAGATATAAAATCCTACTGAGCTTTTAGCTCACCCTACGTTTTGGTTAAGTGTTGCAGGAAATGAAATTGAACAAGGAAATGGACAAGAGTGAGAGAGTGATTTTCCTTTTTACCTAGGTTTATGTAGATCAACTAGTAATTTTACAAGAATGTTGTAAATTGGATTTGGAAGTTGTAATTGCCCTTTTAGGCTTATGAATTAGTGTTGTAATACTTCATTTTGATAGATTAAAAGTATTATTTTCCCGTTCATTTCTGACTTTAGAAATAAAATTGTACATGCTCTGATCGACACGCGTGTTTACGACTCGTCGCGCCCTCGATATTCCGCGTCGGGGCGTGACAACAACCATCCGATACTTAAGTGAGCAACAATTTTACCGCAGGAATAGAGAAGAGTTGGGGAGAGGAGAAGATGGAGGTCGTAGTAGGAGATCTGAGAGACGTGTAGATCCTCTGGGCGAGTGCTCGCCGTTCCCAATGGATACTCTTGGAGTGCTCGCTGGGTGATAAGGTCGTGCGGGAGGGGTTCTCTCTCAGAGCGTGGACGGGTGCGACCTCTCTCTTACTGTAGCAAGGCTAGTAGCTCTATTATATGTGTATAGCTTTTGGCAGAAGATTCCACCGTGTGTCTCTCCTCTGTCGAGGTCCTTTTTATAGTGGTTTGTCCTGGAGTGAAAGGCCTATCTCTTAACAGGGAAGGGCGCGAGTCGTGGAGTAATGCCTGCCGCGATCATAGCGGGAGTTTCTCGTTGGAGGGCGATTACCCCGGCGTTGGCCAGTCTTTGGGTGAGTCTTACGGCACTCGTGGGGCGTGCTTGCCTGTTATGGGGTCTGAGCCGACGTTGTGGGGGGCAACGATCGAAAATCGGAGGGTCATCCGGCGGTCATCACGCTCGGGCCAAAGCCCTTTCTGCGTTGTCGAATCCAATGCTGAGCCATGGCGGGTTGCGCTTAAATGGGCCGCGGCTTTTGGGTGCCTCTTGGGCCCGCTGTAGATCCGGAGTCGGATTAGGCTTGTTGCTAATGGGTTGGCCATGGGCCGAGCCAGATTTACCCTCCTCACTAGTCCCCCTACTCTCAGTTGCTGAGCACTTTGTAGGGAGCTGAGAGTCGAGCATGAGAGGGTCGATTAGATTGAGGGATTCGAGGGTGATCGATCTCCTCGTATCGTGGGGACCGGTGGTCCCAGTCACCTGCTTGGCGCGCAAGGCACCCCTGGTGGTGGCAGGCGCTACTCTTGTAATCATGACGCAGGTCCCGTTTGCTTGAGAGTGCGGGCTTCGAACGGGCACCTGAGTTCGGTGGCCGTACCGTTATAGCGACGGACACCTTTTCACATGCCCTTGGGCTTCGCAGCGCCGGTCTATCGTAGACGGTTATAAGGGTCGCTGCAGGGTTTTCCTTAGACCCCCATTCGCCTTTCGTTTGGTTGTTGCGCTTGCTGTAGGCTTCTTCCCTTGTCGCCTGATGAGGGTCTTCCTCTTTCTTCTGCATTTCCCACCTTATGGAACCATGCCACCTCGTAGAAGGGCCTCTAGAGTTAGCCCCACCTCTTCTGCTGAAGTAGTGGATCCTGGTCACAGCGGCGCTCCAAGCACTTCGGGCGCAGGCCCTAGTCGCCCCCGTTCTCCGCCATTAGTGGCTTATAGGGTGGTGCACGGGTTGCGGGAAGCCTTTCAGATTCCTCCTGAGTTTGACATTACCTTCCCGGCCGTCGACGATGATCTATCGAGCTTGCCTCCAGGCAGTAGTAGGGTCTTCATAGTGTCTTTCCAGGCGGGCTTCCGTCTCCTTGTTCATCCTTTCATAGAATTTGTCCTTCACCATTATGGTCGACAACCAGGGGAACTTTCCCCCAACTCCTAGTACATCCTTTGTGGTTTCGTCTTCGTGTGCAGGAAGGCTTCGGTGGAGCCGACCGCTCACCTTTTCCGATAGTTCTACTATCTTCAGAACTGTCCTTCAGATACTGCCTTCGCCTATTTTAAGGCTAGGCCTAACCGACACCTAGTTAGTGTCTCTGAGGCTACGTCCAACTGCAAGTGTTGGGCGGAGCGCTTCATATACATCACCAGGGTGGGTGCTCGCGGCCCTTGGAGGTTCGCAGGTTCCGGCCCTATTTGGGCTGATAGGCGGTCCTCGACCACGACCGAGGAGTCCAAGAAGATAAAGGCTCTTCTTCGCTTTCACCTCCCCAACGCTGACTTCAAGCTGACTCCGGCGGTGCTTCAAGAGTTGGGGATGAGCCCCCCATTGTTTCAGGGTACTAATTTTGATCATCTTTATATTCGCTATTAGTGAGTCGGACTAATTCTTTCTTCGCATGGGCATCGGAGTCGCTGGAGCTGCGGTATGAGATCGTCGAGTTGTTGCGGAGTGCCCCTCGCCCCGTGGATCATGTCGAGTAGGGGACTGGTCAGGTGACAGTCGCTGCCCCTCAGGTTGCAGTTGCATTTGCTCCGGGGCGACTTCAGTGTCCAATCCCTACGGCTATCCCCATAGCGAGTTCGGCCGTGGCTCCCGCAACCAGTGGCGGGTCGAGTGCTAGGAGAGACATCTCCGAGGAAGTCGCCAGTACTGCTGAGGTAGAGTCTACCATGTCGGGTGGTGGGCACGTCTAGGTCGATCTAGAGGAACTAACGGCGCTGGACAACCAGCGTCGCCAGGGAAAGAGAAAACGGCAACCGGCTATTGACCGGAGTCGTGTTCCGCCACCGCCTGAGGTGTCTCCTCGTCCCCCGTCGCAGTTTGGGGTGCCGTCGTCGTCGAGGGGGGATCCTATAGCCAGTCCCCCGGTGCCTGTTCCGGAGGGGAGAGCGTTCGATAAGGACAAGGTACCCGCTTATGACGAGGTTGAGATGGGAGAGGTATTTAAGTGAATCTATAGAATTAACACGGCCACTTCCTATATCTCTCGGTACAACCAAAATAATTGGAATAAAAAAAGAGTTAACCTCCTTTTAACTCAAAAGAATGACTCATAATTTATCAAAGTAAATGAGAGTCAGCGGAAGAACAAAGTAATTACTCACAAGAGATAACCCTCGTATTTTGGATATCCCTCTATATATAAAAGAGGGGCAAATGGTGTACGTAGATATCAGTAAATACATGGGTGCATATGAGATCTCGCCCGGTTGGAGGGCCAGGGAATGTCTTGGGCCACACCCGGCCAGTCTCTCTATTAATTAAGTTGCATCCATTTCTACAGTCACTAACACATAATGTCTTAATTAGTGACTCATAAATCACGTTGTTTGGGTGGAAGTACCTGCATGCGTGTGATCATTCTTGGCTTCGTTAGCCGCTTTTCTTTTATTTCTTCAATTTACAGGATCAAATTAATTTCTGTTCTCCCCACTCTTTTGCTGGTCGTTCGATGTATCATCCGAATTGAAAACATATATATACAGAAGAATTCCCTGGCTATGGTACGTGTGACAAGAGAAGGTATATATGAACTTCAAATACAGAACTTATAATTAAGTTCTTTATAATTTGATAACTATGTGAATTTTTTATTTTAATTAACCATGTCAATTTTGATGCATGCTTTAATAACATGTTCCTTTAATTTCGCTCCTATATATTATAATTAACAGCTCGAAGAAGTTATAATATATATATATATCCAGGTATCCCCCAGACATTCTATTATGGGTCCTCATCTCCATCAAATTAATTAAGTCCAATTAATGCGGGTCTTCATGTATGATTACACGTAGGGATCTCTGTCGTTTTTCGTACTTACATGTATGCCAACTCATGCAGGATCGTTAATTTTTTTCGCTGTCATAGACATTAAAAGCGAGAACATGCATGCATAAGCGATCGAGTTTTAGATTAAATTTGTTATTTATCCCTAGATAGCTTTATTATAAACAAGCTTCAGTATTCAACTAATTAAACTAATTAGTTTCTGTGTGGGAGCATATATATATATATATATATGGCAAGAGTTTAGCCCAAACTAACGTTGGAGCTGACTTTGAAACACGTTTACTACATTTGAGCCTAAACTATATATATATTACGTACGTCTTTTACTCATAGTATCTAGGCCAACACTTATATATATATATATACCGACCAACCAAATTTTGACGCTTGACAATCTAAATCTGGTGGTGGCTCGATATGTATCGAGCGGATCCGTTTTACTTCCAAAACATTGACTTTTCCTATTGTTTGATATGGTCGGCTGCCAACTAGAATACGGCGTACGCGAGCGTTCAAAAATGCACGCTGCAGCCTTTGATGTTGTCCGCGCGCGTTACAAACCCCAAATTAACATGTTAATTTAGGAGTTCGATGAAAAAAATTTACAGAACCGTACGTAATTGGACTAAATAAAAAATCCTCAGACACGTATATACACACGCTGCAGATTGTGCGTACGAGTGTCTGCACGCGCGTAAGTGATCTACAATATTTGTTCTCATGTGTTTATTATGTGATTGTGGATATGTCCCTGTGTGTGCTCCTACGTACATGCACGTTAATAATTAGCTAGTAGCCCATTTGAGCTCTCGCCATTACCCCCATTAATTAACACCGGCCATATGCAAGTTTTGACAGCATCGATCCAACAAATTGATTAATTAGCTGGAATATATACGGTAGTGCACTTGGACGGTAGAAATTATATGCTCCGCGCGCAGTACCGTGTGTGACCGTCGCCGTCGTCTCCGACCAAAAAGTCCACCCGATCACATTTCACCTGTTTCCGACCAAGAAGTCCTCTTCTCTCCGGTGGTCGTCGTTATCAATCAGTTGGGACCCTCTCAAATTTAAGTATGGACCTCTCTAACCTATTATACAAAATATCTACCCCTTTCAAATTTAAGGGTGCGTTTGGTTAGGGTTTTGATAAGAGATTTTGAGATTTTAATGATTAAAATATCTGACATTTAAATAAGCCCAACCAAATGTGGCATTGAGCTTTTCGATTTTTGTGCCCAAGTGATTTTTCAGAAATAGAGAGAGATAGAGACGTTTAGACGAGGAGAAAAAAATCCACACAAGCACCCTGAGACCAACTTTTGGATAGATTGTCAACCCTGCAATCACATCATAAGTCTAATCCTGCTTAAACCCACACAAATGACTAGTCTTAATGATTTAAACTATCGTTTAAACTCTTTTAAACCCACACAGATGAATAAAGTAGTTTTTATGCGCCTGCCATTTGCACTTTCGCAAATGGCACAGGCGACGATGTGGCTATAGCACCGCAAGCCTCCAAATGGGATTTGTAAATGCTGCAAAAAGCTCTGACACTATAACCTGTGTACGATTGTTCGAATTTTCGTAATGCTACAGATGGCATGGGCGTAACCAAACGCACCCTAAGTCTGGACCTCTCTAACCTATTATACAAAATTCCTCTCTCTCTCTCTCTCTCTCTCTCTCTCTCTCTCTCTCTCTCTCTCTCTCACACACACACACACACACACACACACACACACAAACACTAAACTTTAACCAACAGACAAACCCACGTACTCACGGGGCAATGTTGGAGCCCCGAATGAGAGATAAATCTCATATCGAAAAACACATATGTGTTCTTTGAGTTTATAGTCATGAGTTTGTGTATCTCAACATTACAATTTTGTGGATTTCAATGTGATATCATAGCAGGTCATTAACCCAACTCCTCTGACCACCTCCACCCAATTAATGTCCACGGCCCATCTTGACTGTGAGGGGGAGTGTTAGAATTTGGGAATAGTACCCTATAAACAATAGTCTCGTATTAGTTAAATGAGTTGTGATTCATGTGCTTATGACCCTGGGCCTGTGTATCTCAACATCACGATTCTGTAGATTTCAACATGATATCAGAGCATGGTCTTAGGCCCAACCATATATATTTCTTACTTATTTAGCCACCTCCACCCAATTAATATTCACGGCTCATCTTGACCGTGAGGGGGGTGTTGAAATTTGGACATAATTCCCGTGGACAATAGTCCTGTATTGATTAAATGGGTTATACTTCATGTGATTATGACCCTGGCCTGTCATGTGGTTGCTCCGGCCATGCCACATCAAAGCTTGGACTCACACCCATCTACGACGTCCTCCGGTGACCTTAATTAGTCGGTGCTGGGTTAGACTGCAAATGGGTTCCAGGGCCGGGAAAGGTTGCTATGTAGCTAGCTAGCGACCATTATTCCCTGTGCATGGTTATTTATATATGCTGCTGCGCGTGCTGCTTCCCTCACCGCCGGCCGTCGAAGCGAGAGTACTTGTGAGTAAGGGTGATCATTATTCGAGTTCAACCCGAAAATCAAATCGAACCGATAGATTTGGTTCGATTTGATTTGGGTTGAAATTTAAAAAATTTTGATTTGGGTTTAAACTGAACCGTATTAAAAAATTTGATTTGATTTAGTTTTGAAGTTCAAGAAATCGAACAAAATCAAACCAAACTGAATAACCTGAATTTAAGAATATTTTTATCAAATTAATATAAATATATATGTAACTATAAATTTTAATTCAAAGAGTTCAATTCCCGCCATTCTAACGGCATTTTCGACTTTATGAAATAGCTTTCAAATCACCTTCTATTTTACTGTAAATAAAGTTCTTAATTTTTTATGTCAAAATATTATGAAACTTGTTCTTACAAGGTATAACTGTTTATGTTATATTTTTTAATATTTATTTTATTTGTTAGAAATCTTTTTACTCTATCTTTCTCTACTGTTATTTGAATCCAATATAATTTCTAAAAGTAGAGATGAATATGGTTCAAATCGAACTAATTAAACCGAATCAAATCGAATTAATTCAATTTGATTTGATTTGATTTGATTTGATTTCAAATTAATTTGATTTAATTTGATTCGAGTTAAAACTTTAATTTGATTTAATTTAATTTAAAAAAAATTATCTTCAAACTAAATCAAACCGTCCTCATCTCTACTCGTGACAGAGAAGAGCTAGTTAAGGCGAGCCACTACCCACGCAGGCTCCTTCCTGCGGCTCTTGCTTAAGCTCCGGGGCTCGACGTCAGGGCCGTGCCGCTGCACCTGTGGATCTGTCAACAACGTACGGCGCAGGCATGCCGCTAAGTGACGGGGCATGGGGTCAGATAGACAGACCCAAGGCCCAATCCCGGCTTAAACCTTGGGTGGGCCTTGGTGGGTCCAGCCCAAGCATATGCCGAGGCCTCGAAGTCTCGCATGCCCATTAAAAGAGAACTTTATATTTGTAAAGCAGATCTTATTCTACAATAATTTATAGTAATTGGACATAAAAAAGCGTGGTGCCTAATTATTTTAAAAAAAAGAAGACCAAAATTCATCTGTTTTACGAATTGGAGGAAAAGATAAATTTTGAACTTGTGAGGAGTCGATCGTATTCTTCCCGTACGTAATAGATAATATATATAATTCTTAATTACTTCATATTACAGGATATGGATTCACATTCAACGTTGCATCACCGTATATATGTCAAATTTGTCGTATATATGCTGCTGGACTTAACCACACCCTTTAAAT
This sequence comes from Amorphophallus konjac, assembly GCA_022559845.1. Taxonomy (NCBI): domain Eukaryota; kingdom Viridiplantae; phylum Streptophyta; class Magnoliopsida; order Alismatales; family Araceae; genus Amorphophallus; species Amorphophallus konjac. The sequence continues at coordinate 264,115,481 of CM040117.1, forward strand.
TAGAATTATGAAAGGAGGAAGATTAATGGGTGGAATAAGGAAAATTAAAGTGTGGAGACTACTGTTAATTAAACCAGATAAATAAATTGGGTCTAGCACTTCAATTCAAAGCACCGTACGTACCGGCCATTTCAATTCAAAGCGCTGGCCTGCATGCACTCCGATCCTCTCCTTCACGGCGGTCATCGATCTCCTGGCCGGAGTCCCCCGTTCAAACTCCCATCTCTCTCGGCCATCGCACCAGCCCCTCAACAGCAGGCAGATCGACGTCCCAACCGGCAAGGCGGCAGAGACGAACGCTTAATTGCGCGCACCAGTTCTATGTGACAATGCAACATGTCATAACCTTCTTCACATATCTAATTAAATTGTCTTTAACTTAACCCACATGCAAATGTACCTATAAATATTGGTTCATTATGATATTCTCACGTGATAACGTGTTTTGTTATATATATATATATATATATATATATATATATATATATATGAGAGAGAGAGAGAGAGAGAGAGTAATTTAGACACTTGGGTTAAAATTCTATAGGTTCCAAGCCTACGGGCTAGGATACTTACAAGCTACAGCTTAAGGGGATCTAAGAGCTCTCACATCAGGGACATAACATTTTTTTTATGACGAGAAATTTAATAAATCAAAAAAATTGGGTCACACGTTTCTCGAGAATTGAGCACGTGATAAAATAAAATTCTTCCAGAGTAAATCAAACATGAGATCTTATTTCTTTTCCAGAAGTTTTCTGCCATTCAACTTACCCCAAGTTCTCGACGTAACACAAAAAATATATATATATATATATATATATATATATATATATATATATATATATATATATATATATATATGACGGCCATGGGCATCTCCAGCAGCGACATTGAGGATACTTGATGTTGCTTTCTCTCTCTTTGCTCTGTCCCATTGTTGCGCTAATTATTAATGCACTTTTATCGTTTACCAACATCCAAAAATTACCATATCTTAAAAAGATCATACTACCTTCTTTTTCCATCTAATTTTATTGGAAATTTAATTTAAAGTACTTAAAGCTAAAATTGCTTGGTCTTGATATTTTTATTTTAAAACTTTATAAGTTCCAAAATTAATTCATCCTAATTTTTTTTCTCTTGAATGGAACAAGAAAACATAATGATGTTTTTGTGGGAATATATCTCAATTTTGTGACTGGGACGGTCAAAATGAGGAAGGATGAATCAGACGATTCTTTAACACGTGGTGCATCATGAGGTGTCCTAACAGTTATGGGAACTACACCTTAGCCTTCCCTATTTTTCCTGGCCAACACGACTCTTGAGATCTTCTTGCCCTATTTTACGATTTTCCTGTTTTGTAGGGACTCTCCTTGGCTTGTATAAGAAGAAGGGAGGAGAGGGCTGGACAACTTGGAGGAGTTATGCGAGTTGAGGAGGAAAGTTGCATTAGGAGGAATGTCTCCTAGGAAGGGTGAATGCAGTCGTTGCTCTATCTATGCGCTCTTGTGTGAGAGAGAGAGGTTGAATCAAAGAGTGAGGAGTAGAATACTTGATCCATATCTTGGAGAAGAGGAAGATACATTGTCTTCTCTTCTTGTTCAGTCCTTCCAGGAGGTTTGTGAGTGTGTTTACTTCTTTGGAGAAGTCAACCAGTGACGGTGTAAGATTGCTTCTTGTCCATTGTACCTCTTCATCTATAGTGAGTTTCTCTCGACGCTCTCCCCATGGACGTAGATGATCATGTGTCTCTTAACCACATAAATCGAAGTTCATCTTATTGTGTGATTGCTATTTACTTGTGTTTTGAGTTTGGTGTGAATCGGAGATTATCTTCGTAGTGTGGAGGATGAACGATGGAAGGTCGAAGTGTAGAAACACCAGAAACAATCGACCACCCCAACATAGCAGTCGACTACCTCTCTACTAAGAAGAAGTTCTAAAAATTTTGGGAAAAGTGGTCGACCTCGCGGTTGACCACACCGCCTGCTTGTATCTGAGTAGGGCCTTCAGTCCCTCATTCTTGTCGTCTCGTTCCACAACAACTGGCATAAGTGCGGGTGTCGCATCCCGTGCCTTGAGCACAACAACTAGTATTAGAGTGCCTGATTCAAAGATCTCCTCAAGATAAACTTAAGATGGAGCAATCGAAGCCGATGATAGACAGATCAAGCATTCAAGAACATCATCGGCAATGGTCTATCGGTGCCATCATTGACACCAGTGGCATTCTCGTAGGAAATACCACAGTAGGCGGCAGACGAAGCTCTGATGTGTTGTTGGCACTCAAAATATATCCAATGGCGATCAAGCCTCGAAGACAAATGATGTGGCCCACTGAAGTAGAGAAGTCGAAGAAGATCAATACACTGAAGTCTTCTCAAGCTGCGAGAGCCTCAGGTTGCCCAGTATGAGCGCTGGGGGACTTCACCTCAAGAGGATTGAGAAGAATACACCACAAGCTGGCAGTGTCATCAAGTCTGCCCAATGAACCGGTATCGACTCGGTCGTACTGCGTAGACAATATCCGTCGTCTGACCAAGGACGAGCATGCATCCGTCGTCCGACCAAGGACAAGGATGTACCCGTCGTCCGACCAAGGACGAGAATGTACCCGTCGTCCGACCAAGGACGAGAATGTATCCGTCGTCTGACCAAGGACGAGCGTGCATCCGTCGTTCGATCAAGGATGAGAATGCATCCGTTGTCCGATCAAAGACATGGGTATACCTGGTGCCCCGTCACCTGAATGAAAGATCCTCCCGAGGTGAAAGAACGCCCTTGGCCCTTCAGAATAAGGGACCGAAGGCTCTGTTAGTGGAAGACCCCGATTACCCGGCATGGGTACGGCTTCTCATCATATTGGGTCCGTTAGTGACCAAATTATCGCCCAGTCAAAGCGAAGGCATCCTAGGTGGCATTCCACCCCTCAAGATAGCTTCGAGCATAAGTCAGGTCGAGCCAGTAACACGAACCACAGTGTCGAGGGCCGTGTTAGCGAAAAACCCGCGTGTTCAAGCTGAAGATACACGAGGTTCCGAAGAAGGTTGTACGTCGGCCCGAGAGCTTCGTCAGGACTTCTCACCAAGGTTTTGCAAGACCGCGGCAAGATGAATGGTCACTGTGGCCCCCGGAGCCAGTCCGGGACCCGCTGTATGACTCACGTCAAATGAATGGGCCTATCCGGCACGCCCTTTCACCGGCGCGCCCCTCTTCCCGGCGCCCTCCTACCCGGCGCGCCAAGAGCTACATGGCCTCTCCCGGCGCGCATTCTCCACGCCGTGATAGCCCATCTATATATATACACTTGGTTCGACCAAGTAAAAGAGGGAGAACAAGTCGATAGAGAGGAGAAAATAGAAGATATAAGTCGGGAAGAAGAGAAAGAGAGAGGGGAGTCTTGGGGGAGAAGTAGGGCTTCTACTAAGAGTGATCCCGCCGCCGTCCTCCCTTGTTTGCTTGCCTAAATAGCTCCGGAGCCGGAGAAGAAGCGCCGATCCGATACTCTGTTTTCCGCAGTGAAGGTTCTAGGTGGGTTCCGGCGATTTCCCCGTCCCCCCCTTCTTCTCTTCTTCGGGCATCATATCCTTTCCTTTGCGAATGCTGTCATAGATTGGGCAATGATATGAGCCCGTAGGTTTTCCTTTCAACCGATGTGCTCTGTCCTCCCTGCTATTCCCTTCTTCCACGAGCTAGGAAGCGGCCTCGTGCGACAACGCCGAGCCACATATGTATGTGATATTCTATGTGATTGTTAATATATGGGATGGTTTCTGAGGCGAATAATAACCTTGGTCTGCACTTCCTCTTCCTTCTCTGAGTCTATCTGATCTACTGTCATCATCGGGTTTTTCCCTCTCATGTGCCGAATATGCCCTGGGCCGTCCCTGAAAGGGCTACAGTGATAATCCCCCTCCCCAGGGTCTATACTCCGTGTGCTTGCCATATTTTTCCTTGCTGAAGATGCACATGTATGTGCATCTCTCTTTAGCTATGGGATCGGATCCTCACTACCCCCCGTTCACAGTCATGAACTGGGGATAACAGGGTTGTCCCTACAGACTGGGCGGCGTAGGTCCTCCACCATGATCGTTTCTCGTCCATGATAATGCCTGCCGGCCGTTTGAATGTTGGCCCCTTTAAATGTCTACAGCTAATATGCTAGATGGCTAACCCGCTAACCAGCTGATCCCTTTCAGGGATGACTGATTGCAATGCTTGAATGATTCTATTACTTTGCGCACGGATTACTCTGCAGTTTCCTTTTGTTTTGTCGAGGATAGCAGTCTAGTGGCCGGGGAGGGGGAACATTCCCCATCAATGTCTCTGAATCACTATAAGGTCCAAAGGGTTCTGCCCACTCATGGCATATACCCCTATGCACCGTCAGAAGGTGAACATCAACATGGGTTTTAACCCGATATCAAATCCACCATCTTTAGGGATGTTGTGGTGACTATGGGTCGTGTGCCCCTCGTAGGCTAGCTAGCCCTCGGGGTTTCCTTCCCTATTAGTCGTCCCTTTTCTGGATTATGAGTTGACTATGGGTCGTGTGCCCCTCGCAGACTAGCCCTCGGGGTCCTCACCTCCCTCATTGGTCACCTTATCCGATCGTGTTCAACCCACGGAACGACGGTGCCCCTGGTAGGCTAGTCCTCGGGATTTCCTATCCGTTTGGGTCTGTCGGCCGCCGTTGTGCCACCCGGCATTAAGGAGTTTACCCCATCCGTGGGTATGCCTCTGCTTCCCCCCCGCAATCCTCTGGACCGGGGGAGGTGCTGCCAAAATTTCTCCAGAACTTATTGACCATTTACCCTCACAGTCTGGGCTTAATAAGATATGATTTCGAACCATTAAACTTTCATGCTCGAGTATGAACCTCGCACGAGTCTCAACCCTGCTTCAAGGGCATCTTGGACCTCAATTCATCCATCAAACAATCCAACATTTGTTCATGGTTTAAATAAACTAAAAAACATCTAAAAATCATCAAAAAATCAGCTAATCCGACGCGGTCCTAATACGGCGCGATACCCCCCCCCCCCGCGCTGGAATAACTTCACACTCAAACTCAACATTTTTCACTTGGCCGACATCTGGCGTGCCCTAATCCGGCGCCCCCTGGATGGGGCGCGCCGGTTAAGGCCCTATCCTTGGCCGCGCCGTTTCAATCCCTTTTCCGACGCTACCCCGCACCGATTTTGAATATAAGTGTGCTTGTCGCGCCGATTTAACTCCTCTCTCTTTCTCGAGCCAACACTCGCCTTCCATGGCTTGTGTCGGCCAACGTAATCAACCATAAATCAAATAAAAAGAAGCTTTTCAAGTTAAAACCATCTATCATCATGTACTTGCTAATTCATGCATTAGATATAGATGTGCATTCTTATGTGCTTCGTTAGTGCATGCTTGCCTGAATAAGACCTCGGTATATCAAATGGCATTGATGGAAGGCCGGGTCAAACCCCACTGGAAGTCTTGACCATGCGTGATGGTGGTCTCCAGATCTAGCTACGTCCCCCGCCCCGTACCGAAGGCTCGAACTTAATGAACAATGCCTGCTCTGCATGGTTAAGAAAATGATCAATGAATCAGTTAATGCGGCCCCCAAAGGCTTCATCATCATATGCATTTTCGTGCATTCTATTTCAGCCTCGAACGGCGCATTATCTCGGCAATTAATCAGAGATTTTCCTTCTTATCGAAGGATGTAATTAACGTCATAGCCTTTAAGGTATGGCGGATTTTCGGTCCCGACACGAACTTCACTCTCGCCCGACCCAGGTAAGATTAAGCGCACAATAAACTCGTCACCTAGTGATTAGCACGCCCTACGCGAATAACAAAGTGAACAGTCTAATTCGGATATAATAATAGCAAACAAAAAGAAAAAAGATGAGTTCACATCTCACCGCCAACATGTGTCAGCGCTTGTGGGAGGAGAAGATAGAAGAAGAAGCCAGATGTGATCAAATCTGCCCTATAAGGAGTAGGTAGAGGTGAACTTCATGGCGACGCTTCGAAAGAGACGCGGGTGGTGCTCATGGGCATCACTGGAGGCTACTCCAGTCAAGGGTAGCACTAGATGCCCTCAAGGTGAGGCGGCAGCGGCACATGCCGGCTACATTTGACGTTGCTAGTGGAGTTCTTGGCTAGTGGCAGAAGGCCAATGGTGGCAGCGGCATAGGCCGACAGTGTTTGACTCTTGAGATCATCTTGCCCTATTTACAGTTTCCCTTTTTTGCAGGGACTCTCCCTGGCTTGTAAAAGAAGCGAGGGGAGGGTTGGATGACTTGGAGGAGTTGTGTGAGTTGAGGAGGGCAGCTGCATCAAGAGGAACCCTAGCAAGGGTGAATGCAGCCGTTGTTTTATCTGTGTGTTTTTGTGTGAGAGAGAAGGGTTGAATCAAAGAGCAAGTAATAGAGTGTTTGGCCCACATCTTGGAGAAGGGGAAGACACGATGTCTTCTCTTCTTGTTTAACCCTTCCTAGAGGTTCCTGGGTGTGTCTACTTCCTTGGAGTAGCCAATCGGTGATGGTATAAGATTGGTTCTTGTCCATTGTACCACTTAATTATCTATATATAAGTGAGTTTCTCTCGGTGTTAAACTCTCCCCGTACGTAGAGATAGGTGACCTTTTGTCTCTGAACCACGAAATCTGGTGTTCATCTTCTCGTTTGATTATTATTTATTTGTGTTTGAGTTTGGTATGAATCAGGAGATTGTTTCAGCAATGTGAAGGACGAACGGTGAAGATATGTATAGTGTAGAAATATCGGAAACGGTCGACTATCTCGACATAGCGATCGACCGCCTCTCTACTCATAAGCAGTTATGAACTTTCTAAGAAACACGGTCAACCGCCTACGGTGCAAAGAGGAACCTACGGTGCAAAGAGGAAGCACAGGCGATGCTAGTATTGGCAATCGACCTCGCAGTCAATCGCGCATTACGTTTGTATCCGAGTAGAGTCTTCCGTCTCTTGTTCTCGTTGTCTCATGATCCACAACAACTAGCATAAGTGCAAGTGTCGCATCCCGCCCCCTGGGCCCAACAATTTTCACCCTCCTCCGGGATCCTGATCAATGTATCATTTCACTGTTAACTAATGTGATGTAAGATTTCATCTTCTTCGATATGGTGTTCAGGTTTCACATTGCACCGAATTAACCTAGCTGCGGGATGCTCGTCTGGGTTACGCCCGGAATGCCCTGCTTGAGGACCTCGTTCACGACGTTCGATCGTCGCTGTCCCCACGCTGGGATTACAAGCCCAGTCGAACGCAAATGTCACCAGTTGCATGCAACTGCAGAGAGCCTTTTTTGATGCCTTCCTCTCTGCACCTCGCAAGTCGCAGGTCCGCGTGTGCTGCACCAACGCATATGGACCCGACCATTTCAATTCAAACCTTGTGCCGATGCCGGTCTCGTCTACGTACAGCCAGGTCTGATTCCTCCACAGGTATTCTCTTTCCCCTCCTCCTCAAGTCGGCGGTCATCAATCTACTGAGAGCCGGCCCTTCAAAGTTTTGACCTTGTTAGCGTCCTATAAAATGACCTCGTCGATCTCCTCCCGTCTATCCCATCCAATAACACAAACCCTAAACAACAGACAGACAGACGCCACAGGCAGGCATTCGACCGGTGGCAACCATCTGTTCTCCACCAAAACAATCCGACAGTTGGTAGTCGCACAATCCTCTGTGACACCCTTCGGCCATTCGACTTAATTCGTGGTGCTTGGGTAGCTAGCAAGCAATATGGGTTGTTCTATAAGGAAGGGCGTCGCCACAGCGGCAACCGTTGTGTGCGTGGTTATGCTGCTGGTGCTCCTCAGCACGCCTCCGGCCGTGGAGGCGAGGGTTGTGGGCGGAAGAAGGGCACTGGAGAGCAGTTATTTTGACTCGTTGCTGGAGATCCTGGGCTCGTCAGGTTCGTCGGGCTGCACCAAGGGATCCTACAACAACGGCAGGCCTTGCCGCTAGGCGCGATAGGCGAGGTTGGACAGGGCCGGCCAGGGAAGGCCTCGGGGCACGCCCCCGCTCGATCTCTCTATTAATTAAGTTGCAATATCCCTCCATACATATATGTATATACGCGCGGTCTACGTGCAGAACTAGCTATTCTTTTAGCTTCAGTAATTAAATTCTTAATTAAGGTTGCAAGTCGCGAGTGGCGCGTGCGAAGTTTGTACGTGCTCGCGAGCTTTGCCAATAAGCGCATAGTCCATGTAAAGATCTATTGATCAGTTCGTCAAACGAGTGATTCGAAGAATACATTGCTTAATTAGGCACTTATATATCTTTCCATTCATCAGTTTGCCGGATAAAACTTCTATCTGCGGCAGGCATCATTATGCTCGTGCATGCCCTTTGCTGGTCGATCGTTTGTTGTGTTGTCGATGTGGGACACTTTGCCATTGATCGGTGCAAGTTTGGACGTGAACATCGGAAGAAATCATACATTTTTCGCTAAATTAAGCAAATTAACATAGCTTTGCGTACAAGTTTTAGATTATATATGATGTATCCACAGAATTGTGGTCCGTGCGTTGCCCGATCGATGATGGTGCATGCCCAACTTGATCCGCAAAATGCCACGGTGTGTTGGCCTCAAATTTTTGCTGTTTTCCTTAATTAAGCTCAAGATGGTCAAAATATTCTTAGGCTAAATTAAGAAAAATCTTAATTTAGTCCGTACTCCTGGTTGGAGAAAAGATTTTGGAGCTGCGACAGTTACAAAATTTGCTTACGATTGCTTCTTATAAGGTAAAAATTTCGTGTATTAATATTTTTAGCAATCTTTGTTTCCTATATACAAGCCTTTGGCGATGTACACGAATTCAAGAGTACTTTTGGTATGAATCGAACTTTCCACTCCATTAAGACCTCGAGTCCTGTGGTGTTCTGTTCCTTCCCGACTTTCTCTTATTTTTTTTCCTCTCGATCTCTTATGAAACTCTACGCACGGTCGTGGTGTGGCTGCATCAGTTAACCAAAAATGTAAAACCATTTTATACTAATTTTCACTTGAAAGTTTGTTTTCCACAATAGATAATACACAGACTGGAGACAGGGAAAAAGAGAAATCTTATTGCGACAAGACGAGACATTCATCTTGCAAACGGTACACCATTCCAATTCAAACCATCTGCCGGTCCCAGTCTCGTCTACCGCCAGGTCTAATTCTCCTTCACCTCCTCCTCAACACGGCGCGCGGTCATCATTAATCTACGTACTGATCGGACCCCTTCAAATTAAGTTTTGACCCTGCTAGCGTCCTATGAAATGGCCTCCCCTCCTCCCGTCTCTCCCATCCAACACAAACCTCAACCATCAGACAGACCCCGCTGACAGGCAATATATTCAACACTCCGATAGTTAGTACGTAGTCGCACAATTAATCCTATGTGTGACACGCTTCGGCCATTCGAGTTCGCGGTGCTTGGGCAGTATATGGCTTGCTCCACATGTCGAGGGGCGTGACAGTACGTAGCAACCGTTCTGTGCATGCTTATGCTGCTGCTCAGCACGGATCCGGCCGTGGAGGCGAGAGTTGTGGGCGGAAGAAGGGCACTGCAGCTATACATCTTGACTCGTTGTTGGAGAGATCCTGCAGGACTAGTCAGGGCCGTCGGGATGCACCAGGGGATCCTACAACAACGGCAGGCCTTGCCGCGAGGGGAGGTTGGAGGACGGGGGAAATGTACACTCGGGCCACCCGCGCATTCTCTAATAAGTTTCACCCCTTTAATTAATTAGACGGCCTGTAACACAGAATGGTTCGCCAGCTTAGCTTCAGTAGATCAATTGTGAGTGGCACGCGCTAAGTTCCATGTCGAAGGGGGGAGGATGGAGACAGACACAGAGACGGAGAGAGATTCTAAAGAGCTGCAAGTTAATTTAGTCTCAAAAGAGTTCCCTGTGGATCAGAAGGATGACTCGGGGTTTGAAAAATTGAAGCGCCCGGCGTGCAATAAAAACATTATGAGTTTATTGAAATATAGGGTACTGTGGATGTGTTTCGATCTGATTGTATATGGGGGTGAGGTGATTGTGAGTTTGAGTGGATTCTATCCCGCCATCCCAAAAAGAGATGGAAAACACGAGAAAACTCTTGATTAATCAATCTGAACTCGGAAGTAAAGGCTGATACTCTTATTTCATCACATTTATTGGAATTGACGTTTGACAATTTATGAGTAAGACAAATATTGCTAATTTGAAATTATGAGGTTTAAGGAGGCAATAAACATGCAAGCGAAACATTGGAATGAGACTTCAGCATTTATGCATAGAACGGGCATTATTTCTTGTGACACACCAACTTGAGTCGGTCGATCGGAAAAGATTTGAAATCACGGTGATGTTTTACTAATTGGGTTAATAATTTTGAGCATACGTACAGTAAGAGCAGCATGCCATGAAACTAACAAGACAGACCAAAATTTGTCGACTTGGAGGTTGAAGCGCCGTTATTTTATGTAAAATGACATTTGACGGATTTTAACGACGATCACAAAAGATACTTAATGATTTTGCGAAGGACGAACAACTTTTTGATTTACGGTTTTTGGACTATTTCAAGATAGATATGTTTTTGACCTGTTGAGTACTTTGAAGATTTGGAGGACGAAAACGTGTTATTCTATGTAGTACGACAATTTAAACAGGTTTAAACGCTACTTAACGGTTTTGAGAAAAATTTGTGACTTCTGACTTTACATGCTGAACCACGCGACAAGGTAATCATGCATTTGAACCATCGGATCTGGAATTTGGAAATTTGGAAATTGAAATGATGTTATTTTATGTGACGCAGGGCATTCATACATTGTTTAAAAAGATAACGTTTTAATACACTAAGGCTAACTTAACCTCGAGAGAAAATTTTAGAAAAATAATTTGAGACATATGTGTCAGACTTTTTACTTAAGACTTACATCTTTTGTTGATTGAGGTGATATATCTCAACGCATTGCCCACCTTAAGATATTTAATTACTTGAGACTGATGCATTAATTGAGAAAGTAATATAGTGAGGTGTTGTAAGGTGCACCTTAAAATTTATACTATTTTTATTATCCTTAAAATATGATTCAATACTTTTGAGATAATGTAGATCTATCGTTGATTTGAGATAATATTAAGACATAAAAATTAACATTATTTTTATCTCTTTTGATGGTTTAAGATAATTTTTTTGAACTATATATCGAGGCTTACGTCTCACCGTGCCTTAAGATTACACCTTATGAAGTTTTTAAAAATCGCCTCACAACTAACTCAAGTCTTTTTAAACTATGATTCGATATTTAATTGGTTTTAAAGTATCCTTAACGGACACACCACCAAGAAAGTGCCATTCGCCCTAAATTTTGCACCGTCATGTGGTATTCCCACAGTTAAGTCATTGGCTTTGAAATTTATGGATTTCAAGAGGGAAACTTCATTGTTTTATATGATAGAAGTGTTTAATTGGTTATTGGTTCAGTAAAGGATATTCGATGAATTTAAGATTAAGGCAACCAACGCTCTGATCAATTTCTGGATCGTTATAAGCAAACCTCACACGAAGTCTATCGGGTCTGATCATGATCTCCACACATCTCGCAGTCAAACGGCCATTATTTTATGCAACAGAAACATTTAAGATAATGTGGTTGCACATGTGCTGTTAACACTATAACATTTATTTTGTTCCATCTGGGGGGTTTCGTTCCTCGACACGGCGAGGGCCCTTCAAAGTTTTGACCGTGTTGGGTTCGTGGTCCTATAAATTAAATGGCTTACTCTCCTCCCGTCTCTCCCATCCAACACAAACCCTAACCAACAGACAGAACCCACTGAGGACATTCAACCGGCCGTGGCAGCCATATATCTCTTCCCTCGGAAAAACACTCCGGCCGAAAGTTGGTAGTCGCACAATCCTGTGTGTGTGACACCATTCGACATCGAGGTGCAATTGGGCAGCATGGCTTGTTCAATGACGAGGGGCGTCACGGTGGCAACCGTTCTGTGCGTGCTTGTGCTGCTGGCGCTCCTCAGCACGCCTCCGGCCGCGGGGGCGAGGATTAACGTGGGCGGAAGAAGAGCACCGGCGAGCAGCTACTTTGACTCGTTGCTGGAGATCCTGGGCTCGTCAGGGCCGTCGGGCTGCACCAAGGGAACCTACGACAACGGCAGGCCTTGCCGCTAGGCGCGATAGGCGAGGTTGGAGGGCCGGGGAATGTCTCGATCGGCCGGGACTCTCCCTTCCTAATAAATTGCATCTCATCCCTTTGTACGGTGTACAACACGTACGACAGAATGATCCTTTTTAAGTTTTGAGTCAAAAAATTGTTTAGCTTTGCAAGGTGCGAGTGGCGTCGGGTGCGAAGTTCGTACGTGCTTGCAAGTTCTGCCAAGCGCATGCATATGATCCACGTGAAGTTTGAGTTCACCAAACTAGCTAGTGATTCAGATAATACATTTTAGTAGCAGCACATGCATGCATGTGTGTGTGATTCGTCGCTCAGGCACTTGTCTTTTAGTTCTTCAATTTACCAATTCAAAGACGGACGGACGTACGCTTGTTCTCTCTCTCTCTCTCTCTCTCTCTCTCTCTCTCTATGTACTTGATGTTAAAATTGTTAATTATCTGCATCGTTCGACCTGATTACTGTCTACTCTTATCCCAGCCTCTTGCCTCTCGGGATATGATGCGGTTATGGATATTGTGACAAGACAAGACATTGGAGCTTCAAACACGCTGCATCTTTGACCATATCAAATTTGATGCTCAAATCGATATCCTTTTTCGTTCCTGAAAAGAACTCAGAAAAATTATCAAGATATTAATTGTGCATGAATCCCATCTGTATCAAAGTACGTACAGTGACTGCTGCACTCGATAATAGCCTAGCTAGCTACTATTACACGTCGAGATCCAGCATGTTTCGTTCTGCCCATGCATGATCCCGATCGAGTTATATTATTGGTATTTAAGTAGTAATTAAAGCACGTTAACCAACGTAATTATTATTACTTGAACCAAGTTTCTGCAAGTATTTGTCTTCGCATGATTAGCAAGTTAATTTTCATGGAACCAATTAAGTACATGCATGCGTTCCCCTGTGCTGATCACTGGGTAACCTGCCCAGCTTTTTGATGGGTACAGTTTTGGAGTATACATTTCCATCCTCTTTACTTCATACACAGAAAGGTCGAATATGCAAACTTTCGGACAGTAGTTACGTATTTGTGTAGTCCACTTAATTGTTCATTCTTTGCGTCTGAAAACTATCTCCGTTAGTGTACAATGCGATCGATCGGGATTCGTTGTGGTTTCCTATTATTAAACTAAACGAAGTCTTACGTACGCAAGTGCTATTCTATTCTTCTTCCTACGTATGTGTTACTTTACGAAACCTAATCCTGTACTGAGAAGTACTACAGCATGAAACACATTGAAGAGAATAATTGCACACACAGAGAGAGAGAGAGAGAGAGAGATTCTAATAGTTGCAAGTTTAGCGTGAGTAGTTGCAAATCCAGCGTGTGAGAACAAGCACACCACGTACTATTCATCGAAGAGAACACTTTCTCTTTCCTTCTCTGTTTATTCCCAATTGAGTAATCCTTGTAATTACACCCCCCCAACTATACCGTTCAGCCGTGTACCAATTTTTTTCAAGAATTTAAGATTTTTTTAGCGTGACAGTACTCACATTAAATTATCTTGACGTGAGTGTCGTGTCATTATCAGATGTGATTTTTATGTTATATATATATATATATTTAAAAATTTAAACTATTCACATAGAAATTTTTTAATTTTGTCAAAAAGGGAAATGAGTGACATGAGACTCACTTTCAAAATAATTTGACGTGAATCCCACGTCAAAAAAATCAAAATGAAAGTTGGTATATCAATTAGCGATGTAATTAAGGGAGTGGTGTAACGAGCGTTACTCTTCCCAATTATAAAATATCCAAAGTTAAAGTCCTTGTTAGTCATGATACTTTTATTTTAAAATTACATAGTATCAAAATTAATTTGTCCTAAATCCTTTTTCCTGGATGGGAACAGAAACTATAATGATATTAATTTTCACCTCCCGTGACCCTTGAGCCGTACTTTTTTCACTGTTAACTAACGCATGGACTATACGTAAGACTTCGTCGATCTTCTTCCAAGTATTTTTCACGTTGTACCGAAATAACCGAGTAACGTGTGGGATAATATTCCGGGTACCCCTGGGATGCCCTGCCTTATGACCACGTCCACGTCGACCTTCGCCGTTATTCCCCCCGCCGGGTTTTGAAGTCCAGTCGATCGCAAATGTCACACCAGCGGCATGCAGCTGCAGAGAATGTAGGACGCCGTCCTCTGTGCACCTCGCATGGTCCGCACGCGGGTGCCGCGGCAATGCCGCTGGACCGACCCTTTCAATTCAAACCACCTGCCAGTCCCAGTCTCGTCTGTTGCATGGTGTATTTTACTCTCTAGCTCTATGAATTCTCCTCCTCCTCCTCGACACGGCGGTCATCAATGTTGGACCAACTGAAAGGGGGGGGGGGGGATGATCAGCACAAAAGTAAAAAAAATAAAACTTTTATTAAAAAATTATAAATATAAAAGAAATTTTACAATATAAAGAGGAAATTGATACAACATGTGATGAGTGTAAAAAGAAAGGAGGTGAACATGAAATGCTCTTACACATGAGAAGAACTGAAGCATGGAAGGTGAAAGATTATTAAAAAATTGGGAAAGACGTGAAAAGTTCATAGAATGGGTTGAGACTTTTGGCTCACTTCTTCTATTATCTCCCAGACACCACTCCAGCGTATTCATAGGTATAAAGGTCGGTGGAGAAAGATTTTCACCGTTATTATGGACTCCTTTTACCGTCATTCTGGAGTAAAAGTCACTCACTTTTCTTCTTTTTTGTGGTGTTGCTGGATAACTCTTCCACGTCCTAGATCTATGTAGAACGATCCAAACACATTACAAACTATTTTAACAATCAATTTACTGAAAGCCCTTTCAAAGTTTTGACCTTGTAAGCAGGGATGTGATCAATAGTAACCGAGAACCCGATAACCGTATATTTTATTAACGTAACGAACATCAAATGGATAATATTTTTTTTTCTGATAAATTAATGGATACTGTACGTAGAGGTAGAAATCTGATTTCTATAAAACGTACCACCTTCTCTATTTATTTGTCGGGAATGTCGTCCGGCACCCGTGGAAGCCTGCACACACCAGAAGCCAAAAGGGCATCATAAAGAGCCCTGAGTGCTACCTCAGGGGACAACCATCCGATACTTAAGTGAGCAACAATTTTACCGCAAGAACAGAGAAGAGTCGGGGAGAGGAGAAGATGGAGGTCGTAGTAGGAGATCTGAGAGACGTATAGATCCTCCGGGCGAGTGCTCGCCGTTCCCAATGGATACTCGGGGAGTGCTTGCTGGGTGATAAGGTCGTGCGGGAGGGGTTCTCTCTCAGAGCGTGGACGGGTGCGACCTCTCTCTTACTGTAGCAAGGCTAGTAGCTCTATTATATGTGTATAGCTTTTGGCAGAAGATTCCACCGTGTGTCTCTCCTCTGTCGAGGTCCTTTTTATAGTGGTTTGTCCGGGAGTGAAAGGCCTATCTCTTAATAGGGAAGGGCGCGAGTCGTGGAGTAATGCCTCCCGCGATCATAGCGGGAGTTTCTCGTTGGAGGACGATTACCCCGGCGTCGGCCAGTCTTTGGGTGAGTCTTACGGCACTCGTGGGGCGTGCTCGCCTGTTATGGGGTCTGAGCCGACGTTGTGGGGGGCAACGATCGAAAATCGGAGGGTCATCCGGCGGTCATCACGCTCGGGCCAAAGCCCTTTCTGCGTTGTCGAATCCAATGCTGAGCCATGGCGGGTTGCGCTTAAATGGGCCGCGGCTTTTGGGTGCCTCTTGGGCCCGCTGTAGATCCGGAGTCGGATTAGGCTTGTTGCTAATGGGTTGGCCATGGGCCGAGCCAGATTTACCCTTCTCACTAGTCCCCCTACTCTCAGTTGCCGAGCACTTTGTAGGGAGCTGAGAGTCGAGCATGAGAGGGTCGATTAGATTGAGGGATTCGAGGGTGATCGATCTCCTCGTATCGTGGGGACCGGTGGTCCCAGTCACCTGCTTGGCGCGCAAGGCGCCCCTGGTGGTGGCAGGCGCTACTCTTGTAATCATGACACAGGTCCCGTTTGCTTGAGAGTGCAGGCTTCGAACGGGCACCTGGGTTCGGTGGCCGTACCGTTATAGCGACGGACACCTTTTCACATGCCCTTGTGCTTCGCAGCGCCGGTCTATCGTAGACGGTTATAAGGGTCGTTGCAGGGTTTTCCTTAGACCCCCATTCGCCTTTCGTTTGGTTGTCGCGCTTGCTGTAGGCTTCTTCCCTTGTCGCCTGATGAGGGTCTTCCTCTTTCTTATGCATTTCTCACCTTCTGGAACCATGCCACCTCGTAGAAGGGCCTCTAGAGTTAGCCCCACCTCTTCTGCTGAAGTAGTGGATCCTGGTCACAGCGGCGCTCCAAACTAAATCAAACCGTCCTCATCTCTACTCGTGACAGAGAAGAGCTAGTTAAGGCGAGCCACTACCCACGCAGGCTCCTTCCTGCGGCTCTTGCTTAAGCTCCGGGGCTCGACGTCAGGGCCGTGCCGCTGCACCTGTGGATCTGTCAACAACGTACGGCGCAGGCATGCCGCTAAGTGACGGGGCATGGGGTCAGATAGACAGACCCAAGGCCCAATCCCGGCTTAAACCTTGGGTGGGCCTTGGTGGGTCCAGCCCAAGCATATGCCGAGGCCTCGAAGTCTCGCATGCCCATTAAAAGAGAACTTTATATTTGTAAAGCAGATCTTATTCTACAATAATTTATAGTAATTGGACATAAAAAAGCGTGGTGCCTAATTATTTTAAAAAAAAGAAGACCAAAATTCATCTGTTTTACGAATTGGAGGAAAAGATAAATTTTGAACTTGTGAGGAGTCGATCGTATTCTTCCCGTACGTAATAGATAATATATATAATTCTTAATTACTTCATATTACAGGATATGGATTCACATTCAACGTTGCATCACCGTATATATGTCAAATTTGTCGTATATATGCTGCTGGACTTAACCACACCCTTTAAATTAGAATTATGAAAGGAGGAAGATTAATGGGTGGAATAAGGAAAATTAAAGTGTGGAGACTACTGTTAATTAAACCAGATAAATAAATTGGGTCTAGCACTTCAATTCAAAGCACCGTACGTACCGGCCATTTCAATTCAAAGCGCTGGCCTGCATGCACTCCGATCCTCTCCTTCACGGCGGTCATCGATCTCCTGGCCGGAGTCCCCCGTTCAAACTCCCATCTCTCTCGGCCATCGCACCAGCCCCTCAACAGCAGGCAGATCGACGTCCCAACCGGCAAGGCGGCAGAGACGAACGCTTAATTGCGCGCACCAGTTCTATGTGACAATGCAACATGTCATAACCTTCTTCACATATCTAATTAAATTGTCTTTAACTTAACCCACATGCAAATGTACCTATAAATATTGGTTCATTATGATATTCTCACGTGATAACGTGTTTTGTTATATATATATATATATATATATATTGAGCAATTTAGACACTTGACTTAAAATTCTATAGGTTCCGAGCCTACCGGTTAGGATAAGGATCGAAGAGCTCTCACATCGTGGACATAACATGTTTTTTTTATGACGAGAAATCTTAAATTAAAAAAATTTAAGTCACACATTTTGCGAGAATTGAAAACGTGATCAAATAAAATTCTCTCGGAGTGAATTAAACATGATATCCCTTATTTCTTTTACAAGAGTTTTCTACCATCCGACTTACCCTAAGTTCTCGACGTAACACGCTCTTAATTATTAGGTACATATATATATATATGTGTGTGTGTGTGTGATGACCATGGGTATCTCCAACAGAGACATTGAGAATACTTGATGTTGTTTGGAAAAGAAATACCCAAGGCACTTGATGTTGTTTTCTCTCTCTTTGCTCTGTCCCATTGTTGCGCTAGTTGTTGACGCACTGTTATCGTTTACCATAATCCAAAAATTACCATATCTTAAAAAGATCATACTACCTTCTTTTTCCATCTAATTTTATTGAGAGTTTAATTTAAAGTACTTAAAGCTAAAATTGCTTGGTCTTGATATTTTTATTTTGAAACTTTATAAGTTCCAAAATTAAATCATCCTAAAATTTTTTCTCTTGAATGGAACAAGAAAACATAATGATGTTTTTGTGAGAATATATCTCAATTTTGTGATTGGGATGGTCAAAATGAGGAAGGATGAATCAAACGATTCTTTGGCATGTGGTGCACGATAAGATGTCCTAACAGTTATGGGAATTACACCTTAGTCTTCCCTATTTTTCCTGGCCAGCATGACTCTTGAGATCTTCTTGTCCTATTTTACGATTTTCTATTTTGTAGGGACTCTCCTTGGCTTGTATAAGAAGAAGGGAGGAGAGGGCTGGACAACTTGGAGGAGTTGTGCAGGTTGAGGAGGAAAGTTGCATTGGGAGGAATGTCTCTTAGTAAGGGTGAATGCAGTCGTTACTCTATCTATGTGCTCTTGTGCGAGAGAGAGAGGTTGAATCAAAGAGTGAGGAGTAGAATGCTTGATCCATATCTTGGAGAAGAGGAAGATACAATGTCTTCTCTTCTTGTTCAGTCCTTCCAGGATGTTTGTGAGTGTGTTTGCTTCTTTGGAAAAGCCAACCAGTGATGGTGTAAGATTGCTTCTTGCCCATTGTACCTCTTCATCTATAGTAAGTTTCTCTCAACGCTCTCCCCGTGGACGTAGATGATCTTGTGTCTCTTAACCACATAAATTGAAGTTCATCTTCTTGTGTGATTGCTATTTACTTGTGTTTTGAGTTTGGTGTGAATCGGAAATTATCTTCGTAGTGTGGAGGATGAACGATGGAAGGTCGAAGTGTAGAAACACCAGAAACAATCGACCACCCCAACATAGCAGTCGACTACCTCTCTACTAAGAAGAAGTTCTAAAAATTTTGGGAAAAGTGGTCGACCTCGCGGTTGACCACACCGCCTGCTTGTATCTGAGTAGGGCCTTCAGTCCCTCATTCTTGTCGTCTCGTTCCACAACAACTGGCATAAGTGCGGGTGTCGCATCCCGTGCCTTGAGCACAACAACTAGTATTAGAGTGCCTGATTCAAAGATCTCCTCAAGATAAACTTAAGATGGAGCAATCGAAGCCGATGATAGACAGATCAAGCATTCAAGAACATCATCGGCAATGGTCTATCGGTGCCATCATTGACACCAGTGGCATTCTCGTAGGAAATACCACAGTAGGCGGCAGACGAAGCTCTGATGTGTTGTTGGCACTCAAAATATATCCAATGGCGATCAAGCCTCGAAGACAAATGATGTGGCCCACTGAAGTAGAGAAGTCGAAGAAGATCAATACACTGAAGTCTTCTCAAGCTGCGAGAGCCTCAGGTTGCCCAGTATGAGCGCTGGGGGACTTCACCTCAAGAGGATTGAGAAGAATACACCACAAGCTGGCAGTGTCATCAAGTCTGCCCAATGAACCGGTATCGACTCGGTCGTACTGCGTAGACAATATCCGTCGTCTGACCAAGGACGAGCATGCATCCGTCGTCCGACCAAGGACAAGGATGTACCCGTCGTCCGACCAAGGACGAGAATGTACCCGTCGTCCGACCAAGGACGAGAATGTATCCGTCGTCTGACCAAGGACGAGCGTGTATCCGTCGTTCGATCAAGGATGAGAATGCATCCGTTGTCCGATCAAAGACATGGGTATACCTGGTGCCCCGTCACCTGAATGAAAGATCCTCCCGAGGTGAAAGAACGCCCTTGGCCCTTCAGAATAAGGGACCGAAGGCTCTGTTAGTGGAAGACCCCGATTACCCGGCATGGGTACGGCTTCTCATCATATTGGGTCCGTTAGTGACCAAATTATCGCCCAGTCAAAGCGAAGGCATCCTAGGTGGCATTCCACCCCTCAAGATAGCTTCGAGCATAAGTCAGGTCGAGCCAGTAACACGAACCACAGTGTCGAGGGCCGTGTTAGCGAAAAACCCGCGTGTTCAAGCTGAAGATACACGAGGTTCCGAAGAAGGTTGTACGTCGGCCCGAGAGCTTCGTCAGGACTTCTCACCAAGGTTTTGCAAGACCGCGGCAAGATGAATGGTCACTGTGGCCCCCGGAGCCAGTCCGGGACCCGCTGTATGACTCACGTCAAATGAATGGGCCTATCCGGCACGCCCTTTCACCGGCGCGCCCCTCTTCCCGGCGCCCTCCTACCCGGCGCGCCAAGAGCTACATGGCCTCTCCCGGCGCGCATTCTCCACGCCGTGATAGCCCATCTATATATATACACTTGGTTCGACCAAGTAAAAGAGGGAGAACAAGTCGATAGAGAGGAGAAAATAGAAGATATAAGTCGGGAAGAAGAGAAAGAGAGAGGGGAGTCTTGGGGGAGAAGTAGGGCTTCTACTAAGAGTGATCCCGCCGCCGTCCTCCCTTGTTTGCTTGCCTAAATAGCTCCGGAGCCGGAGAAGAAGCGCCGATCCGATACTCTGTTTTCCGCAGTGAAGGTTCTAGGTGGGTTCCGGCGATTTCCCCGTCCCCCCCTTCTTCTCTTCTTCGGGCATCATATCCTTTCCTTTGCGAATGCTGTCATAGATTGGGCAATGATATGAGCCCGTAGGTTTTCCTTTCAACCGATGTGCTCTGTCCTCCCTGCTATTCCCTTCTTCCACGAGCTAGGAAGCGGCCTCGTGCGACAACGCCGAGCCACATATGTATGTGATATTCTATGTGATTGTTAATATATGGGATGGTTTCTGAGGCGAATAATAACCTTGGTCTGCACTTCCTCTTCCTTCTCTGAGTCTATCTGATCTACTGTCATCATCGGGTTTTTCCCTCTCATGTGCCGAATATGCCCTGGGCCGTCCCTGAAAGGGCTACAGTGATAATCCCCCTCCCCAGGGTCTATACTCCGTGTGCTTGCCATATTTTTCCTTGCTGAAGATGCACATGTATGTGCATCTCTCTTTAGCTATGGGATCGGATCCTCACTACCCCCCGTTCACAGTCATGAACTGGGGATAACAGGGTTGTCCCTACAGACTGGGCGGCGTAGGTCCTCCACCATGATCGTTTCTCGTCCATGATAATGCCTGCCGGCCGTTTGAATGTTGGCCCCTTTAAATGTCTACAGCTAATATGCTAGATGGCTAACCCGCTAACCAGCTGATCCCTTTCAGGGATGACTGATTGCAATGCTTGAATGATTCTATTACTTTGCGCACGGATTACTCTGCAGTTTCCTTTTGTTTTGTCGAGGATAGCAGTCTAGTGGCCGGGGAGGGGGAACATTCCCCATCAATGTCTCTGAATCACTATAAGGTCCAAAGGGTTCTGCCCACTCATGGCATATACCCCTATGCACCGTCAGAAGGTGAACATCAACATGGGTTTTAACCCGATATCAAATCCACCATCTTTAGGGATGTTGTGGTGACTATGGGTCGTGTGCCCCTCGTAGGCTAGCCCTCGGGGTTTCCTTCCCTATTAGTCGTCCCTTTTCTGGATTATGAGTTGACTATGGGTCGTGTGCCCCTCGCAGACTAGCCCTCGGGGTCCTCACCTCCCTCATTGGTCACCTTATCCGATCGTGTTCAACCCACGGAACGACGGTGCCCCTGGTAGGCTAGTCCTCGGGATTTCCTATCCGTTTGGGTCTGTCGGCCGCCGTTGTGCCACCCGGCATTAAGGAGTTTACCCCATCCGTGGGTATGCCTCTGCTTCCCCCCCGCAATCCTCTGGACCGGGGGAGGTGCTGCCAAAATTTCTCCAGAACTTATTGACCATTTACCCTCACAGTCTGGGCTTAATAAGATATGATTTCGAACCATTAAACTTTCATGCTCGAGTATGAACCTCGCACGAGTCTCAACCCTGCTTCAAGGGCATCTTGGACCTCAATTCATCCATCAAACAATCCAACATTTGTTCATGGTTTAAATAAACTAAAAAACATCTAAAAATCATCAAAAAATCAGCTAATCCGACGCGGTCCTAATACGGCGCGATACCCCCCCCCCCCCCCCGCGCTGGAATAACTTCACACTCAAACTCAACATTTTTCACTTGGCCGACATCTGGCGTGCCCTAATCCGGCGCCCCCTGGATGGGGCGCGCCGGTTAAGGCCCTATCCTTGGCCGCGCCGTTTCAATCCCTTTTCCGACGCTACCCCGCACCAATTTTGAATATAAGTGTGCTTGTCGCGCCGATTTAACTCCTCTCTCTTTCTCGAGCCAACACTCGCCTTCCATGGCTTGTGTCGGCCAACGTAATCAACCATAAATCAAATAAAAAGAAGCTTTTCAAGTTAAAACCATCTATCATCATGTACTTGCTAATTCATGCATTAGATATAGATGTGCATTCTTATGTGCTTCGTTAGTGCATGCTTGCCTGAATAAGACCTCGGTATATCAAATGGCATTGATGGAAGGCCGGGTCAAACCCCACTGGAAGTCTTGACCATGCGTGATGGTGGTCTCCAGATCTAGCTACGTCCCCCGCCCCGTACCGAAGGCTCGAACTTAATGAACAATGCCTGCTCTGCATGGTTAAGAAAATGATCAATGAATCAGTTAATGCGGCCCCCAAAGGCTTCATCATCATATGCATTTTCGTGCATTCTATTTCAGCCTCGAACGGCGCATTATCTCGGCAATTAATCAGAGATTTTCCTTCTTATCGAAGGATGTAATTAACGTCATAGCCTTTAAGGTATGGCGGATTTTCGGTCCCGACACGAACTTCACTCTCGCCCGACCCAGGTAAGATTAAGCGCACAATAAACTCGTCACCTAGTGATTAGCACGCCCTACGCGAATAACAAAGTGAACAGTCTAATTCGGATATAATAATAGCAAACAAAAAGAAAAAAGATGAGTTCACATCTCACCGCCAACATGTGTCAGCGCTTGTGGGAGGAGAAGATAGAAGAAGAAGCCAGATGTGATCAAATCTGCCCTATAAGGAGTAGGTAGAGGTGAACTTCATGGCGACGCTTCGAAAGAGACGCGGGTGGTGCTCATGGGCATCACTGGAGGCTACTCCAGTCAAGGGTAGCACTAGATGCCCTCAAGGTGAGGCGGCAGCGGCACATGCCGGCTACATTTGACGTTGCTAGTGGAGTTCTTGGCTAGTGGCAGAAGGCCAATGGTGGCAGCGGCATAGGCCGACAGTGTTTGACTCTTGAGATCATCTTGCCCTATTTACAGTTTCCCTTTTTTGCAGGGACTCTCCCTGGCTTGTAAAAGAAGCGAGGGGAGGGTTGGATGACTTGGAGGAGTTGTGTGAGTTGAGGAGGGCAGCTGCATCAAGAGGAACCCTAGCAAGGGTGAATGCAGCCGTTGTTTTATCTGTGTGTTTTTGTGTGAGAGAGAAGGGTTGAATCAAAGAGCAAGTAATAGAGTGTTTGGCCCACATCTTGGAGAAGGGGAAGACACGATGTCTTCTCTTCTTGTTTAACCCTTCCTAGAGGTTCCTGGGTGTGTCTACTTCCTTGGAGTAGCCAATCGGTGATGGTATAAGATTGGTTCTTGTCCATTGTACCACTTAATTATCTATATATAAGTGAGTTTCTCTCGGTGTTAAACTCTCCCCGTACGTAGAGATAGGTGACCTTTTGTCTCTGAACCACGAAATCTGGTGTTCATCTTCTCGTTTGATTATTATTTATTTGTGTTTGAGTTTGGTATGAATCAGGAGATTGTTTCAGCAATGTGAAGGACGAACGGTGAAGATATGTATAGTGTAGAAATATCGGAAACGGTCGACTATCTCGACATAGCGATCGACCGCCTCTCTACTCATAAGCAGTTATGAACTTTCTAAGAAACACGGTCAACCGCCTACGGTGCAAAGAGGAACCTACGGTGCAAAGAGGAAGCACAGGCGATGCTAGTATTGGCAATCGACCTCGCAGTCAATCGCGCATTACGTTTGTATCCGAGTAGAGTCTTCCGTCTCTTGTTCTCGTTGTCTCATGATCCACAACAACTAGCATAAGTGCAAGTGTCGCATCCCGCCCCCTGGGCCCAACAATTTTCACCCTCCTCCGGGATCCTGATCAATGTATCATTTCACTGTTAACTAATGTGATGTAAGATTTCATCTTCTTCGATATGGTGTTCAGGTTTCACATTGCACCGAATTAACCTAGCTGCGGGATGCTCGTCTGGGTTACGCCCGGAATGCCCTGCTTGAGGACCTCGTTCACGACGTTCGATCGTCGCTGTCCCCACGCTGGGATTACAAGCCCAGTCGAACGCAAATGTCACCAGTTGCATGCAACTGCAGAGAGCCTTTTTTGATGCCTTCCTCTCTGCACCTCGCAAGTCGCAGGTCCGCGTGTGCTGCACCAACGCATATGGACCCGACCATTTCAATTCAAACCTTGTGCCGATGCCGGTCTCGTCTACGTACAGCCAGGTCTGATTCCTCCACAGGTATTCTCTTTCCCCTCCTCCTCAAGTCGGCGGTCATCAATCTACTGAGAGCCGGCCCTTCAAAGTTTTGACCTTGTTAGCGTCCTATAAAATGACCTCGTCGATCTCCTCCCGTCTATCCCATCCAATAACACAAACCCTAAACAACAGACAGACAGACGCCACAGGCAGGCATTCGACCGGTGGCAACCATCTGTTCTCCACCAAAACAATCCGACAGTTGGTAGTCGCACAATCCTCTGTGACACCCTTCGGCCATTCGACTTAATTCGTGGTGCTTGGGTAGCTAGCAAGCAATATGGGTTGTTCTATAAGGAAGGGCGTCGCCACAGCGGCAACCGTTGTGTGCGTGGTTATGCTGCTGGTGCTCCTCAGCACGCCTCCGGCCGTGGAGGCGAGGGTTGTGGGCGGAAGAAGGGCACTGGAGAGCAGTTATTTTGACTCGTTGCTGGAGATCCTGGGCTCGTCAGGTTCGTCGGGCTGCACCAAGGGATCCTACAACAACGGCAGGCCTTGCCGCTAGGCGCGATAGGCGAGGTTGGACAGGGCCGGCCAGGGAAGGCCTCGGGGCACGCCCCCGCTCGATCTCTCTATTAATTAAGTTGCAATATCCCTCCATACATATATGTATATACGCGCGGTCTACGTGCAGAACTAGCTATTCTTTTAGCTTCAGTAATTAAATTCTTAATTAAGGTTGCAAGTCGCGAGTGGCGCGTGCGAAGTTTGTACGTGCTCGCGAGCTTTGCCAATAAGCGCATAGTCCATGTAAAGATCTATTGATCAGTTCGTCAAACGAGTGATTCGAAGAATACATTGCTTAGGCACTTATATATCTTTCCATTCATCAGTTTGCCGGATAAAACTTCTATCTGCGGCAGGCATCATTATGCTCGTGCATGCCCTTTGCTGGTCGATCGTTTGTTGTGTTGTCGATGTGGGACACTTTGCCATTGATCGGTGCAAGTTTGGACGTGAACATCGGAAGAAATCATACATTTTTCGCTAAATTAAGCAAATTAACATAGCTTTGCGTACAAGTTTTAGATTATATATGATGTATCCACAGAATTGTGGTCCGTGCGTTGCCCGATCGATGATGGTGCATGCCCAACTTGATCCGCAAAATGCCACGGTGTGTTGGCCTCAAATTTTTGCTGTTTTCCTTAATTAAGCTCAAGATGGTCAAAATATTCTTAGGCTAAATTAAGAAAAATCTTAATTTAGTCCGTACTCCTGGTTGGAGAAAAGATTTTGGAGCTGCGACAGTTACAAAATTTGCTTACGATTGCTTCTTATAAGGTAAAAATTTCGTGTATTAATATTTTTAGCAATCTTTGTTTCCTATATACAAGCCTTTGGCGATGTACACGAATTCAAGAGTACTTTTGGTATGAATCGAACTTTCCACTCCATTAAGACCTCGAGTCCTGTGGTGTTCTGTTCCTTCCCGACTTTCTCTTATTTTTTTTCCTCTCGATCTCTTATGAAACTCTACGCACGGTCGTGGTGTGGCTGCATCAGTTTACCAAAAATGTAAAACAATTTTATACTAATTTTCACTTGAAAGTTTGTTTTCCACAATAGATAATACACAGACTGGAGACAAGGAAAAAGAGAAATCTTATTGCGACAAGACGAGACATTCATCTTGCAAACGGTACACCATTCCAATTCAAACCATCTGCCGGTCCCAGTCTCGTCTACCGCCAGGTCTAATTCTCCTTCACCTCCTCCTCAACACGGCGCGCGGTCATCATTAATCTACGTACTGATCGGACCCCTTCAAATTAAGTTTTGACCCTGCTAGCGTCCTATGAAATGGCCTCCCCTCCTCCCGTCTCTCCCATCCAACACAAACCTCAACCATCAGACAGACCCCACTGACAGGCAATATATTCAACACTCCGATAGTTAGTACGTAGTCGCACAATTAATCCTATGTGTGACACGCTTCGGCCATTCGAGTTCGCGGTGCTTGGGCAGTATATGGCATGCTCCACATGTCGAGGGGCGTGACAGTACGTACGTAGCAACCGTTCTGTGCATGCTTATGCTGCTGCTCAGCACGGATCCGGCCGTGGAGGCGAGAGTTGTGGGCGGAAGAAGGGCGGCACTGCAGCTATATATCTTGACACGTTGTTGGGGAGATCCTGCAGGACTAGTCAGGGCCGTCGGGATGCACCAGGGGATCCTACAAGAACGGGAGGCCTTGCCGCGAGGGGAGGTCGGAGGACGGGGGAAATGTACACTCGGGCCACCCGCGCATTCTCTAATAAGTTTCACCCCTTTAATTAATTAGACGGCCTGTAACACAGAATGGTTCGCTAGCTTAGCTTCAGTAGATCAATTGTGAGTGGCACGCGCTAAGTTCCATGTCGAAGGGGGGAGGATGGAGACATACACAGAGACGGAGAGAGATTCTAAAGAGCTGCAAGTTAATTTAGTCTCAAAAGAGTTCCCTGTGGATCAGAAGGATGAGGACATCCCTCGGGGTTTGAAAAATTGAAGCGCCCGGCGTGCAATAAAAACATTATGAGTTTATTGAAATATAGGGTACTGTGGATGTGTTTCGATCTGATTGTATATGGGGGTGAGGTGATTGTGAGTTTGAGTGGATTCTATCCCGCCATCCCAAAAAGAGATTGAAAACACGAGAAAACTCTTGATTAATCAATCTGAACTCGGAAGTAAAGGCTGATACTCTGATTTCATCACATTTATTGAAATTGACGTTTGACAATTTATGAGTAAGACAAATATTGATAATTTGAAATTATGAGGTTTAAGGAGGCAATAAACATGCAAGCGAAACATTGGAATGAGACTTCAGCATTTATGCATAGAACGGGCATTATTTCTTGTGACACACCAACTTGAGTCGGTCGATCGGAAAAGATTTGAAATCACGGTGATGTTTTACTAATTGGGTCAATAATTTTGAGCATACGTACAGTAAGAGCAGCATGCCATGAAACTAACAAGACAGACCAAAATTTGTCGACTTGGAGGTTGAAGCGCCGTTATTTTATGTAAAATGACATTTGGCGGATTTTAACGACGATCACAAAGGGTACTTAATGATTTTGTGAAGGACGAACAACTTTTTGATTTACGGTTTTTGGACTATTTCAAGATAGATATGCTTTTGACCTGTTGAGTTTGAAGATTTGGAGGACGAAAACGTGTTATTCTATGTAGTACGACAATTTAAACATGTTTAAACGCTACTTAACGGTTTTGAGAAAAAATTGTGACTTTTGACTTTACATGCTGAACCACGCGACAAGGTAATCACGCATTTGAACCATCGGATCTGGAATTTGTAAATTTGGAAGTTGAAATGATGTTATTTTATGTGACGCAGGGCATTTGATACATTGTTTAAAAAGACAACGTCTTAATACACTAAGGCTAACTTAACCTCGAGAGAAAGTCTTAGAAAAATGATTTGAGACATATATGTCTCAGACTTTTTATTTGAGACTTACATCTTTTGTTGATTGAAGTGATTTATCTCAACGCATTGACCACCTAAAGATATTTAATTACTTGAGACTGATGCATTAATTGAGAAAGTAATACAGCGAGGTGTTGTAAGGTGCACCTTAAAATTTATACTACTTTTATTGTCCTTGAAATATGATTCAATACTTTTGAGATAATATGGATCTATCGTTAATTTGAGATAATATTAAGACATAAAAATTAACATCATTTTTATCTCTTTTGATGGTTTAAGATAATTTTTTTGAACTATCGAGGCTTACATCTCACCGTGCCTTAAGATTACACCTTATGAAGTTTTTAAAAATCGTCTCACAACTAACTCAAGTCCTTTTAAACTATGATTCGATATTTAATTGGTTTTAAAGTATCCTTAACGGACACACCACCAAGAAAGTCTCATTCGCCCTAAATTTTGCACCGTCATGTGGTATTCCCACAGTTAAGTAATCGGCTTTGAAATTTATGGATTTCAAGAGGGAAACTTCATTGTTTTATATGATAGAAGTGTTTAATTGGTTATTGGTTCAGTAAAGGATATTCGATGAATTTAAGATTAAGGCAACCAACGCTCTGATCAATTTCTGGATCGTTATAAGCAAACCTCACACGAAGTCTATCGGGTCTGATCATGATCTCCACACATCTCGCAGTCAAACGGCCATTATTTTATGCAACAGAAACATTTAAGATAATGTGGTTGCACATGTGCTGTCAACACTATAACATTTATTTTGTTCCATCTGGGGGGTTTCGTTCCTCGACACGGCGAGGGCCCTTCAAAGTTTTGACCGTGTTGGGTGCGTGGTCCTATAAATTAAATGGCTTACTCTCCTCCCGTCTCTCCCATCCAACACAAACCCTAACCAACAGACAGAACCCACTGAGGACATTCAACCGGCCGTGGCAGCCATATATCTCTTCCCTCGGAAAAACACTCCGGCCGAAAGTTGGTAGTCGCACAATCCTGTGTGTGTGACACCATTCGACATCGAGGTGCAATTGGGCAGCATGGCTTGTTCAATGACGAGGGGCGTCACGGTGGCAACCGTTCTGTGCGTGCTTGTGCTGCTGGCGCTCCTCAGCACGCCTCCGGCCGCGGGGGCGAGGATTAACGTGGGCGGAAGAAGAGCACCGGCGAGCAGCTACTTTGACTCGTTGCTAGAGATCCTGGGCTCGTCAGGGCCGTCGGGCTGCACCAAGGGAACCTACGACAACGGCAGGCCTTGCCGCTAGGCGCGATAGGCGAGGTTGGAGGGCCGGGGAATGTCTCGATCGGCCGGGACTCTCTCTTCCTAATAAATTGCATCTCATCCCTTTGTACGGTGTACAACACGTACGACAGAATAATCCTTTTTAAGTTGAGTCAAAAAATTGTTTAGCTTTGCAAGGTGCGAGTGGCGTCGGGTGCGAAGTTCGTACGTGCTTGCAAGTTCTGCCAAGCGCATGCATATGATCCACGTGAAGTTTGAGTTCACCAAACTAGCTAGTGATTCAGATAATACATTTTAGTAGCAGCACATGCATGCATGTGTGTGATTCGTCGCTCAGGCACTTGTCTTTTAGTTCTTCAATTTACCAATTCAAAGACGGACGGACGTACGCTTGTTCTCTCTCTCTCTCTCTCTCTCTCTCTCTCTCTCTATGTACATGATGTTAAAATTGTTAATTATCTGCATCGTTCGACCTGATTACTGTCTACTCTTATCCCAGCCTCTTGCCTCTCGGGATATTATGCGGTTATGGATATTGTGACAAGACAAGACATTGAAGCTTCAAACACGCTGCATCTTTGACCATATCAAATTTGATGCTCAAATTGATATCCCTTTTCGTTCCTGTAAAGAACTCAGAAAAATTATCAAGATATTAATTGTGCATGAATCCCATCTGTATCAAAGTACGTACAGTGACTGCTGCACTCGATAATAGCCTAGCTAGCTACTATTACACGTCGAGATCCAGCATGTTTCGTTCTGCCCATGCATGATCCCGATCGAGTTATATTATTGGTATTTAAGTAGTAATTAAAGCACGTTAACCTACGTAATTATTATTACTTGAACCAAGTTTCTGCAAGTATTTGTCTTCGCATGATTAGCAAGTTAATTTTCATGGAACCAATTAAGTACATGCATGCGTTCCCCTGTGCTGATCACTGGGTAACCTGCCCAGCTTTTTGATGGGTACAGTTTTGGAGTATACATTTCCATCCTCTTTACTTCATACACAGAAAGGTCGAATATGCAAACTTTCGGACAGTAGTTACGTATTTGTGTAGTCCACTTAATTGTTCATTTTTTGCGTCTGAAAACTATCTCCGTTAGTGTACAATGCGATCGATCGGGATTCGTTGTGGTTTCCTATTATTAAACTAAACACAGCACGTACGTACGCAGCAGGTGCTATTCTATTCTTCCTACGTATGTGTTACTTTACGAAACCTAATCCTGTACTGAGAAGTACTACAGCATGAAACACATTGAAGAGAATAATTGCACACACAGAGAGAGAGAGAGAGAGAGAGATTCTAATAGTTGCAAGTTTAGCGTGAGTAGTTGCAAATCCAGCGTGTGAGAACAAGCACACCACGTACTATTCATCGAAGAGAACACTTTCTCTTTCCTTCTCTGTTTATTCCCAATTGAGTAATCCTTGTAATTACACGCCCCCAACTATACCGTTCAGCCGTGTACCAATTTTTTTCAAGAATTTAAGATTTTTTTAGCGTGACAGTACTCACATTAAATTATCTTGACGTGAGTGTCGTGTCATTATCAGATGTGATTTTTATGTTATATATATATATATAATTTTAAACTATTCACATAGAAATTTTTTAATTTTGTCAAAAAGGGAAATGAGTGACATGAGACTCACTTTCAAAATAATTTGACGTGAATCCCACGTCAAAAAAATCAAAATAAAAGTTGGTAATTAGCGATGTAATTAAGGGAGCGGTGTAACGAGCGTTACTCTTCCCAATTATAAAATATCCAAAGTTAAAGTCCTTGTTAGTCATGATACTTTTATTTTAAAATTACATAGTATCAAAATTAATTTGTCCTAAATCCTTTTTCCTGGATGGGAACAGAAACTATAATGATATTAATTTTCACCTCCCGTGACCCTTGAGCCGTACTTTTTTCACTGTTAACTAACGCATGGACTATACGTAAGACTTCGTCGATCTTCTTCCAAGTATTTTTCACGTTGTACCGAAATAACCGAGTAACGTGTGGGATAATATTCCGGGTACCCCTGGGATGCCCTGCCTTATGACCACGTCCACGTCGACCTTCGCCGTTATTCCCCCCGCCGGGTTTTGAAGTCCAGTCGATCGCAAATGTCACACCAGCGGCATGCAGCTGCAGAGAATCTAGGACGCCGTCCTCTGTGCACCTCGCATGGTCCGCACGCGGGTGCCGCGGCAATGCCGGTGGACCGACCATTTCAATTCAAACCACCTGCCAGTCCCAGTCTCGTCTGTTGCATGGCGTATTTTACTCTCTAGCTATATGAATTCTCCTCCTCCTCCTCGACACGGCGGTCATCAATGTTGGACCAACTGAAGGGGGGGGGGATGATCAGCACAAAAGTGAAAAAAATAAAACTTTTATTAAAAAATTATAATTATAAAAGAAATTTTATAATATAAAGATGAAATTGATACAACATGTGATGAGTGTAAAAAGAAAGGAGGTGAACATGAAATGCTCTTACACATGAGAAGAACTGAAGCATGGAAGGTGAAAGATTATTAAAAAATTGGGAAAGACATGAAAAGTTCATAGACTGGGTTGAGACTTTTGGCTCACTTCTTCTATTATCTCCCAGACACCACTCCAGCGTATTCGTAGGTATAAAGGTCGGTGGAGAAAGATTTTCACCGTTATTATGGACTCCTTTTACCGTCATTCTGGAGTAAAAGTCACTCACTTTTCTTCTTTTTCGTGGTGTTGCTGGATAACTCTTCCATGTCCTAGATCTATGTAGAACGATCCAAACACATTACAAATTATTTTAACAATCAATCTACTAAAAGCCCTTTCAAAGTTTTGACCTTGTAAGTAGGAATGTCAATAGTAACCGAGAACCCGATAATCGTACGTTTCATAAACGTAACGAACATCAAATGGATAATATTTTTCTTTCCGATAAATTAACGGATACTGTACGTAGAGACAAAAATCTGATTTCTATATCACGTACCACATTCTTTATTTATTTTTTGAAAATGTCGTCCGGCACCCGTGGAAGCCTGCACACACCAGAAGCCAAAAGGACGTCAGAAGGAGCCCTGAGCACTACCTCAGGGGACAACTGTAGAAATCCAAAATTTAAAAATGAGAAATAAAATTTTTAATTTCATTCTGTAATTAAAAGTTTCATGAAATAATCAAATTACATTTTTACTATATGAAATAAACTGGTTTATTGAATTTACTTGAATTAACTAGAAGTAAATAGAGATTAAATATTTCAAACCTTAGATAAATCATAGTGAGTCTAATAAAAGTCCATGTAATAGACCAGGATCACAATTGGCCCATTGGATAATCCATAATGGGCTGAATTAATGGTTAAAGGATTCAATAAAGGTTAAATTAACCTTAAATTCGTAACATGTGTTTAATATGATATTTAAGGTATTATAATAACCCCATTTCTAAAAGTTTGACTCAAAAATCGACCCTTACCTAACAGCCCACCTTAGACCAGCCGAAATTACATTATTTTCACACTTAAGATGGGCTAGATTAAGAGGAGAAATGGCATTTTTCTTCTAATTCGGAGTTGGAAAGTTTGGCATTGTTAGGCACGGAATCTTGACACATTTGGCCAAGTTTTGGCTATAAATAGAACCCCATTCGACCCTCAAACCATCCCTGGAGATTAAGTATACGCTGCTGCGAAGATTGGTGGAGATTTGAAGGAAGATTTGGAAGATCAAAGGGTTTTCCTATATTTGGGGATATTTCTTTAGATCCGTCTAAAGGTAGGTGTCTCTCAGGCTAAACTCTAATTAAATCATGCTATCTTGTTCATTTTTCTGTCATCTTTACATTGATAGCTCATTTATTAAATTCCGTTATGAAATGAGCAAGTTATGGTCATTTTATTGGAGGGGTATTCCCGTTTTTCTTCTGGTCCAGAACACGCTATACCTCAGTAGCGCGTTCTGAACGCGCTGGCCCGACATAGCGCGTTCTTACAGTGTATTTTCCCGCCCTCCGAGGTCAAACATTTTTTTTTTAAAAGAAAATTATTCTAGAACGCGCTACCCTTGGGTAGCGCGATCTTCAAGGTCGCGCTAGCATAAGATAGCGCGTTCCCAAATTATTTCAAAAAACAAAAATAATATTCGCGTTCAAAGAAAAATATATATATAATTGTCTAAATTATTACAGCCTTAGCCCACCGCAACTCGACTCGGTTCGATTCGGTTCGGCACAAATAAATAAATAAATTTATATATATATATATATTACTAGTTTTGTATCAACTCACAACTCAATCCCACATCCTATGCCCCTTGGGTCCTGACCCAAGGGTGAGATCTCCAACATATAAAGCCATGCAAGTTTTTGTAACTTCTAATGTGGGACTAAACTTAAGTCACTACACAATAGAAATTATATCTTTTGGAAATCCACGTTAATTGTACGTAATTAGTCACCAAAAGTAAGAAAAGGTAATATTAGCATGTTTTAATTCTTACAGCATGTTAAAAATTTATTTTTGTAGAATGAAATTATTTTTACATGTAAAAATCTAATTTTCACCACATTAGTTTATACATACTAAAAATTATTTCCAACATGTTAAAACTATTTCCAGCATGTTAAAAGTGACTTCCAATATGATAAAATTAGTTTATACATACTGAGATATAAAAATTATTTTCAGCATGTTAAAATCTATTTAAAGTTATTTTTTGTGCATATAAACCTAATTTCCTATTAGATAATTAATAAATTGATGCATGAAAATTACTTCCAGCATGATAAAATTTCTTCCAGTATGGTAAAATTATTCCAGCATGTTAGAATTATTTTCAGTGTATTAAAACTATTTTTCAGCATGATAATTCTATTTTCCTATCAAATAATTAGCAAATAAATATAAAAAAATAATTTTTAGCATGATAAAAATTATGTTGTCATCAGAGAATTTCTGTAATCAGCATGGTAAACTTATCTTATCATCCTATCAGTAAGTTAATGTATGAGAATTATTTTAGGATGTTATGTATTAATTTTAGCATGTTAAATATTAATTTCTAGCATGTTAAAAATTAAATCCAGCATGAAAATTTTATTTTAACCATCTTATCAGTAAATTAACATATGAAAATCATTTTCAACATGTTAAGATTATTTTCAGCGAGTTAGAGTTATTTTTGACATAAAATTCTATTTTATTATCATACGGTTAATTAATGTATGATTAAGTACTAATATCTAAACTCATGGTTGTAATTCATAAAGCATATATTTTCATAACTAAAACTCTATGTTTTATGATTCTGAGATTTAGCGAAGATATTTAAAAATTAATTCTAATAAATTACTATCTTAAATTTTCTTCCTACTTACCATTCATTTTTGAACTCTACGACTTAATGTCGTTAAACATTATGCCTTAAATTGTTATCCACTTTTCTTGCAACTTCTGAAATTTGTGTCAAATTTGTGCTTATTACAAATAACATATTCTTGAAAATTCTTGGCCATATACATTAAAGTGGATGTCTAAACGTACTTGGGATCTTATGATCCACTGACTCAATGCCTGACATTAATGGGGCCCGGTCTGGTCCTGGGGGGAGCGCCCAAAAGTACTTGTGCCCATGAGAGTTGATTGACCAACGGTGTGACATTGCACCGAAGTGCATAATAGATTTACTTGATACGGCATTCCACTATTCGTACTTGTTTACTTGAAAATTACATGAATTACTTGACTTGCGTGAGATGGCCAATTACATGAAATTCTTTACTTGTTCAAAGTTATTACTTGGAAATTCATCTTGATATCATATTATCGCAATTACTTGGAATTTCCATTCATGTTTATACACTTCCCGATACAAGTTAGAAAATTGTTTAAATTGCTAACACTTAAAGATTGCCTGGTTCATAGAGATATAAAATCCTACTGAGCTTTTAGCTCACCCTACGTTTTGGTTAAGTGTTGCAGGAAATGAAATTGAACAAGGAAATGGACAAGAGTGAGAGAGTGATTTTCCTTTTTACCTAGGTTTATGTAGATCAACTAGTAATTTTACAAGAATGTTGTAAATTGGATTTGGAAGTTGTAATTGCCCTTTTAGGCTTATGAATTAGTGTTGTAATACTTCATTTTGATAGATTAAAAGTATTATTTTCCCGTTCATTTCTGACTTTAGAAATAAAATTGTACATGCTCTGATCGACACGCGTGTTTACGACTCGTCGCGCCCTCGATATTCCGCGTCGGGGCGTGACAACAACCATCCGATACTTAAGTGAGCAACAATTTTACCGCAGGAATAGAGAAGAGTTGGGGAGAGGAGAAGATGGAGGTCGTAGTAGGAGATCTGAGAGACGTGTAGATCCTCCGGGCGAGTGCTCGCCGTTCCCAATGGATACTCTTGGAGTGCTCGCTGGGTGATAAGGTCGTGCGGGAGGGGTTCTCTCTCAGAGCGTGGACGGGTGCGACCTCTCTCTTACTGTAGCAAGGCTAGTAGCTCTATTATATGTGTATAGCTTTTGGCAGAAGATTCCACCGTGTGTCTCTCCTCTGTCGAGGTCCTTTTTATAGTGGTTTGTCCTGGAGTGAAAGGCCTATCTCTTAACAGGGAAGGGCGCGAGTCGTGGAGTAATGCCTGCCGCGATCATAGCGGGAGTTTCTCGTTGGAGGGCGATTACCCCGGCGTTGGCCAGTCTTTGGGTGAGTCTTACGGCACTCGTGGGGCGTGCTTGCCTGTTATGGGGTCTGAGCCGACGTTGTGGGGGGCAACGATCGAAAATCGGAGGGTCATCCGGCGGTCATCACGCTCGGGCCAAAGCCCTTTCTGCGTTGTCGAATCCAATGCTGAGCCATGGCGGGTTGCGCTTAAATGGGCCGCGGCTTTTGGGTGCCTCTTGGGCCCGCTGTAGATCCGGAGTCGGATTAGGCTTGTTGCTAATGGGTTGGCCATGGGCCGAGCCAGATTTACCCTCCTCACTAGTCCCCCTACTCTCAGTTGCTGAGCACTTTGTAGGGAGCTGAGAGTCGAGCATGAGAGGGTCGATTAGATTGAGGGATTCGAGGGTGATCGATCTCCTCGTATCGTGGGGACCGGTGGTCCCAGTCACCTGCTTGGCGCGCAAGGCACCCCTGGTGGTGGCAGGCGCTACTCTTGTAATCATGACGCAGGTCCCGTTTGCTTGAGAGTGCGGGCTTCGAACGGGCACCTGAGTTCGGTGGCCGTACCGTTATAGCGACGGACACCTTTTCACATGCCCTTGGGCTTCGCAGCGCCGGTCTATCGTAGACGGTTATAAGGGTCGCTGCAGGGTTTTCCTTAGACCCCCATTCACCTTTCGTTTGGTTGTTGCGCTTGCTGTAGGCTTCTTCCCTTGTCGCCTGATGAGGGTCTTCCTCTTTCTTCTGCATTTCCCACCTTATGGAACCATGCCACCTCGTAGAAGGGCCTCTAGAGTTAGCCCCACCTCTTCTGCTGAAGTAGTGGATCCTGGTCACAGCGGCGCTCCAAGCACTTCGGGCGCAGGCCCTAGTCGCCCCCGTTCTCCGCCATTAGTGGCTTATAGGGTGGTGCACGGGTTGCGGGAAGCCTTTCAGATTCCTCCTGAGTTTGACATTACCTTCCCGGCCGTCGACGATGATCTATCGAGCTTGCCTCCAGGCAGTAGTAGGGTCTTCATAGTGTCTTTCCAGGCGGGCTTCCGTCTCCTTGTTCATCCTTTCATAGAATTTGTCCTTCACCATTATGGTCGACAACCAGGGGAACTTTCCCCCAACTCCTAGTACATCCTTTGTGGTTTCGTCTTCGTGTGCAGGAAGGCTTCGGTGGAGCCGACCGCTCACCTTTTTCGATAGTTCTACTATCTTCAGAACTGTCCTTCAGATACTGCCTTCGCCTATTTTAAGGCTAGGCCTAACCGACACCTAGTTAGTGTCTCTGAGGCTACGTCCAACTGCAAGTGTTGGGCGGAGCGCTTCATATACATCACCAGGGTGGGTGCTCGCGGCCCTTGGAGGTTCGCAGGTTCCGGCCCTATTTGGGCTGATAGGCGGTCCTCGACCACGACCGAGGAGTCCAAGAAGATAAAGGCTCTTCTTCGCTTTCACCTCCCCAACGCTGACTTCAAGCTGACTCCGGCGGTGCTTCAAGAGTTGGGGATGAGCCCCCCATTGTTTCAGGGTACTAATTTTGATCATCTTTATATTCGCTATTAGTGAGTCGGACTAATTCTTTCTTCGCATGGGCATCGGAGTCGCTGGAGCTGCGGTATGAGATCGTCGAGTTGTTGCGGAGTGCCCCTCGCCCCGTGGATCATGTCGAGTAGGGGACTGGTCAGGTGACAGTCGCTGCCCCTCAGGTTGCAGTTGCATTTGCTCCGGGGCGACTTCAGTGTCCAATCCCTACGGCTATCCCCATAGCGAGTTCGGCCGTGGCTCCCGCAACCAGTGGCGGGTCGAGTGCTAGGAGAGACATCTCCGAGGAAGTCGCCAGTACTGCTGAGGTAGAGTCTACCATGTCGGGTGGTGGGCACGTCTAGGTCGATCTAGAGGAACTAACGGCGCTGGACAACCAGCGTCGCCAGGGAAAGAGAAAACGGCAACCGGCTATTGACCGGAGTCGTGTTCCGCCACCGCCTGAGGTGTCTCCTCGTCCCCCGTCGCAGTTTGGGGTGCCGTCGTCGTCGAGGGGGGATCCTATAGCCAGTCCCCCGGTGCCTGTTCCGGAGGGGAGAGCGTTCGATAAGGACAAGGTACCCGCTTATGACGAGGTTGAGATGGGAGAGGTATTTAAGTGAATCTATAGAATTAACACGGCCACTTCCTATATCTCTCGGTACAACCAAAATAATTGGAATAAAAAAAGAGTTAACCTCCTTTTAACTCAAAAGAATGACTCATAATTTATCAAAGTAAATGAGAGTCAGCGGAAGAACAAAGTAATTACTCACAAGAGATAACCCTCGTATTTTGGATATCCCTCTATATATAAAAGAGGGGCAAATGGTGTACGTAGATATCAGTAAATACATGGGTGCATATGAGATCTCGCCCGGTTGGAGGGCCAGGGAATGTCTTGGGCCACACCCGGCCAGTCTCTCTATTAATTAAGTTGCATCCATTTCTACAGTCACTAACACATAATGTCTTAATTAGTGACTCATAAATCACGTTGTTTGGGTGGAAGTACCTGCATGCGTGTGATCATTCTTGGCTTCGTTAGCCGCTTTTCTTTTATTTCTTCAATTTACAGGATCAAATTAATTTCTGTTCTCCCCACTCTTTTGCTGGTCGTTCGATGTATCATCCGAATTGAAAACATATATATACAGAAGAATTCCCTGGCTATGGTACGTGTGACAAGAGAAGGTATATATGAACTTCAAATACAGAACTTATAATTAAGTTCTTTATAATTTGATAACTATGTGAATTTTTTATTTTAATTAACCATGTCAATTTTGATGCATGCTTTAATAACATGTTCCTTTAATTTCGCTCCTATATATTATAATTAACAGCTCGAAGAAGTTATAATATATATATATATCCAGGTATCCCCCAGACATTCTATTATGGGTCCTCATCTCCATCAAATTAATTAAGTCCAATTAATGCGGGTCTTCATGTATGATTACACGTAGGGATCTCTGTCGTTTTTCGTACTTACATGTATGCCAACTCATGCAGGATCGTTACTTTTTTTCGCTGTCATAGACATTAAAAGCGAGAACATGCATGCATAAGCGATCGAGTTTTAGATTAAATTTGTTATTTATCCCTAGATAGCTTTATTATAAACAAGCTTCAGTATTCAACTAATTAAACTAATTAGTTTCTGTGTGGGAGCATATGTATGGCAAGAGTTTAGCCCAAACTAACGTTGGAGCTGACTTTGAAACACGTTTACTACATTTGAGCCTAAACTATATATATATTACGTACGTCTTTTACTAATAATATCTAGGCCAACACCTATATATATATATATATATATATATATATATATATATACCGACCAACCAAATTTTGACGCTTGACAATCAAAATCTGGTGGTGGCTCGATATGTATCGAGCGGATCCGTTTTACTTCCAAAACATTGACTTTTCCTATTAGTCAAAAATGCACGCTGCAGCCTTTGATGTTGTCCGCGTTACAAACCCCAAATTAACATGTTAATTTAGGAGTTCGATGAAAAAAAATTTACAGAACCGTACGTAATTGGACTAAATAAAAAATCCTCAGACACGTACACACGCTGCAGATTGTGCGTACGAGTGTCTGCACGGGCGTAAGTGATCTACATTTGTTCTCATGTGTTTATTATGTGATTGTGGATATGTCCCCGTGTGTGCTCCTACGTACATGCCCGTTAATAATTAGCTAGTAGCCCATTTGAGCTCTCGCCATTACCCCCATTAATTAACACCGGCCATATGCAAGTTTTGACAGCATCGATCCAACAAATTGATTAATTAGCTGGAGTATATACGGTAGTGCATGTGGACGGTAGAAATTATATGCTCCGCGCGCAGTACCGTGTGTGACCGTCGCCGTCGTCCCCGACCAAAAAGTCCACCCGATCACATTTCAACTGTTTCCGACCAAGAAGTCCTCTTCTGTCCGGTGGTCGTCGTTATCAATCACTTGGTACCCTCTCAAATTTAAGTCTGGACCTCTCTAACCTATTATACAAAATACCTACCCCTCCTCCCTCTCTCTCTCTCTCTCTCTTGGATCTCACTAAACTTTAACCAACAGACAAACCCACGTACCCACAGGGGCAGCCTGCATGCATGCGGTTGCTCCGGCCATGACACATCAAAGCTTGGACTCACACCCATCTGCGACGTCCTCCGGTGACCTTAATTAATTAGTCGGTGTTGGGTTAGACAGCAAATGGGTTCCAGGGCAGGGAGAGGCCGCTATGTAGCTAGCTAGCTAGCTAGCGACCATTGTTTCCTGTGCATGGTTATTTGTATATGCTGCTGCGCGCGCTGTTTCCCTCACCGCCGGCCGTCGAAGCGAGAGTACTTGTGAGGGGGGAGAGCTGGTTAAGGCGAGCCGCTACGCACGCAGGCTCCTTCCTGCAGCTCCTGCTTAAGCGCCGGGGCTCGACGTTAGGGCCGTGCCGCTGCACCTGTGGATCTGTCAACAACGGCGCGGGCATGCCGCTAAGTGACGGGGGGGGGGGGGGGCATGGGTTCAGAAAGACAGACCCCCAAGGCCCAACATGACTTAAGCTTGGGTGGGCCTCGAAGTCTCGCACGCCCATTAAAAGAGAGCTTTATATTTGCAAAATATATTTTATTCTACAATTTATGCTAATTTGACATCAAAAAGCGTGGTGCCTGATTATTTTATAAAAAAAGAAGACCAAAATTCATCTGTTTTAAGAATTGGAGGAAAAGATAAAATTTGATCTTGTGAGGAGTCGATCGTATTCTTCACGTACGTAATAGATTATATATATAATTCTGAATTACTTCATATTGCAGGATATGGATTCACATTCAACGTTGCATCACCGTATATATGTCAAATTTGTCGTTATATATGCTGCTGGACTTAACCACACCCTTTAAATTAGAGTTATGAAAGGAGGGAGATTAATGGGTGGAATAAGGAAAATTAAAGTGTGGAGACTACTGTTAATTAAACCAGATAAATAAATTGGGTCTAGCACTTCAATTCCAAGCACCGTACGTACCGGCCATTTCAATTCAAAGCGCTAGCCTGCATGCACTCCGATCCTCTCCTTCACGGCGGTCATCGATCTCCTGGCTGGAGTGCCCGTTCAAACTCCCATCTCTCTCGGCCATCGCACCAACCCCTAAGCAGCAGGCAGATCGACGTCCCAACCGGCAAGGCGCGCGGCAGAGACGAACGCTTAATTGCGCGCACCAGTTCTATGTGACAATGCAACATGTCATAACCTTCTTCACATATCTAATTAAATTGTCTTTAACTTAACCCACATGCAAATGTACCTATAAATATTGGTTCATTATGATATTCTCACGTGATAACGTGTTTTGTTATATATATATATATTGAGCAATTTAGACACTTGACTTAAAATTCTATAGGTTCCGAGCCGACCGGCTAGGATAAGGATCGAAGAGCTCTCACATCGTGAACATAACATGTTTTTTTTATGACTGAGAAATCTAACAAATCAAAAAAATTGAGTCACACATATTTCGAGAATTGAGCACGTGGTCAAATAAAATTCTCGGGGTGAATTAAACATGATACCTCTTATATCTTTTACTAGAGCTTTCTACCATCCGACTTATCCTAAGTTCTCGACGTAACACGCTCTTAATTATTAGGTATATATATATATATGATGACCATGGGTATCTCCAACAGAGACATTGAGAATACTTGATGTTGTTTGGAAAATAAATACCCAAGGCACTTGATGTTGCTTTCTCTCTCTTTGCTCTGTCCCATTGTTGCGTAAATTGTTGACGCACTGATGGGGACAACTCCGACCACTACACTTTTTTGGGGGCTCATGTTGATCGTCGGCAGTGCTACATCTTGTTCGCCACTTTACTCTGAGTCATATGATGTATTTTTCATTTTCTTATTATGTAATTTTCTTTTTATTTGAGTCAAGTATCTAGGTTAAGTGAGTCATTACCTAAGTCTTGAGACATTATGTCAGTTTGATAGGTTAATGGGCCCAATTCTATGGGCTAGGCCCATGGA
This sequence comes from Amorphophallus konjac, assembly GCA_022559845.1. NCBI lineage: Eukaryota > Viridiplantae > Streptophyta > Magnoliopsida > Alismatales > Araceae > Amorphophallus > Amorphophallus konjac. The sequence goes on from CM040117.1 coordinate 264,157,525, forward strand.
CACCCCCCTTCCCTTGGTTTCTTGTTAGTAGTCCAAAAGTCAGGGACTTATGTTAAATTGTGGGAATCCTATAAATATGATCCCACTCCCACCATTTGGAACTAATGAATTATTGAGTGAAAAAATTTATCCACAAGAATTGTCTCCCCTCTCCCTCTCTCTAGCTCTCTCTCTCTCTCTCTATCTCACTCTCTCTCTAAAGGGGGCGAACCCCTCTCTCTCTCTCTCCCCCTCTCTCTCCAAATTTCGAACCTCTCCCTCTCTCCTCTCCTTGCCACCTCATCCTCCACATCAGCCCCCACCCTTTCACCTTCCCAAGACCCTTAACTCCCCTTCACTCCCACCACTTCCCAAGCAACCCATCCCCTTCCCCATACAACCTTTCATCTTCCCAAGGGAGAATCCCCTCTCCCAAGTACCCCTTCCCCTCCCCAAGGCAACCCCTCCCCTTCCCTAGGTCACCATTAACCCCTCCATTAATCCACCACCCAAATCAAAGGGAAACACATCCCACTCCCCCAAGCCATTTGCGCCAACCACCTCCACCAAGGCCACTTGCGCACCCACCCCTCTCCCCCTGCTAGCTCGGCCCCTTCCTTCCTCCCTCACCATCCCTTCTCACCTCCCAACCCTTCCCCACCACCATAACATCCATATCCCCTACCCCTCCACCAAAGAAACCACCCCCCCTCAACCATTCTCTCATCAAATCTGTGTGCAGCTGTAGATCTGCAGATCGATAGCCTGTTGCAGCGCCGCCCTCGACCACATCCCGGAGCCCCTAGGGGCGTGGCCTACATTGACGGAAAGCACTTCTGGTCGTCTTCGCAGGCGAGGTGGTCTCGCCACAATCCGAGGTTGGAGCTGCCCAGGAGAGCCATCCTTCGCCAACTGCGCAGAACCAGTCCGGCCTGCAACCAGAAGCGACTTGCAGAAGCACCTGCGACCACACCAGTGCTCCCCATGGCGCGCCACTTGACCGGGGCGAAGCTCCACCAATCGTCTGTCCAACGCAGCCAGCAGGGCCTCGTTCGGAGCTCGAAGATAATTGTGCCGATTTTTCTACCATCGGGATGCTGTTCAGGTCAGCCAGGGTCTGCCCCGATACCTTCCCACTTCTCGGACTACTACTCTCGGTCCCGGCCTCCGCCGGTGCCGTTCTTTCTTGCTGCTGGAAGAAGACTCGTCCACGGTTGTGCTCGTTTTGGTTCCACCACGTTTGGACTTTGGTAGCGGGCGTGGTGACTACATCCATCTGCTACTGCACCCTGGGAATAGTCCGAGTCTGAGCGCAGGGGTCCTGTTCCAGAGCCCGCCCCAGCCAGTGACGACTTCAGGACCGCCCACAAAAATTCACAGACGTGCCTGGGACCGTCAGCGACGTTTCGGCGCCAGTCTCGTCGAATTCTGAGTTTGGAGGAGTGCACAGCAGTGACTACACCGACTCCCTGTCCTGCTGTTCCAGACCCGGGCAGATTCGGCAGGGTGCTCCATCGGCGCGAATCAAGTAAATCTCCCCTCCCCGCCTGGCCGGCTTAGCGCCCCTCCCTGTGCGGAGGTAGTGTTTGGTTTGTAACTCAATCTCCCCCTCCCCTAATCCACCCCCCCTGCGTGGGGAGTAGTGCTTGTATAACATAAACAGGGGAAGCTACACCGACGCAGTGTGCGGGGAACCCACACTCCCCCGCTCGCCCTCGTCTCCGGCCGGAATCGGTGTCTTCACACCGATCAGATGAGCTTCAGACCACTCTCCTCTGCTGGTTTCTTACCTTTGCTTAGTTTAGTATTATCTCTAGTTGCGCCGTCGGCAGTGAGAGAGAGCTCGTTCCAATTTTCCATCAATTCGAGTGCCACCGCGGGTGAGTTGTGAGGGAGACACTACATCCCAGGCCCTCGGCGTGCCGGCCACCCTTGAAGTTGGGCATCCCTATCCCATTGGGTCCATCCCCAGCCAGCCATATCCTTGGAACCCCAAGGTCCAACCTCGGACCCTCACCATCATCGCCGGTCCGCCTGGACGCTGCGGCCACTCCGGATTTTTGCTGAAGATGAAACCAGTGGAAAAATCTTCGTAGCTGGACCGGGAAGACACCGAAATTTTCTGGATTTTTTCTGGTACCTCTGCTGGTCGGGGTAGGTAGGGGCTTGAACAGGGCAGTAGGTCCTCTGTTCTGACAGCTGTAGGTTCCTAACAGCAGGAAGCAGAGGGTGCCACGAAGACTCCCGAGCTCGGAATCAGGTGCCGTCAGAGCCTTTGGAACCGTTGACGGGTCTACTTCGAAGCCGAACTGACGGGGAGGCCAAATGAGATTGGAGTAGTCCGGTGGATTCTGAACACTGAAGGAGGGTCGGTGTAGATAGAGTGGAAACAGAACCGCACGATCGGGGGAGAAAATTGATAACTTTCTGTTCCGGTCTCCAAATTGAACTCTGCTTCTTGGTGATGGTAGAGGACTCGAAGTAAAAGACTTTTACTGAAGAACTCTCGATCAGATTCCCAATAGGTTCATCGCAGAAGAGCTTCCACTCCGACTCTGGCCTCCTACCAGGGAAGATTCGCGCAGTCGGGGGAGAAAGGCTCTCCCGGGCAGCACCGTGCTCGGACGAAGATGAAACCACCGCCGTTGCGAAGAGGACAGGCAGACGCTTCCAACGGTACCTCTTGGACCTTCAGATTCGCCGGGATGTAGTCGGGGTCGCCTCTGCAAGCCGGTGGTCTTCTGCAGGTCGCCAGCTGCTTGGAGGATCTATCAATGGAGGTGGGAGAGGTGATGGAGAAGAGCAAGGGAGAATGGTGGAGATGAGAGAGAGGGGGGGCGACCCTAACCAAGGGGTGGGGTCTTGGGGGTGCCCTAGGGCTGTGAAGGGAAGGTGGATTTGAATTCAAATGGCCTAGGGAAGTGGTGGGTTGTATGGGGGAGAGGGAAGGGTGCTTGGGGAAGGGAAGAGGGTAGTTGGTGGTTGGAGGGTGGAGCAAGGATTGGAGGATTCCACCTTGGGGTTGGGGGGGAGTTAAATGAGTGTATGGGGAAGGGGGAGGGGTCTTAATGATAAGTGAATGGGGAGGACAGAGAAAATTTCAAAATTTGGGGTGAGGGGAGAGAGAGAGAGAGAGAAAGAGAGAGATAATGAGAGAGAGATCTAGAGGGATGTGAAATTTTGGATTTCAATATTCATGCCAAAGTTGTTACATATGAGAGGAGTGGGGGCCTATTTATAGGCATTGGACTTTTCCTAGGACGAAAATGACCTTGACTAAACAACTATTGACCAAACACTCCAAGGGAGGGGCGCCCCTGGGCCTAGCCCATTAGTTGGGCCCAATAGCCTAACAAACCAACATAATGACACAAGACTTTGGTAGATAACCTACTAACCTAGGTACATGACTCAAATAAAGGGAAAATTACATGATGATGACTCAAATAAAATATAAAAATTACATGACTAGACTCATAAAATTATGACGAACACAATGGCGCACACTGATGAGCAATCTGAGCCTCAAAAAAAAGTGGAGGGGCGAGGGATGCCCCCATCAGGTGTACCACTGAAGGGCTGAGGAGTGTGCCGCTGAAGGGCCAAAAGGGTGTACCGCTGAAGGGCTGAGGGAGTGTGCCGCTGAAGGGCTAATAGGGTGTACCGCTGAAGGGCTAGGAGCGTGCCGCTGAAGGGCTAAAAGGGTGTACCGCTGAAGGGCTAGGAGTGTGCCGCTGAAAGGCTAAAAGGGTGTACCGCTGAAGGGCTAGGTTGGAAAATACCGCTGAGGGCCCACTCTCCCTCTAGTTCTTTTAAGACTTTTCTTTTCTTCTTTTCTGATTTTTATTAAGTTTGCATGGGTTTCTCATTTTCTTCTCTTGATCAATTTCCATTCTTTCTCCCATGAGGACGAATGTTCAAGTTGTTTAGTTGTCGTTCGATTTGGCTCTCTTTATGTTGATTACGGTTCCCTTGCCTTGGTGAACGCGTTTCACCGTTGTTCTTTTTATTTGTTTGTTGCTTTCTTTTAATCCTTTTTAAGGTGTGGTTGTTCCATTTGTTTGTTGCTTCCTTTTATCTTTTAATATATTATCGTTTCTAATAAAAATTCGGCAGCATCTCCCCTTGACCCGAGCGTAAGGGAGATACAGGGAACGCGCCCTCATGCAGTGACGGAACCCGACAACTAGAGGTGGGCGCCTGAGAGCGGCAACACCTTTATAAACCTCAGAAAACTCAGAGGGAACGGCGAGTGGAAGACTACTCTAGGACTGGCTGGGGGGGATGCACCGGGCAAGAAGGAAGGGCAAGTGTGCCGGGCAAGGGAGGCACGAGAGGGCGTGCCGGCGAAGGGCCTGGCCGAGGTGTGCCGGGGAAGACCCACGAGGTGTGCCGGCAAAGGGCTTGGCCGGGGCGTACCGGGGAAGGCCCGTAGGGGCGTACCAGCGAAGGGTTCAAAGAAGGGTGCACCGGCGAGGGGCTTAGCCAGGGCGTACCGCTGGGAGCTGGGGAGGCTGCACCGCGGTAGGGGTGCACCGGTGGGTGGCTGAGCAAGGGGATGAAGGCTGAGAGTTGGCCAGGTGGCCTAGAGTTGGAGAAGGGAGGAAGGCCAAGGATGGTGTTGGGCTCGGGTATGCTAAGAAGAAGAAAAGAGCAATGACGAGGGAGACGAAAGCCCACGCCAAGGATCAAACGATCGGGAGGCGGAGGGGGGAAGCGTTCAAACACGCGCACGGATTCAAACCAACGGAGACGGTAAGAAGAAAGAACTCAAAAGAGCAATTTTATTCATAGCCGACAGAAGGCCGCAACCGGCCACATACACCTCAGAACGCTGGAACATGAGGCACAACGGAGGAGAAGGAAAGAAAAGCAAAGGGGGGAAAGGAAAGGGATGAGCTGGGGTCGAGCAGGGGCGACGGCTCGCTGCTCTTCCCCTTCCCCTCTAGTACATGCTCTCTCTCTCTCTCTTTCTCAGCTCTCTCCCTTTTGGTGATCGTCGGGGCTTCACGGCGGAGCTCCCTCCTTCTTCTTCTCTTCTCTTCGTGTGGACGATGGTGGATGGAGCAGCACGGGGGGGGGGGGGGGGGGGGTGTCAAAGCTTCCCCTCCTCTTCTTCTTCTTTTCCTCTTCTTCTCTTCTTCGCACAGACGACGGCGGTGGGTGGAGCGGCCGGAGGGCAGACGACACCCTCTTCTTCTTCTCTTCTTCTTTCCCTTCTTCTCTTCTTCTCTTCTGCGTGTGTCTGTATGCCCCTCCCCTCCCCTCTGTTCCCTTCTTTTGGCCAAAGAAGGGGGGCGTTTTATACCCCAGCGGCGGGAGCGTTCGGGCGCGAACGACGGTGGCGGGAGGTGACGGGCATTGAATGGGGTTTGACCTCCCCGTCCTTGGTGGCAGAGGAGTAGCATGCGTGGCTCTGCCTCCGATCGACACATCGGATAGCTCACTGCGCGCCAAGGCTCTATAGGGCATGGGCATCACGTCGTCCTGCCGGAGCGTGCCGCTGAAGAGCCTGGACAGCGTGCCGCTGGCAGGCACAACAAGCGTGCCGCTGAAGAGCCCAAAGGGCGTGTCGCTGGAAGACATGGCAAGCGTGCCGCTGAAGAGCCCAAAGGGCGTGTCGCTGAACGGCCAGGAGGGCGTGCCGCTGAAGGGCTGCAGGGGGAGTGCCGCTGAAGGCCAGGAGGGCGTGCCGTTGAACGGCTGCCAGGGCGTGCCGCTGAAGAGCTCAAGGGCTGTGCCGCTGGAGGGGCAAATGGGCGTGCCGCTGAAGGCCAGGAGGGCGTGTGCCGCTGGGGCTCCCTGGGGGTGTGCCACTGGGGCTCCCTGGGGGGCGTGCCGCTGGGGCTCCCCAGGGGGTGTGTCGCTGGAGACACCCTGGGGGTGTGCCGCTGGGGCTCCCCAGGGGGCGTGCCGCTGGAGGCACCCTGGGGGTGTGCCGCTGGGGCTTCGCTGGAGGCACCCTGGGGGTGTGCCGCTAGGGCTTCCCAGGGGGTGTGTCGCTGGAGGCACCCTGGGGGTGTGCCGCTGGGGCTCCCCAGGGGGTGTGCCGCTGGAGACACCCTGGGGGTGTGCCGCTGAAGGCAAAGGGCGTGCCGCTAAGAGGGGCCAGTGGCGTGCCGCTGAAGGGCCTTGGGCGTGCCGTTGAATGTCTAAATGGGCAGTTTTGAGCCCGTTGTGAGCACGAGTTGTGCCCCGTTTGATTTTCTTCGAGGCCCATGGATTGTGAGCTTTCCGGGGGTTGGTTTCTCTTGGCTGTCGTGACTCCGGGGACGGCTTCGTGGTAGTGTGCATATTTGGGGAGTCCGGATGACCGGTCTCACCGGGGCTTCTTCACTTGGTGCCGTTGTTAGTGCTGGGCCGAGTAGGATATCTGGGTGTGTAATTTTTGTTGTCCACAAATGCCCCCCACCCACGGGTAGTGCAGGCGAAGGATGAGCCGGGCGGTACCCGCGGGTGTACTGGTCTCTTTTTCTCTTCGTCGGTGCCGCCGGGATGTCGGGTGCCGCCGTGATTTGTTTGTCTCTTCTTTTCTTTGTCAGTGCCGACGGGGTGTCGGGTGCTGACATGGTTTGTTGGCTTCTTTGTCTCTTCGTCAGTGCCGACAGGGTGCCGGGAGCTGACATGGTTTGTCGGTCTCTTTGTCTCTTCGTCAGTGCCGACAGGGTATCGGGAGCTGACCTGGTTTGTTGGCCTCTTTGTCTCTTCGTCAGTGCCGACAGGGTGTCGGGAGCTGACCTGATTTATTGGTCTCTTCGCCAGTGTCGACTGGGTGTCGGGAACTGACCTAATTTGTTAGTCTCTTGGTCTCTTCGTCAGCGCCGACAGGGTGTCGGGAGCCGACCTAGTTTGTTGATCTCTTGCTCTCTTCGCCAGTGCCGACAGAGTGTCGGGAGCTGACCTGGTTTGTTGATCTATTGGTCTCTTCGCCAGTGCCGACAGAGTGTCGGGAGCTGACCTGGTTTGTTGATCTCTTGGTCTCTTCGCCAATGCCGACAGGGTGTCGGGAGCTGACCTGATTTATTGTCTCTTGGTCTCTTCGTCAGTGCCGACAAGGCGTCTAGAACTGACCTGGTTTGTTGTCTCTTTGTCTCTTCGTCAGTGCCAACAGGGTGTCGGGAGCTGACTTGGTTTGTTGTCTCTTGGTCTCTTCGTCAGTGTCGACCGGAGACGGAGAATGATGTGGTATGTTGGTCTCTTCTTCTCTTCGTTAGTGCCGAGCTGGTTGCCGGGCGCTGACGTGGTATGTTGGTCTCTTCTGCTCTTCATTAGTGCCGACGGGGTGTCGGGGACTGACATGACATGTTGATCTCCTTGTCTCTTCATCAGTGCCGGTGGGGTGCCGGGAACTGAAGCAGTATGTTGGTTTCTTCATCAGTGCCGACGGGGTGTTGGGAACTGAAGTAGCATATTGGTCTCTTCATCAGTGCCGACGGGGTGTCGGGAACTGAAGCAGCATATTGGTCTCTTCATCAGTGCCGACGGGATGCCGGGAACTGAAGCAGTATGTTGGTCTCTTTGTCTCTTCGTCAGTGCCGATGGGGCGTCGGGAGCTGACATGCTTTGTTGGTTTCTTTGTCTCTTCGTCAGCGCCGACAGGGTGCCGGGAGCTGACCTGATGTGCTGGTCTCTTTGTCTCTTCGTCAGCGCTGACAGGGTGCCGGGAGCTGACATGGTTTGTTGGTCTCTTTGTCTCTTCGTCAGCGCCGACAGGGTGCCGGGAGCTGACATGGTTTGTTGGTCTCTTTGTCTCTTCATCAGTGCCGACGGGGTACCGGGAACTGATGTGCTTTGTTCGTCTCTTCTTCTCTTATTTTTATTCTCTTCTCTTTTCTCCTCTTCTATATTCCCTTGCACGTAAACATGGGGTGAGAATTTATTTAGTGTCCTCAAATCAGGGAAGCGGGCTGCGAAAGTCAAAATTTGGGGAGTAGGCTGCCAGAGCCAGACTTGGGAAAGCGGGCCATGAGGGCCGAGGTAAGCATGCTACAAGAGCCAAAGTTGGGAAGCATGCTATAATAGCCAAAGGGAAGTAGACCAGAAGAGCCAAAGTCGGGAAGCGGGCCGCGGAGGCCGAATTGGGGGAGCAGCTTATAAAGCCAAGGATATTGGGAAGCGGGCTACAAGAGCCAAAGATGTTGGGAAGCGGGCTGCAAGAGTCAAAATTATGAGAAGCGGGCCGTGAAGACCGAATCGGGGAAGCGGATTACAGAAGCCGGAGTTGGGAGATTAACGAGCCGCGAGGGCAAGAGGTAGGCCATGGGGGGCCAAGATTGGGCTCTACGAGCCAGAGCTGGGAAAATAGGCTGCAATAGCAGAAATTGATTTTACTGTATACACACATTATTTTATTTATTTATTTATTTGTTATTATTTTTTATTCAAGCATGCAGGCATTCATTAGCAGACATAACATAAACATACGTATGTGATAGCTCCCTCTATAGGGGATGGGATAGGGACATCGCCCATAATTCACAGACACGGTGCGGGTCATGAGGCATAATTGAGGGGTGGTGCACCCGTCAAGAGGATATCGCACGTCTTGCATGCATAGTCTTAATTCACGCATTTCACCCGAGGTAATTCTCTGTGGCATGGCGGTATGTGAACAAAGAGCCCTAACCATAGGGATATATAAGTTTTCCTGGTGACACTCGAGGATCACTCTAGCGCCTACACATTAGTTCCAGGCTTTCGACTTTCGGTAGCTTCACACAGCCCCCACTTGTTTATTTTGGTAGCGGATTTCACGGTTCGGCACGAGTCTCCTCATGTGTCTCAATGGGGATTCCCGGCTACTAAGATTCATCCTTATTATGATTCTATTGCGGATTCTACCGTTTGACGCGAGTTTCCTCATATGTCTCAATGGAGATTCCCGGCTAATAGGTTTCATCCTTATTGTAATTCGCTTCACCATTTCGCGCGAGTCTCCTCATGTGTCTCAATGGGGATTCCCGGCTACTCGGATTCATGTTTCTCTCTCTTTTTTTGCATCATTTTTTCTCTTTCTCTCTCTTTTTTGTTTTTTTTTGTTTTACAGTGGGGGTAGGCAGCTTTTTCCTCACTATTACCTTTTACACGAGTGCATAAATTCAAGTCTCCGTAGAGTGCTAAGAAGGAATTCGGGCAATCCCTATGGTTGAAAGCTATTGAACACATTAAGTGCTAAGTGTGGGAGCGTTGCCTTAGGTTTATTTTGTGAGTTGGGCTTAGCGATTCAGCCATGACTCTTCCCCTTGACGTGTGCACCTGCCATAATTGGGTTCCCTTCGAGTGCGTGTCGTGACGCCCGTGCATCCGGAATCGGGGCAGCATTATTTAGCAAGGAAATGCGGTCCTAGAAAATTTCAAGGAGGTGTATTATTCTATATTAAGCAAACATGCAAGCAGGGCAAACATGCATTCTCTTTTTTTGTTTTTTTTCCTCTTTTTGTGTGTTTGTTTTATTATTTTTTGTGTGTGTTTGTTTTTGCATAAGAAAATATTGTTGTTACGTATAAGTGTAGTGGTAGTAAAGGTATTAGAGAAGCAGACCACGAACGGTTGAAAGGCTATTAGGGCAGCAGGCTATAGAACCCGAGAAAGATTAGGGGAGCATAAGGGCCAAAATTGGGAAGCGGGCTGCAAGAGCCGAAGTTATGGGAAGCGGGCCACGAAGGCCGAATCCTAGGAAGTAGGGTACGAGAGCTGGACTTGGGAAGTAGGCCATGAAGGCCAAAGGGAAGCATGCTACGAGAGCCAGAGTTGGCTAGTAGGCCATAAAAGCCAAGGGGAAGCAGGCTACGAGAGCCAGAATTGGGAAGCAGGCTATAAAAGTCAAAGGGAAGCAGGCTGCAAGAGCCAATGTTGGGAAGCAGGCCACGAGGGCCAAAGGTAAGCAGGCTACGGGAGCCAAAGTTGGGGAGCAGGTCACAAAAGCCAATGGCAAGCAGGCTACGAGAGCCAGAAGTGGGAAGCAGGCTATAAAAGCCAAAGGGAAGCAGGCTGCAAGAGCCAAGGTTGGGAAGCAGGCCACGAGGGCCAAAGGTAAGCAGGCTGCGAGAGCCAAAGTTAGGGAGCAGGCCATAAAAGCCAAGGGGAAGCAGGCTACGAGAGCCAGAATTGGGAAGCAGGCTATAAAAGCCAAAGGGAAGCAGGCTACAAGAGCCAAGGTTGGGGAAGCAGGCCACGAGGGCCAAAGGTAAGCAGGCTGCGAGAGCCAAAGTTGGGGAGCAGGCCACAAAAGCCAAAGGGAAGCAGGCTACGAGAGCCAGAAGCGGGAAGCAGGCTATAAAAGCCAAAGGGAAGCAGGCTGCAAGAGCCAAAGTTGGGAAAGCGGGCCGTAAGAGCCGAAGGATACTGAAAAGTAGGCTAAAAAGCCAAGGGATATTGGGAGTAGGCTGACAAGCCGAGAGATGTTAGAAGTAGGCTATAAAGCCGAAAAGATATCGGAGAGCGCGGTGGGACGGGTGGATTAATCCTAATAGTGGGCCTTGGCCGGAATAACTGAGCCAAAGGGCGTCGGGTAGTAGGATACGGGAACCGAGGAGAAGGGTTTGTGAAGCGGCGGGTTCGGAGACCACGTCTGCCTCATGCCTCTCTCTCTCTCTCTCTTTTTGTGTGCAAAGAGGCGGGTATAAAGACCATGTCTACCTCATGTCTTCTTTTTTCCTTCTCTTCTTCTTTTATGTGGGGAGGCCGTGTTGTGCCCCTATGGTCACTTGAGTTCATATGGTCACTTGGGTCATTCGACATTATTCTATGGTCATATGAGTTCTAATGTATTCTTGGTTTTGATAATGGCTAAACACTATTAGTCATTGATGTTTTTCACCTTCATGTGATTGACATACGTGATGTTTTTGTTCATGACAGGTGCGCCAATGAATGGACAAGGAATCAAGTGGAAATGGTGAACGTGAACGCTGAATGTTGCGCCCTCGAATGCTGAAAGGCTAAAAGGGTGTACCGCTGAAGGGCTAGGTTGGAAAATACCGATGAGGGCCCACTCTCCCTCTAGTTCTTTTAAGGCTTTTCTTTTCTTCTTTTCTAATTTTTATTAAGTTTGCATGGGTTTCTCATTTTCTTCTCTTGATCAATTTCCATTCTTTCTCCCGTGAGGACGACTGTTCAAGTTGTTTAGTTGTCGTTCGATTTGGCTCTCTTTATGTTGATTACGGTTCCCTTGCCTTGGTGAACGCGTTTCACCGTTGTTCTTTTTGTTTGTTTGTTGCTTTCTTTTAGCCCTTTTTAAGGTGTGGTTGTTCCATTTATTTGTTGCTTCCTTTTATCTTTTAATATGTTATCGTTTCTAATAAACATTCGGCAGCATCTCCCCTTGACTCGAGTGTAAGGGAGATACAGGGAACGCGCCCTCATGCAGTGACGGAACCCGACAACTGGAGGTGGGCGCCCGAGAGCGGTAACACCTTTATAAACCTCTGAAAACTCGGAGGGAACGGTGAGTGGAAGACTACTCTAGGATTGGCTGGGGGGGATGCACCGGGCAAGAAGGAAGGGCAAGTGTGCCGGGCAAGGGAGGCACGAGAGGGCGTGCTGACGAAGGGCCTGGCCGAGGTGTGCCGGGGAAGACCCACGGGGTGTGCCAGCAAAGGGCTTGGCCGGGGCGTACCGGGGAAGGCCCGTAGGGGCGTACCAGCGAAGGGTTCAAAGAAGGGTGCACCGACGAGGGGCTTAGCCAGGGCGTACCGCTGGGAGCTGGAGAGGCTACACCGCGGTAGGGGTGCACCGGTGGGTGGCTGAGCAAGGGGATGAAGGCTGAGAGTTGGCCAGGTGGCCTAGAGTTGGAGAAGGGAGGAAGGCCAAGGATGGTGTTGGGCTCGGGTATGCTAAGAAGAAGAAAAGAGTAATGACGAGGGGGACGAAAGCCCACGCCAAGGATCAAACGATCGGGAGGCGGAGGGGGGAAGCGTTCAAACACGCTCACGGATTCAAACCAACAGAGACGGTAAGAAGAAAGAACTCAAAAGAGCGATTTTATTCATAGCCGACAAAAGGCCGCAACCGGCCACATACACCTCAGAACGCAGGAACATGAGGCACAACGGAGGAGAAGGAAAGAAAAGCAAAGGGGGGAAAGGAAAGGGATGAGCTGGGGTCGAGTAGGGGCGACAGCTCGCTGCTCTTCCCCTCTAGTACATGCTCTCTCTCTCTCTCTTTCTAAGCTCTCTCCCTTTTGGTGATCGTCGGGCTTCACGGCGGAGCTCCCTCCTTCTTCTTCTCTTCTCCTTCCTCTCTTCCCTTCGTGCGGACGATGGTGGATGGAGCAGCGCGGGGGGGGGGGGGGGGGGGGGGGGTCAAAGCTTTCCCTCCTCTTCTTCTTCTTTTCCTCTTCTTCTCTTCTTCGCACAGACGGCGGCGGTGGGTGGAGCGGCCGGAGGGCAGACGACTCCCTTTTCTTATTCCCTTCTTCTTTTCCTTATTCTCTTCTTCTCTTCTTCTCTTCTGCATGTGTCTGTATGCCCCACCCCTCCCCTCTTTTCCCTTCTTTTGGCCGAAGAAGGGTGGCGTTTTATACCCCAGCGGCGGGAGCGTTCGGGCGCGAACGACGGTGGCGGGAGGTGATGAGCATTGAATGGGGTTTGACCTCCCCGTCCTTGGTGGCAGACGAGTAGCATGCGTGGCTCAGCCTCCGATCGACACCAATGACAGCTCACTACGCGCCAAGGCTCTATAGGGCATGGGCATCACGTCGTCCTACTGGAGCGTGCCGCTGAAGAGCCTGGACAGCGTGCCGCTGGCAGGCACAACAAGCGTGCCGCTGAGAGGGCCAAAAGGTGTGTCGCTGGAAGACATGGCAAGCGTGCCGCTAAAGAGCCCAAAGGGCGTGTCGCTGAACGGCCAGGAGGGCGTGCCGCTGAAGGGCTGCAGGGGGCGTGCCGCAGAAGGCCAGGAGGGCGTGCCGTTGAACGGCTGCCAGGGCGTGCCGCTGAAGAGCTCAAGGGCTGTGCCGCTGGAGGGGCAAATGGGCGTGCCGCTGAAGGCCAGGAGGGCGTGTGCCGCTGGGGCTCCCTGGGGTTGTGCCGCTGGGGCTCCCTGGGGGGCGTGCCGCTGGGGCTCCCCACGGGGTGTGCCGCTGGAGGCACCCTGGGGGTGTGCCGCTGGGGCTCCCCAGGGGGCGTGCCGCTGGAGACACCCTGGGGGTGTGCCGCTGAAGGCCAAGGGCGTGCCGCTGAGAGGGGCCAGTGGCGTGCCGCTGAAGGGCCTTGGGCGTGCCGTTGAATGGCTAAATGGGCAGTTTTGAGCCCGTTGTGAGCACGAGTTGTGGCCCGTTTGATTTTCTTCGAGGCCCATGGATTGTGAGCTTTCCGGGGGTTAGTTTCTCTTGGCTGTCGTGACTCCGGGGACGGCTTCGTGGCAGTGTGCATATTTGGGGAGTTCGGACGACCGGTCTCACCGGAGCTTCTTCACTTGGTGCCGTTGTTAGTTCTGGGCCGAGTAGGATATCTGGGTGTACAATTTTTGGTGTCCACAACCCGCCACCCAAATCACAGGGAAACCCATTGTGAGCGACGTCACGCGGTTCGGGGAAGAGCGGAGAGGACGCGGAGCGCGTGGGCTCCTCTTTTTTTTGGTGTTTGTTTGCTGCAACACAGAAATAAGAGAAGAGAGAGAAGGGGCCACCACGGGAGATTGCTCCGGCGGGGCGAGCGGGACAAGTGTGATATAGCAAGATATGGGGGTTAAACGGCCATAGCGGGAAGTGACTCGCCGCGGCCTCGGGGGGACGGGAATGGTGCAGAAATTAAATAACAAGAATTGAAACGGCCATTGGGGAAGTGACTCGCCGCGGCCTCGAGAATATGAGCAGATAATAAGATGACAGAATATGAAGAGAATACAAAGAGCGGGAATTTAAACGGCCATTGGGGAAGTGACTCGCCGCGGCCTCGAGAACATAAACAGATAAGAATATAACGTATAAGAACATGAATTTAAACGGCCATTGGGGAAGTGACTCGCCGCGGCCTCGAGAATATGAGCAGAATATAACAGAATATAAAGAGAATATAAGAACGGAAATTTAAACGGCCATTGGGGAAGTGACTCGCCGCGGCCTCGAAAATAAGATGTGATCGCTAGGGGCCGAAAGACCCCAAAATAAGAAAGTGATCGCGCCTACCTCAAGAGCGGGAGATGGCGGGTTGCTTCTTCCTCTCCCTCCGGCCGGCCGACGGAGAGGGCTTTCCTCGGCTACCCTTGCAGAACAACGACAAACAAATGATAAGTGGATTAGAAAGATGGAGGTGTAGTATTCAAATCCTTGCGATAAAAATAACGAAATGATGGCAATACGCACACCTGGTTGGTGTTATCTTTTAAACCCCTCTCGGACTCGAGTAGGAGGAAAATGAGATGATGGATGTAAGAAGTGTATAAGAAAAGGTGCCCTTATGAAGGGGGATAGGGGATGCAAGATGATGAATGCAAAAGAACTACGAAGAAAAGGAAAGAATTGGCTTATTGGATGTGCCGATGGTGAAATCCGGCGGAGCTCCGGCAGCGTGGGGACGACGTGGAAGCGCGATGGATGAAGACGACCTTCCTCTCGCGAGCGTGAGCACCCGAGAAGCCGGCAGAACCTCCACCTACAAAAGAACCCACGGGTTAGAAAATGACTCCGTAGCCTCTGGGCTCCGGCAGCCTATCGGATCACTTCGAAGCTCTTCCAGAACTGAGGGGGTGGGCCTCTATTTATAGAGCTCCGGAGGGTGGAGGCGTCCAGGACCCTGGACACCTCCATCAGGGCCGAAATAATATTTTATTGTATTTTTATTTATTTTTTTGGAATACTTTTGTGGAGGCATCCAGGGCCCCGGACGCCTCAAACAGATCCACCGAAAATCGACGACGGCCGCACGCGGTTTGGCACAACGCGTGGTTTTGTGAGCGGCGCCTCGTGATTCAGAAATGGGCGCGTCCAACTGACTAGACGTCTTCAAAATTTAGATTTTTTCACACACGACAAACCGTCGTTCGGTGGCCGGCGCCCGTGAGTGAGTTGATGGAGGCGTCCAGGGGCCTGGACGCCTCCAAAATATATTATATATTTTTATTTTGTTTTTTTATGCTAGGGCTGGCATTTTTGATTTTTATATATTTTTTTATATGGAGGCGTCCAGGGTCCTGGATGCCTCCATTAATATATATATTTTTTTATTTATTTTTTTGTTTTTTATGCCAACTGGCATTTTACACACATTTTTTATTTTTGTTTTTTTATGGAGACGTCCAGGGGCCTGGATGCCTCCATTAATATATATATATTTTATTTGGTTTTGGGCCCTGAGAAAATAATAAAATAAATTAAAAAGATGGGGGCGTCCAGGGGCCTGGACGCCCCCATTAAGACCCACCCGGGTCCTCAATCGGCGGCCGCCCGGCAGACACCTTTCTTGGTTCCGGAACCTCTTGATGCGTCTGACTGGTGTTGATGCCGTCCGAATGCCGTGACGAGACGATTCTGGATGCCGAAAAAGGGAGAAGAAGACCCAAGAAAAGGAAGTACTCAAGTGATTCGAAATGCGTAAGCCGTCGCGGGGCGTCGTATAGTAATATGAGACTTTCTCAGGAGACGTCAAGAATGGCGTGTCTACAGCTGCCCCGCCTTGGCGTCTGCTTTGCAAGGGAGCGACACGTAATGGAATGGTATCGAAGTGGAGTGAAATGAAGTGGGAGCGGACTGATAAGTTGATGCCAAGGTGTGATGAGACACGCTTTTGATGTTACTGTTTGGAATCTTTTCTGAAGTTTCAATGAGGCGACCTTGAAGAAGGTCTTTCAAATATTTGACGATTGCTTGGACGGAGATCAAATAAGGGAGGGTGAGATGTGCGCTCAGGCACGAAACAAAAAGAGACCAACTTCTCGGTGTGGAAGTACCTGGGTCATAAACCGGAGGTTTCACCTTTGGGGAGCGGTTACCAGCCAATGTGGAAGTGCTGCGGCCAAGGTGGGTCAAACAAGGTCAAAAGTAAAGGAATATCTGAGGGTCTGTCCAAACAAGGGTCTCCTTTGGAAGAGCAGCGTAGGGCTGTCTCAAGGAAACTCAGTATTTCATTCGGAGTGGAATATCTCATATTTGTGGGAATTGAAACACAACGGCTTTCACAATCGAATCACTTGAATGATCTTCCGCAATAAATCAAAATCCTATATGAATGTATGCTGGGTTAAAATAAAAATTTAAAACAAACTAAAATAGAAGATAGCCAAGGATAATATTGTCAACTTGTTAAGAACGGGTCAGGATACCGATCCGGTGAGCCGACACTGAGTTGGGGCCCGTTTATCCGCGCACCAACTCACTGAATGGAACCGTCATCCCCATGCTACCACAAGTTAACGGCCTATCCGTACAACCCAAATTCTTCCGGGATCATCACTGTTTTTGTTGAAGGGGAACTCAAATCCCAGATTTGTTCGGGTCGCAAGGTCCTTGACATGTTCTAGTAGCGTAGGTATCGTATACTATGATGCATGACATGGTGGGACCAACCATTGAAAGGTGGGACAGGAGACTGGACAAAGATGTCCGTTAGTAAAACCTGCACAGACCAGCATGGATTAATAACATCAGAAAGTAGCAGAATCGCACCACAATGGGAAGGAGATCTAGCCAAAATCCCGACATTGACCGCTGATGTGGCATGTTCTGTCCTGTAGCAATCTTCCCTTCCTATAAGAACTCCCCTTAGGCTAGTTCATTCAGATGCACTAAGGTGGGTTTTGGAAGCTCAGGAGAGGAAGGAGAGGAGAATCTAGAGATTTCAGGATGGAAGGAGAGTCTTCCCGTGTTATGAAGAGGAGCAGGCCTAGCAGCGAGATCAGGCGACTCTCCGACCTCGAGGGTCATCTGAGTGGGACGATCATGTCGCATATGGTAAGCTGATTCATTTCAAATTTTCCATGTGAACCTTCTTCTTACTTCCTTTATTTCTTCTTTTTTTCCTCTTCCAGCCATATCCACTCTTCCCAGGCCCGAGGAAGTTTTCCAAACTGCCATGGCTTTCAAAGCTAACTTCCAATATCTCCATTGGCATGAGGGCCATACTCTCGAAGTGGCATCTGCAGGGGCTCCTTATTCACGCCAAGCATTACGAGAAGATTCGTATGGACTGGGCGGCTATGGGCGCACTAGTGGAGATCTGGCATCCCCAGACCCACACTTTTATCTTCCCGACCTTCGAGGTGACCATCCTCCTCGAGGAGGTGGAACTTCTGCTCAGATTGAAGAAATTCAAGAGTGACAGGAAGGTGAAGGCTATGCGGATGCTGACACGGGGGACTTCTGAAAGCGTCCTTGGAAGCTTCATGCCGCCCGACGCAGTCCGAAAGGTCCGTACTCAAAAGGGGATCGATCTCCAAAAGCTTGCGGAGTGGGTCATGGACGCCCTGAGAGGGTCACCAGACGATGACTATTTGGAGGGAATTATGAAGGGGTTCACTATCTGTCTGGCGGGTGCTCTTTTGTTTCCTTATACCGACAAGATGGTGGAGGAAGACCAACTGAGTGCTATCTGCGGGATCTGGCGTGGAAAAAGGGTGGGACCCGCTGTCCTCGCCTACCTGTATAGTGGCCTTACTGCCTCGAGCATGGGTAAGCCTCCTTTTGGTTGCGCACTTGTCCTGAATTGCTGGCTTGATTTGCACTTCAAATTCGACCACCGCGAGGGAATGCCCACTGCTTCGAAGCTCTTCCAACAAAGCCCTCTTCATCACATAGCCGACGTGTTAGGCTTCGGTGGTACTGTAGTGAACCGCGTTCCGTGGCTGAAGAAACGCGAAGACTGGCGGTCTCACTTCCGCACCGTGACACAAGGCTTCTTTACTTGCGCACCGGCATGTTTGCTTTCGCTTGATCTCCTCATGAGGTCTTCCCCCAAGGTTGATCTTCAACTGATCGGCGCGACCGAGTTTGTCCTTTATAACGCGCATCGATGCTGCCTCCAAGTCGGCATTCCACGCCATTCGTTCCCATTACCGACTGGCATTGCTCCTTTGAAGAAGAGGGAGTTGGGCACTGAAGCGGATGCGAAGGAAGCGAAGGCCGTCAAAGCACCCTGGAAGACAAGTGTTGTGGGAAAGGCCTTAGCGCACATGGGTGAAGAGTGTGAGCTGTGGAGGGCTTATGTAACCGAACTGGGGAGGTTAAGGCCTAAAGCGCCTAAGCCCCTGATGTAGTTCACTCTACTTTTCTGATGGAATAAAACCTGGCATTGATGTTTTGAGACCCCCGTCCCCTTAATTATTATTATCTTTTTTGTGGTTTTTCTTTTTTCTTTGTGTTTTTCTTTTGTTTGGATTATATACATACTCTTATCTTTTTTTTACTTTTATTATATATTATATATATATATATATATATTTTTAATTTTTATTATGGGGGCGTCCAGGGGCCAGGACGCCCCTATGTTTAATTTTTATTTTTTGATTTTTTTGTTTTGGGGGCGTCCAGGCTCTTGGACGCCCCTATGTTTTATTTTTTTTATTTTTTTGGTTTTTTTTTATTTTGGGGGCGTCCAGGGGCCTGGACGCCCCAAAATTTTTGAATTTTGAAAAAAATAAAAAAGATGGGGGCGTCCAGGCGCCTGGACGCCCCAAATAGGCTGGATTCTATATATATGGGGGGGGCCTCCCCCCCTTTGCTCAATTACTGTTCATTCAAACCGCCCAGCCAATCCAGACGACCCATTCTTCGTCCCAATGGAGCGAGGAGGATCGAGCCAGGGTCCAGAGAAGCGGAAACGACGGGCTCGTCGTCCGAGGAGGCTGAGGGATGATGCCGAGGGGGCTGCTGCGGCGGAGGAGATTGCCGCGGGTCAGGAGGCTCTTCCTTTGGCCTTGGAGGCTGCAGTGGATGCTGGCGACGCGGCAGAGGACGAGCACGATCCGGTAAGCCCCTTAGACCTCCATTCTATTGGTTCACTGGGTTAAAAGGGCGTACGAGAGGCTGTGTGGAGAACGCCGGGTGTGAGGGAAGGAGGCGTCCAGGGGCGTGGACGCCTCCACAATTTCTTTTTTTTGTTCTTTTTTTTAATTTATTTATTTTCGTAAATAATAAAAAGAATTAAAAAAAGGAGGCGTCCAGGGAATGGGACGCCTCCATAATAATATATATATATATATATTATTTATTTTTGTTTTTATTTTTGGGTTTTTTTAAAATTAAAATAAACAAAATATAATGGAGGCGTCCAAGGTGTTGGACGCCTCTAAAAAAATATAAATATTTTTAAAAATAAAAATAAAATAAGATAAATAAGTAGTATATACAGTGTTATTGTTTATTACTATTCATAATGCTGATGTATTTTTTATTGGTTTTGTGGTTTGCAGGGTGTGATGAAAGGACGGATCAGCTGGTCCCTAGTGGTGGCAGCATACCGTGGGCTGCCGGACTTCCAGAGGGCGCGTGTGGACGCCATGGGCTTTGGAGCTTTCCTTAGGATCGAGCCCTTCCGGCTCGACCTTCCTCTTATCCAGGCACTGAGGGAGCGGTGGCACGCACCGAGCCGGGCGTTTCTGATGCCCTCGGGACACATGGTGCCGACACTAGAGGACGTGGCTCGGATTACCGGGCTACGAGTTGACGGAGAGGCAATCAGCGGGGTCACCTACCCCGACTACCGAGAGAGTGCCCTGGACCTGCTGTGGTTAGAGACGAGCGTGACTGATAGAGACAGCAGGGTAGTCGGTCGAGTGGAGATCATGGAGGCGCTCGGATTCGTCGACCCACGCCAGCGGGTTAGCGAGACTGGAGCGGAGTTCTTGGCTCGACTAGAGGGAGATGCCCGTGCAGCTTTCACCCAGGATCCGAGCGAGAGGGTGCTAGTGGATCTAGACCTTCGGAGGTTTCTTTTCTTCTTCCTGGGCCGCCTTCTGCTGGGGACGAAGGGGGATGGCATCCACTGCCGTTTCCTCGGGATCTTGGCGGATCTTGACAGAGTGGGGCACTATGCGTGGGGGGCAGCTCTGCTTGCCCATTTGATTGTCGATCTCTCCCAGACTTCGGAGAAGGAGACGACAGTCAGTGGCTTCGCACCTTTTCTCTAGGTAAACATTTTATTTATGCATTCCCACAGTTAAATATGTAATTATTTGTACTAATGATGTATGATGGATGCAGGTGTGGAGCTATTACTATTTCCCGATGGGGAGGGCTAGGCATGGGAACAGGAGGGCCGTGCCTCTGGCGCGGCGGTGGAGGCCGGTCGTGGTTGCAGCACCCCACGGCTACCAGCTGGCGTCACTTCGTCGGGAGCTGAGCGAGTATCCCGAGGCCATGGTATGATGCGTATGGTTTTTTGCGTTTTCTTATGTGACTGAATGGCAACTAATATGATGTATGTATGATGATGTAGGTGGTGTGGAGACCCTACCTGGGCATGGGTGACGCTGGCCAGCCTTGGGTTGTAGCGGGTCTTCCTCATTTCAGGCGGGACGTGTGGGTCCATTGCCTGAACGAGATCGAGCCGCTTCGGCTGAGGCTGGTTATGAGGACGTTGGGGCTAGCCCAGGAGTGGGTTGATGTAGAAGAGCCGGCCCGCATTGGGCGGAAGACCAAGGGGAAGGCGAAGGTTGTGGACTGGCGTACGCGCTTCACAGCACAGTACCAGGACTGGCAGCAGGGCGGGGTCCCAATGGTGTCCCATGTACAGGACAGTACTGATTACCTGAGACGGTACCGGGCTACGTATGGGGACCGCCTCTTCCTTGGTGATATGGCAGGGGTAAGTGAAATGAGAATGCTTCACTCTTTTATATGTATATGCATGTGCTACTAACTTACGTGCAATGCAGGATGCTCGTGATACCATGATCGCAGACCTGCGGGCCCAGTTCGCGGACGCCAGGCGACAGTTGGTGGCCATCCGACAGGAGTTGGAAATCCTGGTGAGTTTATGTGATGCATTTTTTTGCGACCTAGATTTTTGATGCTTAGCGTTTGACTGACGTTTGCCCCGTGTTTCAGTGGGCCCACCAGACAGCGGCAGCCGGGACGGCTGGTGGAGCGGGTTCCAGTTCGCGGGGCCCTCCTCTGGAGGTTTCTGCCCTCCAGGAGCAGCTGGCGTATGCGGTGGCTCGGGCTGAGGAGGCCGAGCGTGACCGCGAGGCTCGAGTGAGTGCTTGCCTGACCTTCACTCTCTTCTGGCTGCTTTCCTTCTATCACTGTTATTCTCTTATGGTGCATGCGTGCTTTGACAGGTGGCCGAGATTCGAAAGACCCTGGCGCGTGCTGTTCGTGCCGAGCAGGAGCGCGACGCTCGGGTGGCGGAGCGTGACGCCCGGATTGCAGAGCTGGAGGAGGAGCGTCGACGGGAGGCTGAGGAACTCCCTCACGACGTAGTGGATCTGCAGATTGCCCTCGAGCTGTCGAGGAGAGAGGCGATGAGGGAGAGAGAGGAGAGGGAGAGGGATAGGGAGAGCGTGGAGAGAGAGAGGGAGAGGGATAGGGAGAGAGAGAGGGAGGAGCGACAGCGGGATCAGACCGAGAGGAGGGCTCTAGAGGCCCAGCTGTTGGAGCTCCGATTGAGTCTCGGCACGACGGAGGGGAGGCTTCGGGAGAGCGAGGAGCGGTACCAGAGGGCGAAGGAACGCGGGGCGCGACTTCGTCAGTCTGGTTCTTTTTCCATGGGCAGCTATCTGGTTTCTTCGGCCGAGGAGCGTCGTCGCGCCTTCGAGGCTGGAGTGCCACCTCAGGGCGAGGCGAGCACGGCTTCTCAGGGTTCGCAGAGGCCCCCTAGGGATCCCCGGCAGAGGAGGGAGGAGAGAGAGGACCAGGAGGGTGATGGTGAGAGTTAGTGAGTTGCTTGTACACGTCACCCTTCTCACTGTATGATGTACTTTCGGCTATTATATGAAATGAAAATGGCTTTCTTGTGTTGTGTGTACTTTTCTCTCTCCCACACTTTCTTCTTTGCACTGAGTTATCCTTCGAGGCACGCTCCATGAGATCTTGCCCTGAACAGTGTGGAACTACGCTTTGCACGGGGGGATTCTGTTTCCTTTCTCCCCCTTTTGGGCGCGTCCAGGCGCGAGGACGCGTCTTAGTCCTTGAATTCAAATTTAAAGCATCGGGTGGCCTTTCTTCTCCCGTGCCTTACCCGCAAATGAGCCCGCCTTCCGCCGAAACTCGCTTGCCCCTTTTTCGTCTTCCTCCTCTTTTGATTGATGGAGTTCGGTGGGCCCGATCATGGTGAAGGTGGAGAGGGACGAGGAACTCCTCGCCCGAGGAGGGACACGCCAGAGCACGGAACGGCGTCTATGGAGGAGGAAGGGCCGGTTCGGGCCCCCGAGGGACCCGAGGGGCCCGATGTCGCGGAGGGAGGTGAACTCGGTCTGGTAGGTCCTCCGATCTTTTCCTCTTTTAATTCATTTCGAGTTTTGAAGCGAGCCGCGCGAGGGGGGAAAGGGTTCGGCGAGTGTTGCACTTAAATGATGGATGCGTCCTAGACAGGGGACGCGTTCTTTGTTATGATGCGAGGCCCTTCTTTCTTGGTGCAGGACACGGCGAGGACCCTGGGCCTGGCCGATGAGTGGGCGAGTGCGGACGAGCCGAGTCGCGTCAGGAGGGAGAGTCGCGGCAAGGCGAGGCTCGAGGACTGGCACGTACGTCTCCCCGGACAGCAAGGGAGTGTATAGGTGCAGGACAGCGCCGACTTCCTGCGACGGCAGAGAGAGAGTTATGCGGGGCTTCCCCAAGCTGGGGACACGCGTGGGGTCGGCGGCTCGCGCGCTTAACTATCAGAGGCTAGGCGGCAGCTGGCCGTCGCTGAGCATGAGCTGTCGCTTCTGGTAAGTTACGTGCCGCACTTTTTATCTTCAGATTTGGAGTTTCACTGACGGCCGCTGTTTATTTTGTTCCAGCGTGCCCAGCAGACAGCGACGGTGGGAGTGGCTGGCGGATCTTCCAGCTCCTCGGCCCCTTTTCTCGAGATTGCCTCCCTCCGGGAGCAACTTGCCGGTGCGGTGGCCCGCGCGACCCGGGCGGAAGAGGAGCGTGACGCCTGGGTGGCGACTGTAGCGGAGCTGCTGCATCGTGGTGAGGAGAGACCTTCTCCAGACATCCTGGAGTTAAGGGTTCTTCTGCAGATGATGAGGAGAGAGGTAGAGAGAGAAAGCCGAGAGAAGGTCCGAGCGACAGCGGGATCTGACCGAGAGGAGGGCCTTGGAGGCCCAAGTGAGGGAGCTCTAGCTGGGCCTTCAGGCCGTCGTGCAGAGGCTAGGAGGGATGGAGACGCGCTACGAGAGAGCGTGAGAGTTCGGGGAGCGACTCCGCCAGTCCGGTCGCTTTGCCGCTAGTGGCTTCTTCGCCACGCCAGGGGAGGAGCAGCGAGTCACTGCTGCGGAGCAGGCGCCAAGAGGCGAGGCAGGTGCTACTGCACGGGGATCCCGGAGGCTTCTGAGGGACCCTCACCTCGGGGGAGAGGAGAGGGACGCCTAGAGGGACGAGCATGGAAATAATGGCAAGAGCTGGCGAGCTAGTGGACCCGCCACCTCTCTATGATTGTAGTGTTTGTGACAGCTTATGTAGAATTATGAATGGAATGATTTGATTTTCTGCTGCTCGTTTGTTCTCTTGTGCATTCCTTCTTCCCTACACTTCCTTTCCTTTGCACTGTTCCCATGTGATGGGTCTGCCGAGACTCCGCCCCGAGTGGAGAATCGCGTCTTGTTGTGACCATTTTTCACGGGAATCTGCCGTCGAAGTCAATAATGACGGCCCTAGCCCCTTTCCCGAACGTTGTGTCAAATTTTGCGGACGTCCTCCAAATCATGATAGGGTATCTCTAGACAACATAGGGGGCTAGTCGTCATATTCTTCGTCCAGTCAATCACCCCGTGCGAGCGGTGAAGCGACACACGGGACCGCATGGCAGGTGCCTCATTGCGAGGGCTATCATTAAAGGTGATGGAGGCAATCTTGGCCCGCACTCCTTCCATTTCTATAAATTCTTGTCCCTTTTATCTTCCTAGGTATATCGAGGACTAACTCGAGGAGCATAAGTTCTCACGGGAGAGAAGGAGTTCAAAATTCTGAGAGATGGATGGAGGGCGAATCTTCCCATTCCTCGAAAAGAAGCAGGTCCAGTGGTAGTAGTTCCAGGAGGCTTTCAGACCTTGAAGGGCACTTCAGCGAAAGGGCCCAATCACAACTCGTAAGCCAAGTTTTCTTGCCCTTTTTTCCATTCTTTCTTCCTTTCTTCTGACTAAACCTCACCCCCATTCCTTGTATGTGTAGGTTGTGATGAAATCACAAATCTTATAGGAGTTGGTAGTAGCAGCGTACAGGGGCCTCCCAGATTTTCAGAAGGCGAGGCTAGACGTGATGGGATTTGGTACCTTCCTTCGGATCGAGCCGATCCAGCTCGACCTGGTCCTGATCCAAGCCTTGTGTGAGAGATGGGACCCAGTGAGTCAGGCATTCCTGATGCCCTGGGGGCACAGGGTGCCCAGCTTGGAGGATGTGGTCCGGATCACAAGCCTGAAGGTAGAGGGCGAGGCAGTGACCGGAGTCACTTACGCGGACTACAGAGAAGGTGCCCAGAAGTTACTGGGTTTGGACCTAGATGGTCGGAAAAATAGGTCGGTAGCTAGGGCGTCCCTCATGGATGCATTAGGGCTCACCGACACTCGTCGGCGGGACGATGAATCCTCAGAAGAGTTCATGGAAAGGATGGAAATAGGATGCCGTGCCGTGTACTGCACAGATTTCAGCGACTGGGAAAGATGCAACATAGATTTGAGGAGATTTCTCCTCTTCCTTTTGGGGAGATTGGTACTGAGCTTGAAAGGGGACGGTATCCAATGTTGCTTCCTGGAGCTGCTGTCAGACCTTGAAAGAGTAGGGTATTATGCCTGGGGAGCCGCCATGCTGGCACACTTGTTTGCAGGCCTATTCCAAGAAGCGGATCGTGAGATGACTGTGAGTGGTTTCACACCATTCATCCAGGTATTTTTGGTTTTGCACATTTTGTATTTTTTTTGTGTTTTTGCAAGGTGCTGATGACCTGCGCCGAGTAGCTGTGGAGCTATTATTACCTCCCCATGGGGAGAGCTCGACATTGGCGACCTGCGATGGTGCCGCTAGCCAGGCGGTGGGAACCCATCATGAGTGCGGCACCCCTAACCTACCAACTGATGGTGCTAAGGCGTGAGCTACAGGAGTTCCCTGCAGCGATGGTAAACTGGAGGCCCTACTCAGACATGGTCGATGCCGACCAGCCGTGGGTTCTAGCAAGTCGTGCCCGGTTTGGACGGGAACTGTGGATGCACTGCCTGAATGAAATCGAGCCGCTTCGGCTACGATTACTTATGAGGACTTTAGGACTGGCTCAAGAATGGGTGGATTCAGCTGCGCCACCTGGTGTCGGGAGAAAGACGCGGGGACCGGCGACCTGCATTGACTGGCGCGTGCGATTCCCCGAACAGTATGAGGACTGGCAACGGGGTGGCACGATTGTAGAATCACAGGCGCGGGATAGTGAGGACTACTTGCGTCTATATAGGACAAAGTACGCAGAACGGTTCCAACCACGGGGACTTGTGGAGGTAGGTTTCCCCTTTTCTCTTCTCTTCTTTCTCCTTTTCTTAGTTTTCTGGTGAAAATGCTGACTTGTAAGGTTGCAGGATGTCCGGGATGCCATGATAGCGAATTTACGAACTCGCTTGGCAGAGATGGAACAACAGTTGGGCGATGCCCGCGGAGCTACGAGCGCCTTGGTAGGTGTACAGTACGTTCCTAATTAAAACCCCAGATTCCAGATGTTGGCTGCTAATTCACGCTGTCGTAGCATGCCCAGATTGGCGCGGCTTCCCCAGCGATGGGAGTGGGTGGTGCCTCTTCCAGCTTGTGGATTCCCACCTCAGAACTTGACTTGCTTCATGAGCAACTTGCTCACGCCACGTAGCGTGCTGCGGAGGCAGAAGGGATGCTCTGTATACAGGTAAAAGTTTCAGTGTTGAGTTCTCTTGGTTTACACCTTATCGCGTATCTGAGATGGTACACTTGGCAGGAAAAGGAGACGGAAGAAGCGCTTGCCAAGGCTGCGCAGAAGGAGGCTAGGATAGCAGAACTGGAGAGGGAACTGCGGCGTCATTCTGATGACGACTCCTCTAGGGATGCCGTAGAACTAAGGATCACTCTCCAGTTGGAGAGGGAAGACCGCGAGAGAGAACGTGCAGAGAGAGAAAGAGACGCGGAGAGAGAAAGAGCTAACAGATTGACTGAAAGGGAGGAACGAAGGGCCATGGAGGCCCAACTATTCGAACTCTGAATCAACCTTGGTCTTGCTGAACAGTGGCTGAGAGATGGTGAGGAGCGCTACCGAAGAGCACGAGAGCGTGGCTTTCGTGTTGGTAGCTTCTCTGCTGCTTCCGTAGATCAACGCCGGGATGCGGGAATAGGAAGAGGAGTACAGAGCGGTAGGAGTACCGCTTTTCGTAGTTGGGTAGCACCTTTGAGAGTGTTTTGCCCGGAGAGTAGTGGGACGAGTAATGCAGAGAGAGAGGGCAGAACTTGATGGAATTTTTTTAGTTTTTGGAATAAAACACAAGGTTTGGTTTGTTTGGTTTTCACCTTTGCTTCTGTTGCCTGAATCCCTGCACACATCACTGAAACAAACAAATCAGAATTTCTGTTCTGACTTGGCCCCTTGCTCAATAAGCAAATGGTCACTGTGATTGTCCTTGATAACTGGTCAAGGGGCCAAGCCTTTATTTTAACGAAGGCAAGGGAAAGAAGTGGTGATGATAAATGCGACAGACAAGCACACGAATGCAAGCGGTATTAAAGTGAGATGCTGCACGTAAATATAATCATGCAAAATTGATTTGTTTTCTTTTTTTATATTTGGCATTTTTTTTATTTTATAAAAAAGATTTTTTTGCTTGCAAATATGTACATTTTCTCTTTTCCATTTTTTTGTTGTTTTATCATCTCAATTTTTTTATTGCTAACGCCCGGCAAGCACCCAAATGGCACCTAACCTTCGTGAGAACAGGGGTTTCTTACTAACCTCCCAGGTATCCTAAGTGCACATCTAGGTTGATTTGGGCCTCTAGACCCCTCGAATGATGATCCCGCCGGCTAAGACTTACCCTGATGACAATACCGTCATGCCATGCTTAGGCTCCCAGTCGCTTCCGACCACAGGGATTCACCCAAAAGGTGTTTGAGGTAAAAGATTTGCCCAACCCGGGTCTATTTCCTCACAACTCTAGATGGTATATGATGGAACACCCTGGAACCCTAACGACCAACCGCGCGACGCTGACCCGGAATCAGACGCCGTCGCACCCATAGGTGACGCGCTTGCATTGGCCTAAGCCCGAGGTTAAACAAGAAGACATCAAGGTGGTAAACAGGGGTCTTGACCAGCCAGAAACACAGAGACTCCTTCGCAGCGATAGCTTTTGCTTTTCAAAGTAGGCAACCAAATGTGTATATTAAAATAAGGTCGCAGACCCTAGGCAGTTTTCATCCTTCAGAAACTCCATCGAACCTTGATCTTTAGAGGAAGAAGGAAGAGCGTAGGGGATAAACCTCCTGAGAGGACCGACAAAGCCGTTAACCCGGCGAGCGAATAAGGGCCCATTAACTCTTTCCTTTCGGACAACTTCGGACCAAATCTCGAGCATTTACATTCCACGGCCCCCTTTGTGGATTCAGACTTTTACTTTGAGGGGTTCCGTTTATCGTAACAGGCACGGTCACGACCAGACTTTTCTCTTGATTTTGATTTTATATTTCTTTTGTGAGGGAGATAAAGTCGTTTGACGTTTGTGGGCTCCCTTTTCGTATGCCTGCGGGGACACTGCCCTCTTCTCGTGCTCTTATCGATGCTCGAGGAAATGGATCCTACTCTTGCCTTTGGGGTTTGAGTTTCGGTTTCTCATGCTCAGCGTTTTAAGGGCGTCGACTGTCTCATTTGGTCGAAGAGAAAAGAATAAAGATTACAGCTTCCGGAGATCTTCTGGGTGACGCTCCACCGTAGGTGATGCTACCGACCTTTTTTTGAATAAAATACATAAGTGAGCACATGTTGGTTTCCTTCGAGCGAGCATAGGCCGACGTGGCCGACAGGGATCTCCACGGTTTCTGGCAAACCAAGACCCCGTGC